>JABSTQ010009076.1:0-512900 GCA_013358835.2 Ixodes persulcatus | reverse complement strand
AATGGGAGTCAACTCCGAACTCCCATCCCGCGGAGTATATCAAACTCCCAGAAGGGAATGCGCTAGAGGACAAGCGATATGCTCCCATCTGGGTATATTTTCGTTTAGTGTGTAATCTCGGACAAAAGCCAACCGTGCTGACACTTACTCGAGACGACGTGCATATTAAATCAAAATAATGTCGGACAAAAGTCAACCGTGCAGACACTAACCCGAGACGAAGTACCTTGAACATACTCGACTTGCCGAAATCTTCATCAAGGTTTTTTTCCATTGAAGCGATCGCGAGTCATTTGCGTTGCCTCCTCACTGCGAGTAACGCAGCCTTTCGCACCTGTTTGTTCGGGCTCCGGGATTTCCAAAAACCAGGAGCCTGCAACACCTGCTGTCCTCAGTTTTCTTTTTTTTTTGAGTGTGACACAGTTTTCGTTCAAGACGTCACCTGAAATAGAGAAAGATTTGCGTAGTATGGCCATCTCGTTGAATGTGGCCGTGCAGATGTTCATGTGCGGCCATCTGCCATCACGGATACAAATATGGTGATTTACTCAAAGTGCACGGCTCGCTAGTCGCGCGTGATTTTCATTTATTTCGGCTCAGGAGAGACGGGGGTGCGGCAGATAGGCCGAAGGCCCATACCAGGCAGCCTGCAACGCACAAACTAAAAAGAAGGTGGGGGGGGGGGGGAGGGGCAGATAAACAATAAACTCAAATAACAACACTATGCAGTCGGAAACGGAAATAAAACGCGAACAGCAGGCCGACGGCCCCCAGCGCCACGCTGAAGCCCGGGATCCGCCAAGCTAGGGCCGAACGCATCCTACTCGAATGTGCTTGAACCCAGCCCGGCACGCTCCAAGAGCCAGGGCAGCGCCGGCGGTGCTCCGAGAACCGTCGACCGGCCGCCCGCTCCCCATTCCGATTATGACAGCGAGCGGCATTCACAGCTTCACGTGGGTTATACATCTTATTTATATTTGATGACCCCCCCCCCCCCCCCGCCCCCCCCCCCCCCGAAATTATTATTTCCAAAATTCACACAAATCGCAAAAAAAAAAAGACTAGACGAGTAATTAAGCAGCTCCAACCACATGAGGCTTTTTTTTTCTTTTTTTTTTCACGCGTTTCGCTTGAGGTCACCTACAACAATAAGACGCGCGGGCCGACAAAGAAACCTGGCCAGTACAGGGGGGCTATGTTCGACAAATGTTTCGTTTCTTCTAAAAAGAAACAAGTGACGGAAGTGCCGATATTGCGTCTGATTGGTTAGAGGTTCAAACGACGAAAGAGGGAACATTCGTCATTTGGGCTTCTAACCAACCAGACGCGATATCGTCATTTCCGTCACTTCCGTTTCTTTATAGAAGAAACGAAACATTTGTCGAACATAGCCCCCCAGATATCGGTACGCAGCGATGCATGCCGACGCGAAGTGACGCGGACGAAGCAGCGCGTGAAAAACGACCCACGTGCGATAAAATGTTCAGGTCGACCGACGTGTTGGGTGACCGAATCATGCTCTCGCGATTAAAGGCTGGTTCACACATCTGCGTTGGTTGTGTTCGCATGCAACCGAAACGACCGTAACGACAAAGTCACAGAAACAAGCGTTCGCCGAACACAGCATGGCAAGTGATGCAAGGGGAAGCTTCGCGAAGCAATCCATGAGCCACGGTTGTTGCGGTGTTTTTGTCGTTACGGTCGTTTCGGTTGCATCCGAACGTAATCGTTGCAAGTGTGTGAACCAGCCTTAAAACTCGCAACCCGTCGGACGGTTTGACGAAAAGCGCGTGGAGAGATGCTTGCCAACGGAAAATAACTGTCCGAATACATTTCTCGAGCGCGATTAGGCAAATGCAGGGCAAGGAAACTAACCAAGGAGATGCTTGAACGGAAGCTTAGGACGCAGAGAAAAAAGGCTTACCTCCGAGAAGCACCGAGGAAGGAACCAGTTGAGCTGTGCCCACGACCTCCAGGGCTGTTCATTCCTGCTCGCGTGGTGCCTCGCCACTTATTAGTCGCAAATTTCATTCACGAACGCGGCATATCGGATCAATATGAGTTCTACGTAAAAATAAAAGACCCACAAAACCGCAACTACATTCCGGCGCAAATGAAGTTCAGGGGTTCAGGGTGGCTTGGATTGGCTTGCAAAGGCTTTCTCATAGTGCATAATAAATGTGGAAATAAAAACAACTTTAAAATAACATTAGTAGTAAAACAGTAGCATTGATAGACGTGCTGCGCTGCGAAGTTAAACGCGTACTAGCCCAAAACCCAAGTCCAAGCTTTATTAAAACAGTAGCAGTAGCGAAACAAAATAATAAAGAGTTTTTAACGAACATAAGAAGCCAAAACAAATTTAGTAAAATAAAAGTTTTATTTGCGATACGAAACTTCGCTTAGCTGCTCCCGCCATAGAGTTATTACAATAAACGCTAGAGGCTCAGCTGGCGCTAGTGTCTACGGGACTTCCGGTTGCAAATTGAAGCAGACAGCATGCAGTCTACATTTCCAGCCTCCCTGTGTATTCCTATGGGAAAACACGCGTGAATTTTGTCTCTTCGCCGGAAAATAACATGAATAACTTTTGTCATTTCGGTTGTACCGGATAGTATGTACCTTTTTCGGTACTGTGAAAGTGTAATTGCTTTAGTTACAGCATTTTTCTTTACCACTGAACGATGTTAAACTTTGCTCTATTTCAGGCCCAAAACCTCTGTTTCAAGGGAGGTATGTGAAAACGAGCGACGATTCTAAGCAAACTAACGATCGAAAAGAATGTAGAGTGTGTTCAAAATTGCGGTGGCGCTTATATATTGCTAATATGCCCGTCCTGTCTCAATGAAAATGACTCCGTTGTGCATCTTTGCGATCGGTTAAAATTAAAACATTCGAATGTAAGAAATAAAGTACGTGGACTGCGAAAGGTGTGCTTTTTTATTATTTCCTATGTCGGGCAGTTTTTATCGGGCACCTGTTCTCTGACTTCTCTCTATTTGCAAAGATTTGAAGCGTGCGGTTGATGATTTGAATAGGCATCTTTGCACATATTCATGAGCAGAAAGAATAAAGAAGAACTTATTTATTGCAAATCGGACTATATTACGTGACTTTCAATTTATTTTGATCGTCTACGTGCACAAGGAGATACTTATCCAGTGTTACTGCGTAGTTCTTGCCGTCTCTCTTGGTTTTTCACATGTCCTTCGTTCGTTTGGCACGTATATCCCCCATGCTGAAAAGCGTAGACGCCGTGTTCGCGCTAACAGTGTCCGACAGTGCACATAAATACACGTACGAAGCGGTTTTAACACCGTTTTTCATGCCACGAATTTCAAATAAAAATGCTGTAACTGACCAATTATTTCGTCTGCGTGACTGAGAAATGTTCCAATGTGCCTAGTACGTGCAAATTATTCGTGATATTTGCTCTTATAATCGAGCGCAGAGAGAAAATGTACTCGCTTTTTCCCATAGAAATGCATTACCGGAAGTCAATTTCTGACTGCTTGCTGTCTGCTTCAAAATGCAACAGCACACTAGCGCCAGCTGAGCCTCTAGCGTTTATTGTAATAACTCTATGGCTCCCGCTCCGCGAGTACGGCCACCCAAGGACGTTTAAATAGGGCAGGACCCGGCATGACGTCATACCCAGCGACGCCGGAAGAACAACCCAATCCCAGACTGCCCCGCGCACCGACGCTCTCTCATCCAAACTAAATTCAACCATGCTCCCATCGTCTGCTCTCCGCTCGGTCGTTAGGCTTAGGCTACGTCTGCTCCGTGCCTGCGGTCTGCTTCGTCTGCTTGCTGTCGCGGCTGGCTTTCGATTCGATCGGCGCACCAAAAGATGTTTCGATGCGAACCCGAATACTCATCACGGCGGAGTGAAACCAACATCTTCTCGAAGCAGAATTTGTACGGCTTTCTCAACCCGCGATGCCCTTCTCAGCGTTCGTGCCTACGATGACTGACTCGCGATCGCTTTCCAAAGCCGCGACGACGACTCGTTCGAGACGACGCTCCAGGCGCGGTCGCGCGGTGTCGAGAGCGTCCGCTACACGCCGACTTCCTAGTCCTACTGGTCAGACAAGTGTTGGGCTCGAAATCTCGCCTGTTCGACCAGTGGGTGCCGCCATTACTTTCGGTGCACACAATCGCGTTGCCACGGAAATGTCATCGCAACGCGGTTGTTTACACCGAAATTAATGGCGGCGCCCACTCACTAGGCTTCCCATTGGTCAAAAAATGTTCGTCGCGGCTCGTGGCCACGTGTACTTCCGTTACACTTCGCTCCATGCATTGGGGATAGGGACGCCACCTCCTGCCCATTATAACCTCCTTGACGGCCACCGGACGGCCATCTTGCACGCGGGAAAATTGCCATTCCGCTAGCGTTGCAGAGGCTGGCGGCAGCGTGCTCAGAGACACGTTTTCTACTCGTTCGTCGTCATTCGCCGAAGAAGTTTCTTAAAACCCTGTGTAAGCAGTGAGACTTGCCGTTGGGAATACGTGTATATTTTTGTTTTGAAAGTGCGATGCCGCAGAAAAAGAAGGAACAACTCGTCAGAAAGTAGTTTCGCCGGTCTCGCGGCGTGATCAAAGCTACCTTGGCACGCCGAAGTGCTGCGTCTCTGTGCCTTCACACGCTTGGATATCACACTAAACATTATCACGCCCTTTTGGGTGTAAATGGCCTGTCCTATAACTAACACCCTTATGGGTGTAGCAAAACGCCCTAAGAAAAGGGCGTTTTTCCTAACACCCCTAAAGGACGGCGTTATTTCGAACACCCTTAAAATAGGGTGTGATTCCACTGTACAACTTTTTATTAGGGTGTTATGACTGCGCAGTACGCCCTCTAAATTGGGTGTACCACCGCCAGAAAGGAAAATAAAAAAAAAGACGCGATGACCAACACCCACAAAGTAGGGTGTAATAACCCAAAAGAGTGCACGAAAAGATGACTGCAAAGGAGTCGAAACATGCCTGGTTCACTTTTTATTTTTCGATCAAGGTTCTACTAGGTTCTACTAAATTCTCTATAGACGATTGCAAGCAGGTCATTTGGCCGCAGCCATGCCTCTGCTTATGCGGGCAAGTGCGTACAATTACAAGCTTGCAAAAGGCAAAGCTATGTTCACGCGCACGTCATCAAACTTGGCGGGTAAGACTGAAAGAAATAGTTCCCCTTTATCCTCGCAATTTCACCACGACCAAGACGCTTCTGAACCAGTGGAGGTCCGTGCGTGTAAGGTTATGAACATTCCTACCGAATATTGTTTCATAACCCCTTTAAATTATACAACCGAAGGCCCTGGTTCAATCTCCATCTTTACTTTTCTTGCGACGTTTATGCTTTCTAGCACTGGTGACGTGGACAAAACTGCCAGACTTGCAAAGACGGAACGTCGTGGAGTTGCTTGGGAAGTAAGCGGCAGTTCATGTTTGTAACAGTAAAATGTTCTATTGAGACGGAAGCAGGACTACTATCAGAAGCATGCTTGCAGAGTACTTACAAATAAAAGAGCGATCTCATGTAATCCGTGAGAGATGCATAATCCGATTCGGGCAGCACAGAACAATCCACAAACACAATGTCGAGGATGAAGGCGGTCGCTCACATACAACGGAAGTTTCGTGGTCGTCGATGAACAGCTCTCTGTCGTGATAGATGCGTAATCCGATTCGGGCAGCTCAAAACAATGGAAACACAATGTCGAGGTTGAAGGCGGTCGATCACATTCAGCGGAAGTCTCACGGCCGCCGATGAGCAGCTCTTTGTCAAAACGCGTCCAACAAACACAGCACAATAATTCCATGGACTCCGACGAAATAAACGACCATTACCGAAAAGTTGGCATGGATGTATTCGGGCCGTTCACGACGAAAAATCCCGGCCGCGACTGCAACGCATGAAGAGGAAAACACTGACGGGCGCCCCTTTTTGAAAACCGGACCTAAGTGGCCCCTACAACTCACCATAACTTGGCATACGGCAAGGACTACGGTTTCAGTGAGCCCATCAGCGCGCAAGAGCGAGTCACGTGACAAATTTTCGTCCAAGCGTTTCTGTTCTACGGAGAGCGGTCACGTGTTTCGCGCCGCCCCTCTGATTTGCTAGAAGCGGCCTTCGACTCGCTCACAGCCACACGAAGACACACAAGAAGGTGTGGAGGCTTATCAGAGGACGAGGTCAAAGGGGGTTGGACAAAGCAGCTAATCCCCCTCCGCTTCTTTGTATTGCCACCTGCACTGTCGAGGGAAGGTCGCGAAATGGGACTCGTCTGGAACTGCTTTGCGTAGTGCAACCTTGAGCGCATCAAACTGTCACTCATGTAGGAGCGCATGCTCTGCTGCGGACCGCGAGATCACAAAATAAATACAAAAAACAAATTTGAAAGCCGTCGAAGCACGGGACAAAGCTAAGACGCTGAGAGCATGAAACAATAAGTGACGCGGCTTCACGTATACCATAAAGAAAAAAAAAAGCGTCGGGACGCTAGATATTTTGGTGTCATTACGCAGAGATAAGAGTCGTGAACCCTAGCGGGGGTGTCATGAATTCGGCACTTTCGATGGTCTTGCGGCATTGTTTCTTCAGAAGTGCACACAAAAATAAAATATCAGTGAAGGTGCTATAAGTAGTGCGTAACCCTGTCAGGTGAGTTTGTAATACCCGAAATGAAGGCGCTACAGTTTGTTCAAGGCTTCATCGCAGGAGGTCTTTCTCGGGTTAAAAATAAGCAGATTCCGTTTTGCTTAATCTTGTTTTGTTTTGTGCTTTAACGTCGGACTTTAGGCTGACAAGAAATAAAAATACCTCGACGGCCTAGCCGATTCACGCAGGACCCTCTTGATACTCAACCAAAAACGGCGCCGCGTACGGTATGTCAGGATGGCGTCGGAGCGACCCATCCCATTTTTCGCAAATATTGGCCAGACCAAAATGGTATCGGCACAATCTTTCCGATATAATTCCATAACGGCGCAATACTGTGTGCTGCCTCGGTTGTATATTTACACGTCTTCGTTCATTTTTGCTAGCGGAGATTATTTATTTAAAATCAAAGTTGAACTGATAAAACTTATGCACGCGCGACACGTAATTTTCGGCTCGTGTCGGACGGAGAGTTCAATCGGAGTTGCAAATCTATTCTCTAGAACGTTCTAAGCATACGCCGCTTCGTGTGGCGATTAATTATACTCGATGTTTGTACCGCCGTATATCAGCAACAGCGTCACCAAAGCAATAGACATGAACGGCTATGAAATCAATGGTGTATTTTGCAGCATCACCATTACCTTTCACACCGTGTGAATGAAGGGCGTAAAATTCGTCCATACACCCTTTTTACACAATTCTGGACACAATTGCTACAAGTGGGGCGTAAAAAGGGCGTGTAAGGGGTGTAAGACGTCAACACACCCTTTTTACACCTACTGATATTCGGAAATCGTGTAAAAATGGTGTAAAGTGGGTGTTTTTTCTAACTTACACCCTTCTTACACCTTTTTTACACGCTTAAGGGTGTTACAATGTTTAGTGTGTACCGATCGAGAATCAACGCCGTTTGGATGTGTTTTGCGAGTGCAATGTGCGTGAAGTGCAATGTGCGTGTGCGGCTCGCACAAGCGGCTTAGCGCTCGGTGACACACTCCCACACATAGACACGCACTCACACACACGCACAACAATATATCGTCGCGTTGTTTGTTGTTTTGACGCTTACACTGCGTGTTGAGAGAATCCTCTTTGGAGCTTACCTCAATGGCGCCATGTGGCGCCGTCTGTGTTGCGAGCAGAAAACAGTAGCATAAACATGCCAAAATATTAAAAGAAACAAAATTGAGGTTCAGATTTCAGTCGGGGTTGGGGATTTTAATTGTCTATGAAGCTAGTTTTTTTTTATTTGTTTGCCAGTTTTATACGCCCCTCTTCGAGTATTGTCGCATATTTGTTTTCTTTTTTTTTGTATTATTTTCGTTTATTTTTTGTTGGTTTTACTTCGGACATTATTTGCATAAGCATTTTGGAGCTGACTTGGCACCTGTGGATATTCTCATCATTGATTCGGGACCCACTATAAAATTGGGCAGACGCACTTTTGTTAGCCAGGAAAATAAAAATGCGACAATTCGTCTTATAAATTTTGAGCCATTGTAATTTCAACTGAATGTAAATAATTTACAAAAAAATGAAAGGTTTGTCTGTAAATATGGTTGTATTAGCACGTATGGATGTGGATTGTAGTCTTCCATCAACACTATTAAAATATTCAGATAAGACGAATTGTCGCATTTTTATTTGCCTAGCTAACAAAAGTGCGCCAGCCCAATTTTATTTTAGCGATCTGGCGTCTCCGGGTATATGAAATAACAGTGGCGTACCAACTTGTTTTTGAGTGGGGGGCAAACCAGACCCCCCCCCCCCTCTTCCCAGGGCCGGGGGGGCAGTGCCCTTGGTATCCCTTGGGCGCCGCCGGCCAGTGTTTGCTCTGCCCGGTGGTGGCTGTTTCAGGGGCGGCAAAATACATGCTTTGCCCCCCCCCCCCCTCCCCCACTCTGAGAACAGGGGAGGGGGGGGGGGCAAGTACCCCCTTGCCACCCTCCCCGGTGGGTACGCACATGTGGACTAATTTGTTATTATTAAATGAAAATATAAGAATGTAGGATTTTATTATCCCATACCGTCAAGTTCTCTCATTAATTTAACAAAATTCACAGAAGGAATGTACAATACGTGACATTTATACAGCGATGCTTAATCCTCCTCAAACATTGGGGCAAGGAATAAAGAACTGCATTGCATTCTTAACATCTCGTTTGAAGTTATATGGCCCAAATTGGTCGCTCTCAGAATTAAGTAATTTTAGAGTAATTGCATTACTTTTTAAAGTAATTTGTAATTTTAATGAATTACTTTTCATGTAGTAGTAATTGCAATTGTAATTAAACTACTTTTGGAGCAAAGTAATTGTAATTAAATTACATTTTAGAAGTAATTTACCCATGTGTGGTTTGTTTCAATTTGCCGCGGCACACTCGCGCCAGTTGAACCTATAGCGTACATTAGTTGAAGTTTGCTTCACTTGCAGCAGGAATTGGCCAATAGTGCACTGCCTCCGGGGGCGCCAGACTGACAGTAGGGTGACTATAAAATTATGATATGCAAATATTGTTTGGACACTTGTCAATAAAAATACGCTAAAAGGTTATTTTGCTATTTGATCGCCATTTTGGCGCCTACCATGCCAGTGCCAAGCGTTGATAAAGGGGCGACAAAGTGTCCAAAAAATTCAAGCGAGGGCGATGGAATGACGACAGGGGCGACAGAACGTCGGTCAGATGTCCATAGAATGGCGGTAGCCATTTTCATAGGGGCGTCTTCCTTGCCCTTTTGCTTGACGGAAGGCTCCTCTCGCAGCTGTCGCGTGTCAGTATTTTAATCGACTTTTTTATGTTTTAGAAACAAAATCTAGATAGAGTCATTATTGTTTTCAAAAATATCCAGAGATTGCCTTTCCGCTTCGGTTTCAAACGATAACAAACATGGCTGCATGCTTCGGCGCAGCGCTGAACAAGCGTAGCTTTTTGAGCTCGTAAATTGTTTTGAGTGCGGGTCGTTTTAAGCTTATAGAGGTGTTTAGAGGAAGACCTCATCTACCGATATAGTTTGCACCTAAAAACTGTCGCAAGTATACGCGTTCGGAAGCGTTGTGCGCATGCTTGTTTTCGTAGATGGCCTAAGCCAAGAAGCACACATTTACTATTTTAATAGATCTGGCTTGATTTATTTCTTTGCGCGTTTTGATTCTGAATAAAGATAGTTCCCATCAAAGTGGCTCCGATGCTCTGTGAATTCTGAATACCCAGAGGATACCTACACAGGTAAGAATTTGCGAGCCAATTGGCTGGAGGCAATCGGGCGTTCGGCTCGCATCATCTTAGTCCAGGTATTTTTCCATTATTTCGCTTCGCAAGGCAAGTAGCTCTCAAGTTTTTCAGTGCACCTGGCCTGCCAAAGCGAATAATTTTAGGTCACGTTTTAATTGTGCGTCCTAACGCTCTCTCATCTTGCTCGCGGATGCTACACGAAAACAAATCACAAGAACATAAAAGTTGCAACGACTGCATATTTATTTTGTTGCTGTTCTAGTTCTCTTGGTCGCTTTTTACCGCACATCCACAGGCGCTGACAGACGCTTGTATTGGACCGTTGCTCGCGCATGATGGAACGCTAGAACGCCGCTTTCATGGTCGAGTCTTGCAAGCATTTTAGAAGTTTTTAGACGGGGGCGGAATAGCAGAGGGACGAAGGCGAAAACGGACGCCGACGGGCAGCGTTCACGTCCGCGTCCTTCGGGTATGGCCGACGACGATAGACGGTGGTGAAATAGCAGACGATGCCGGAGGCTGCCGCGCGTCTGCTCGCACAACTGCCATGCGTTGTCAGACGCCAAACTATCCGCGCCAGATATCGGGAAAGGAAGACAGCACGCTTGTTAGCGTGTTGGGCCGAGCAGCCAAGCCAATCCAGTAGTAATGGTTGGGGAAACTGATTTGTGGGAGGGGCTTAAAACGGGCCGCGACGTCCACCTAAATTGTGTCCAACGGTGTAAATATTGTGCGAAAAATGTTTTCTTCTCGTGGAAAAATCACGAAAAAAAACAAAAAACTGTCCCATCTATGCTTTAATAGAAAAGTCCGAGGACATCTGAGCACTTCTCATGAGTTGTGAATGCGAAAGCATTCTCGGCGCTAAGAGGAGCAGAAGCGGCCGCAGCGCCGGCACGGAGTGCGGCGGTGCGCCGGGCGGACCGCCCTGCCGTGTATTCCGAAACTTGACAACGATGGTTGACTATGCCTACACTCAGCGCATTCCTACAAGCAACGCGCCACGTCTTCCTATCGCACACGGCGCTCTGGCGGTGACACCACGCACCCCCCTGCGCAGGCGCGGCGATATGCCAGCTTCACGACGGCTTCCGCACGCGACGGACGCTTGTATGGGCCTCCTGCGTTGCCCAGGGGGTGCTGCGAAAAGGCCTTGTTTTGGGTAGTACAGACTTTAGCGTCTCAAACTGCCACGCATGCAGAAGCGTGCCAGCTCTGGTGCCGAGCGCGAGATCACGATGAAAATACAAAAAAACAACAAAAATTCGAACGCCGTCAAAGCTAAGACGCTTAGCGCGTGAGCCAAGAACAGCCGTTCCGCGCGTTCCAAAGTAGACATGACAAAGAAAAAGAAAAATTAAAGCGTCGCTTCACAGGTGTTTTGACGTCACCACCCAGAGATAAGAGACGCGTACCCTAACGGTGGTGTCATGAATTTGGCACTTTTGGTTGTCTTGCGGCATTGAGTCTGGCCGATTTCTTGCGTCCAAAGGTGTTTTTCATTCTTCAGCACAAGACAAAATTAAAAAAGCTCAACCAACGTGCCATAAGTAGTGCGAGGCTAAATCAGTTGAGCTTGTACTACCCAAAAGGAGGGCGCTACAGTTTGTTCGAAGCTTCAGCGCAGGAGGCCTTTACCGTTGCTCGCGCATGATGGAACGCTAGAACGCCGCTTTCATGGTCGAGTCTTGCAAGCATTTTAGAAGTTTTTAGACGGGGGCGGAATAGCAGAGGGACGAAGGCGAAAACGGACGCCGACGGGCAGCGTTCACGTCCGCGTCCTTCGGGTATGGCAGACGACGATAGACGGTGCATGGTGAAATAGCAGACGATGCCGGAGGCTGCCGCGCGTCTGCTCGCACAACTGCCATGCGTTGTCAGACGCCAAACTATCCGCGCCAGATATCGGGAAAGGAAGACGGCACGCTTGTTAGCGTCTTGGGCCGAGCAGCCAAGCCAATCCAGTAGTAATGGATGGGGAAACTGATTTGTGGGAGGGGCTTAAAACGGGCCGCGACGTCCACCTAAATTGTGTCCAACGGTGTAAATATTGTGCGAAAAATGTTTTCTTCTCGTGGAAAAATCACGAAAAAAAAAACCTGTCCCATCTATGCTTTAATAGAAAAGTCCGAGGACATCTGAGCACTTCTCATGAGCTGTGAATGCGAAAGCATTCTCGGCGCTAAGAGGAGCAGAAGCGGCCGCAGCGCCGGCACGGAGTGCGGCGGTGCGCCGGGCGGACCGCCCTGCCGTGTATTCCGAAACTTGACAACGATGGTTGACTATGCCAACACTCAGCGCATTCCTACAAGCAACGCGCCACGTCTTCCTATCGCACACGGCGCTCTGGCGGTGACACCACGCACCCCCACTGCGCAGGCGCGGCGATATGCCAGCTTCACGACGGCTTCCGTGACGAAGCATATGCTTTGCTGTACTTTTCTTTGTATTTTATTTATTTCTGAGGCGCGTTCCGCTTTGACCTCGAGCGGCCTCGCCGGCTTCCCTGACGAAGCATCTGATTTGACGCGTCGCAGCCTATGGTACTTTAGGTGCCGTTTTTCGCGGTTACCGACGCCGCGGGCTTCGCTCCATGGGACAGGTAATGCTTTCAGCATTCAAATTCATTGCAGTGTCCCTTCAATGGTTCGTTTGTCGGCATCAGTGTACCTTGTCGTAGTACGGATACGCTCGGGCTTGAAATGACGTTCACACACGTGCGTATAGCAGTAGGGCAGTGAACCGGTGTCGCCTCGGTCGGCTGCTAATCAGCGCGGCTGGTGGCCAAATAGGGCAATTTTGGGAAGGCCATATCACCGAGCGATTGGACACGAGCGCTTTGTCACAGTTTGGAACGGCGCTCGGAGATTCGAGCTTGAGATAGGGTCCGATGATGACGGCCACGCAACGTCTCAGTGTTGCAAGTATTCCCCATAAAATGGCGCCACTTCTCAAACTAAACTGGACTGCCCGGTGGGTATAGCAACCATATCAGTCATATTCGATTAAACAGGCAACCACATCACACGTATGCACGGGGCGTTGCAACGCGATCACGCTTTGTTCTCGACAACCGGTACGTACTTTGGGATACTTCACCTGACCAAAGTTGACGTCGTCGCGTCGCGCGGCTCGCTGCCATTAGGCTCTTCGTTGTGGGTCGTTTGCGAACGAATACAAAACAAACTTCGGCCACTTGTCATAATTGCCTATGCGTTTCGGCACAAAGCTAAGACAAATGGACCTTTTCCGAGAAGCGTTCTGCGCACGCGCGAGCGCCCGATGCCAAGCGGCGGAAGTCGGCACGAAAAATCGAGGAAATTCGGAAGGAGGCTGTGGATCAGCGAGTAGAACACGTAATTGCAGCATATATATAATTGTTTTACACACACAAAAAAAAAAGAAAGTGGACGTAAAGAAAAAAACATGACGTTTAGGTGGACGCCACGGATGCCTCTCTTTAAAGTCACGTTGGGCACGCGCCGCAGCTCAGAGAGCGAAGAAACTGGTAGCGTAGCTCCCATTATCGATTGGTAGCGCAAGTAGGTCACTTCCTCGATTTTTAGTTCGTGCATCCACCGCGTGGTACCGTCGATATGTTGAAAAGGTCCATTATTTTGCGCGGAATACATGCAGAACCTCGGCACAGATGCAGCGACTCCGGAAGTATATTTTACATGGGGGGGGGGGGGGGGGGGGGCTAGCGGTCGAAATAAGGCGGTTTGGGGGGGGGGGGAGGGGAAGGGGGAGTGAAAAAGAATTAAAATTGAAAAAAAAAACCATTACCAAAATGTTTTTGTTTATAGAAGGTTTATTATCACTACCTATACCGTGTGTCCATACATTCATTCGAAATTCCTGCTGATCCAATAGTAGTAGCTCTGCGGTGGCATATACCTACGGTGTAAAATGCACTGGAAAATCGGGCGCCTGAACGTAGAAAGCTCACATTGTCAACGAACGTGTATTTTAATCGTGGACGCAGTTCTGTAACATTTCTCGGCGCAGCTCCGTTCCTGTGGAAAGTTATAACAATGAATTCTTGAAAATTTCAAAAAAGTTTACCAGCGGTGACGCGGTCGTCCTTTGGCGGTAAAACACTGGCAATGCCCATTTTTATTTCAGCATGTTTCCTGTTTTTGTGGTCGTCTTTGAAAAGAGGGTAAAACAGTCTGGGTGTATAATAAGGGGCCCGTCTGAACATAGCAGGCTGGCTCGGCAAGTACCAAATGTTGTTTCGAAAACCAGACACGGAAATACAGGTGAGAATGCCGAGATTCTTTGATGTCTCCGACGACCACCGTGACAGCGGCGCTTCAACACAGACTGCAGTGCGATCTCTCCCCTGACAACCTGTGTCGCCTGCTAAGGCCTCATCTTGCCTTGGGAGTTGGGATACTTTATTCCCTTTACTTGCTACATCTGTAGGCAGTCCCTCGCTCAGGGAGGGCTTTCTTCTCGCACAGACCATCTCCCCCGCCTCGCTCTTCGGCTCTCCCCACGGAAGCAATAACCCAACTCTTGTAATTGCTTAGACCACAAAAAAAAAAAAGCGCCATTGCAAGAAAAAAAAAAAAAAGCTAGAAGAAGTTTTCGGGTGCTTTGGGAAACGTAACCACTCAAGAACGAAGCAAAACGAAGAAGCCGGCTGGCTGGGTGTACAAAAACAGTGCGCTGCGCGTTCCCCCGCATAGCCAACACGCAAGTAGAGTATGGGAGTGCCCCATAAAAATAGGGAGTTTTAGCAGATCATTTCCGCAACCCGCTAAGCACCAGTTTGCCTCTGCGTAATCCGCCACGAGACCTTGAACTATGCAGAAAGGGCTGGCGGCGCGCGTGCTCAGTTGCGGCGCCTATTTTGCGGATACCGTAACGGAGGAGCAAAACGGTCTGCTAAAACTCGCTAATGACCAAGAGACCAATCAGAGGAAGAGGGGAGATCTCCCTGACTGTGCTATGCAAGCCGTAGGCGCCGGTTTTTTTTTTTCCCCATTTTTTGGGGGAGCTGTTACGTCGTCCGCGACACTTTGCCTTACTTCGTAATTTTGTTTCTGGAATTTCGTGGGCGAAGGTCGTGCCGTCATTTGGTGGGTAACCACACGTAACAAAAACAGAGCCACGTGCTTGCCCTTAGCCAATTGCGTGGCCTGGCGGAGCTGAGAAACAACGGGAAAACGTAGGGGAGGGAGGGGTGTAGGCATTGTTCAGTAGGCTTTGAGCCAAACGCACGGGAGCTCAGCATATTGTCCAGCACCCCATAGAAAATGTCAGCGGGTGCTCAAGCCCCCGTTGGCCTTCCGGTAGCGGGGTCCCTGCCAACCGTGTCGCACGTGTTTTCGACAGCCCAGACACAGCGAGAAGAAAGTTGTTTGAAGTAAAGTTGAAGGAACCGACAGTTGCGTCTCACTGGAAACTTGGGCTTCAAGTTGGGCAGCTCCGCATGTGGGGATGTTTGCCAAATTTTGTCCCCGACATGTGTGAGGGTAGATTAAACACCGCTGCCTGCCCATTTTACCGACAGCATTATCAGCGAGGAGCAGATAACAAGAGATACACGGGGAGGGATGAATTGGTGACCAACTTTTTGTTTCTTCGACATGAAGCAGCAAGCAGTAGACAGGCCATGAAAGGCAAGGGGAAATGGGGGGGGGGGGGGGGTGGAGGGCTGAGGGGAGGGGGGGGGCAAAAAAAAAACTCCGAAAAAACTCGAGCTCCCCCCCCCCGGTTCCGGAGTCCCTGCAAGACGGCAGGAATGGCAGGCTACGATTTCCTCAACTTTCCCGCTCCTTCTAGAACACTACTGCTGGCGCCATCTGCCACGGAGCCAAAAAATCATAAAGCCTCGCCGAACGGTCGGGCCAGGTCGGGTGACGTCATATGGTTGAGGAGGTAGAGTGGAGAGTCCTTCTCTTAGTCTAGGTAGTGGTGACTGTGCACGCCAGACCAACGTCCTGCTGGAAAATGTCATGTAACCACAGCAATCTCAAAACGGCCACCCACTTTAAAGCATGCAACAGGGAAAAGCTGCCCTCTGTAACCGGGTTTTTCAATGTAGGGGGCGAAAAGCACGCGGATTTTCATTACAGTATGTTGAAGGAATATTATGTAGGCGCCTGTATGTGACTTCGACAGGTGTACGAGTGCTAAAAAAGTTTCAAATCGCCAAGTCTGATTGGCGCTGCTTGCTCCTTCTTGAGCTCCCATCTCGACGACGACGCACACAATATCAAAAGTTAAACGGTTTATGCACGAAAACGGCCGTGTCTCTATCAATGAAATGGCTGAAGAATTAAACATTAGTCATAGTTCAATGCACCATATGATTCACGATATTCCGCAGTACCATAAAGTGTCTGACCGTTAGATACCAAGACAATTTACGCCCGAAATTAAGGGGCTCCGTGTGGATGTGTGCGAGACGCCGCTCCGTCGATATGAAACGATAAAAATATTAATTTCTTCCACCCATTGTCACTGGGGACGAATGTTGACTCCACTAGGCCCTGCCAGAGAAAAAGAGGGCAGGCAAAGTGTGGATGCCCTCTTCTTTACCAAGACCAAAGAAGTTCGGAAAAGTTCCGAGGCAGGTCAAAGTTATGCTCACGGTCTTCTGGGATCATAAAAGTTTGTTTTTCCAGCCTTACACCTCCAGGAGGTTCAGTGTCAACATCACGTGGCATTGTGACCAACTCAAGAACAACTTGCAGTCTCTGATTAGGTTAAAGCGCCGTGATTTGCAGACCACGGCATGTGGAAGTGTGAAAAAATTCAAGAGTCTATGTTTGAGTGCATTCAGCATCCGCCATTCTCAAAGGACCTGGCACCGAGTGATTTGAACTTATTCGGAAAGCTCAAAGCAGTTCTCGTCGAAATGAAGTTCTTTCCAAGGGATGAGCCGTATGCGGCGATGCAACCTTGGTTTCGGGGTCACTAGCAAGATGCTTTTCTCCCAGGGCATTCATGTGTTGGTGAGGCGCTGACGCACGTGTGTTGAACGCGGGCGGGGTGGGAGGGGAGGACAATGTTAGAAAGAGACAAATTGTTTTAATCCTGTCGATATTATTATGCAAAAAGTAATTTGCGGCTATTCTTTTAATTTTGCCTCGTAACTCCTAAAAGGGGCCTGTCTCGGTGCTTAGTCGCGTGTTTATAGAGAAAATGACCCCACATGATGGTATTTTTCGGTTTTAGGATGCTTAGGGCACGCAGGTTGAGTTTTCATCACGAAGAAATGCTCGCAAAGCTTGTTTTGGTGGCCCTTAAACGCGCTAAGCTTAGAAGTGCTTGAATCCGGAAACGTGAATGCACGCCTGTCTGTCTTCGGTTTTGTATGTTTTGCAGCGCCGCTCTCTTTCCGGTTCCAACCGGTGCAGCCATTCAGAGGTCATGTTTGGTGGGCCGATAAGGCCTTGTACGACGACGAAACAGGGCAACAAGAACACGAAACGACCATCGAAGCACTGAGACTATTGCCGCAGTCTTAACAGTTATAATCCTTCCGTCAAGTGAAGCACTCACGAGATAGCGACCACGCAGACTGCGATAAACGAGCCCACGCTAACCTTCTCCTGGATGCGTCCAGCGGCATTCTTCAGAAGAATCTTGTGCGCAAAAGAGCCTTTAGCGACTTGGAGGGAACGATCTGAGGTGCGGAGCGAGGAGTCGGGGCTGAGGCTCTCTGATCGGATAGCCCGGAAGAAGCAGGCCAGGAGTGGGATTACTGAAGTAGATCCTTTATGTGCCGTGAATATACAAGTAGCTGGGCGACAGTTCAATCGGCGTCTTCGGGCTTTCTGGACCCGTGTTATATAGCCCTCCGAGGGCGAGAAGGCCCACTGAGGAAGAGGAGCCTTTCCCGGAGTCCGAATGCTCATGTGGTGGTCGTGGCGCGGGGGCGGCTGACGCGTTCGCCCTCAGTTCTTTCGGCGAGGTAGAGATGATGCAGCCTGTAGCCGCTCTTGCCATGCGCCGGTATGTGATGCAAGGTTTCGACGATCTTGCCGCTCGCACAGAAACCCAACACCGACACACACAAACACGCGCACGCCAGTGTCCCTCCTTGCGAGGGTTGGCGGTCCCAGATCGTCCTGTTGCTCCCGGGAGACGTTATTTTTTAGGTTTAGAGCCCTCAGCGAAGGTTACCTCCCTGATGTTTCAAGACAAGGTTCTGCGCCCGGGTCGAGTGTCCGCTGCGGTCTCCCCTTCAGCGCTCCCAGAAACATAACAAGCACCCGTGAAAAATACACCATGAAAAATTCTGGTATTTTTTGGTGTGCCACCAAACTTTTTCACGCCTGTGATTTGGGACATTTTCACACCAACACTCTGGTGTTCTGGTGTGACATCGACACTGTGGCGTCCTGGTTCGACATTAGAGCTTCGTTGTAATTGTGTAACACCAAAGCTTTGGTGTTCTTGTGCGACACTAGACCTCTGGCGTTCTGATGTGATCAACGACATGGTTTAGTAGGATAATCTTGGTATCGTCGCGTAACAACAGGATTTGTTTCTGCATGACGCTTCAGTTCTAGTTGTCAGGAAAAAAAATGTTCTGCTTTAAACTTACTAAAGAGGCACACTGCTTTTACAATTTCTTTATTCTAAAGAATTATTTTTAAAGGAAAATTACGTCCTTTTCGACGTAATTTTCTTTCTCAGCGACGATGGAAGCCATTCTAGAAGTTAGAAGTTCCTCCTTAATCGGTCCTAAAAAAAATGCAGCTTCTTAAACTTTGCAGAATCTGATAAGACATGATATAAAAGTCAAATAGATTTTGCATCTGAACTCGCTTTTCTGGAGCACACAGATGTCTGTTTGCGATGCCGCCGCTCGCTCTTTTTCTTCGTGGTAGCGACAGATGCCATGTGCTCTCCCTGCGATTATTCCACTTTTGGCTGTTATCTACCCGTATAGTGCAGGGAGGAGTCTGCACCTAAACAAAGCATGAGCTTAAGTTAAAATTTGCTGACCATCAAGACACAACAAATGTTACCGACATTATGGTATGTATTATAAACCATATTGGAAGTGGAGGACTTTTCTCGAAAAGTGAAACGAAGACAGTTTCTTGAAGGCAATACCAATAAAGACAATGCAAACATGGTAAAAAGGCAGAATGCTTCTTAAAGAAACAAAAAAGTACATAACACACAATTTTTGTTTTCAGAAGTTTACTTCAAACATCATACTTATATGTAACTCCCTACCCTTGTGTGCTAGTTTGCCTTTGGTTCATCAAGTGACATGCGGCTAGTAAAAATCAAACCCAATATAGTTTTGTTATCCCAGTAACTCCATAGAAATGTGAGAGTCCCGCTAACACGTCTGTGTGATCAGGCATCTGCAAAATCTCGGAACCGGAAAACATTGACAGTTTATGGCAAGTTTCCGAGAAGTCAGACCAAATCAAACGGCACAGGGGAAAAGCTGCAGCCAACTTGAATCGCCGCATGTATGCGCAAGAAATTTAAATTAATATACTAACATATAGTATAATATAATATATTACATTATATACTATTTAATATAACAGGGCGTCCCCCGAGAAAAAAAATGTACAATGTTTTTCACCGCAAAAATAAACTCTGCATCGCCGAACGCTCATTCTCCGCCCAATGGAAAAGGGGGCCCATTTTTGCCGTTTTCGGTAACTGGCACTATAGAGGATCATGTACTCGAAAGTTTTGTCGGCCGAGGTTTTCTGATTGAAAGTTTCAGAAAATCACTTATGAGACATAACTTTTGAATAAGATAACGTTTAGTTTTGAAACTTTGACATCTGGTTCGTACATCTAGCGCTACATTTGTGCGAAGAATGAGCATTCAGCGATGCATAGCTTATTTTTGCGGAGAAAAAAACACACATAAAAACACTGTAGAGTGTTTTTTGGGACATCCTCTATATTTAAAAATAAAATTTAATCAAACTATGCATTTGTTCATCTTCTTACATTAGTGGGTGGAAGAAGCAAAAAGCCTTTCATTTTCATCGTAATCGAGTGAACTGCAGACATGCTAAGATCAAAATAAAGCTTGAGTCGTTTATGAAAATTGTCCACTTTTCATGAAATATTTATAAAGGCTGGTTCACAGTACGGCACAAAGCAAAACTAAAGCTCAAACAGCGCTGACTTAAAATAGACTTAGCACCGATGCAGCACTGTATAAGATCAGCTCTATTCCCAGCTCTGACATAGAGCGCTGATGTACCGCCGGTTCCCGAATCCGGGGGAAGCCTTTAAAGTGACTGCAAGGGTGACTGCATGAATCGCCTTGGTAGCGTATCTGATTTTCCACAGAGGTGCCTGAAGGTAGTGGAAGCATGACATCGAAATTTCAAGAAACAAACTTACCCAAGTAAAAATTAAAAAAAAACAAAAAACGATAACTGGTTTTTGCCACCAATGGCTCCTGTCTGCTAACCGCGCACTCTCTGACTAGGCGCAACAACCGAACAGATGGCAGCAGCGGCACCGGCAGCTCACGGCAGCTCAGGTCGTGCCAATAGCAGAAGACATGTAGATGGAATTACTCGACGAGCCATTGGTTTTATTTGTTTTGCGTATATTAAACGTGCTTTATAGGGAATGAAAAAAATCACGCACCGACCATTATAGCACCAATATAGCCTGCAAGCCTACCTCGCAGAAACTTAATTATCGGAAGAACTTTACCAACTCTTGAGTCGCTTGCACATTGAGGTGAAAGCCCGCGAGAAAAGCGGTCTCGTTACAGTCACGGGACGTAGCACTACAGACGACATACGAAGCGCATGCAACATCTGTGGGCCTTCAGCAGCGGTTCTTCACAGCGACGCAGCCGGACAGAAAACAGAATGCTTCTTTTGTTGTTTCTCTACACACATTACTGAGTGTGGAACGCCTGACATCATCCTGCACGAGGAGAAAAGTTGTCTGGCGTAGTGTGGTCGATGCTTAACTTGTACAGCCAAAGGACATTGGTCCAGAGAGTGCCACAGTAATATGCTCTGCTCACAGTTCAAAGGTAGACATGCTACGGCTGTTTGCAACCCTGACTGCAGGCCCGAAAAAGGTGCCACTGAAAACGAGAGCATCAGCATGCATGCTGAAACCAACGAGACAGCCGTGGGTTGACCGGAGGCACAGTTGTTGGCTGGCCGTTTAAAAACAACCACCCTTGTTACATTGGAGGCGTCTTTAGCAACGGAAGTCAAAGAGCCTTTATAAGAGAAGATGCCTTTAAGAAGTTAAGTCTACGTATCTCATGAATTGTAAACTTAGCCACAAAAGCTTCTGGAGGATCCTACGGATCACCGATGAGGAAGCTCTTGATACAAACGACCCTAATGAGCCAAGTATGGCCATTCAAAGTATAAAATAAAAGCCACAGGAGTATCTTATATATCCAAGCAATTGACTGAATCACCGGCTACGCATTGTTTTTTTTTAGTGCAAAAGTTAACTAAAAAAGAACGTTTCCTTGCTGACAGTTTAGTGTTTCCCGGCCTTAGAGGAGAAGCCGGCATCACCTAGCTTGTCGTAGCGGACCAGATCCTGAATTTTCTCTTAAACAAAATCTTCACCGAGGAAGAAGACAACTGCCCGATGGCCATATATACAAAGTTTGGGTGGACCTTACAAGGCCCCCTATTGTCCCACGGAGACACCTTCGCACAAGCAGGAATACACATATGTGTGCTTCACATCGAACTCTGTCGACTTGGCGGTCTCCAACATGCTTAAAAAATTCTGGGAGCTGGAAAGTACTGAAATATGTGACGCCTAAATAAGCGTCAGTCAACAAAATAAAGTTCTGAACTGCTTCAAAAATGGGAGGAACAAGGTAGTTTTTCCTTTGATGATACTCAACTTGAATCAGGCTGACAACTATGGAGTTGCAACCAAACGGCTACACGGCTTGGTTCGACGACTAATCAGAGATGATCCAGTACTATGACGCAGCAGTGAGCCAGTACACAAAAGATGGGCACGCAGACAGGATATCTTCTGATGAAGTTCAAGACAATTGTTACCACATGTCTCATAAGGGTATAGTCAGAGAATCCTCAACAGCAACGCGACTACAAATCGTATTTGAGGCCTCGTCACATGACTATGGGTTAACATTGCTGAATGACTACCTGGACAAAGGGCCTAAGTTGAACAATGACATGGTGAAGACGCTCATGAACTTCAGACTAGAAAATATTGGTCTCACAGCAGACATTCAGAAGGCCTTCCTCCAAATCTTTATGCAAGAAAACGACGAAGACGCTGTGATGTACCGGTTAATTTGGGGTAATGCAGGATATATTTATTTAACTGTTAGGTTACAATCTGTTTAGAAGTGTCTTGTTTGGTCTGCAACCGCGCCCAGACTGTTCTTTTCCAGGCGTCCGGCGCTTCGCCGTGGCTCGCTCACCCCCGCCGGCGTTTCCGGTTGCACCCGCCCGCCGTTGTCTCGGCTCAAAGGTCGTATTCGCTATACGTGGCGAACACGAACATAATACAGGGCAATATCTCCCCCTGAAAAATGAAAGACGTTTACAATACCCCGTAACGCCGAATTAGAGCGCAGCTCTTGAGGAGGAGGATTGGAAGGTACGGAAAGGAGGCTACGCCCCTCCTCCTCTCCTGCTCGCCTCCCGTTTAGGAGAAAATGTTCCGCTAAATTTAGCGGGGAAAATTCCCCCGTAAATTTAGCGGAAAAAATTCCCCGCTAAATTTAGCACAAAAAAATTCTCCGCTAAATTTAGGGGAAAAAATTTCCTCGCTAAATTTAGCAGAAAAATTTCTCCGCTAAATTTAGCGGAAAAATTTCCCGCTAAATTTATCGGAAAATTTCCTCTGCAGTTACGCCGACGCCGACGGCGACGCCGCTCAAGCTGGAAATGGGCGCCTAAGCCGCGCTCTGAAAAACTTCACGTTTTCACAGGCCCAGCCGCGTAGGTGGCTGTCGCGTTCGTGTTGATCTTCTGAGAAGAGGAGGGCTGCCCTCCGTGTCTTGGTCACGTGTGTCATTAAGCGGTGTGGCAGGCGAGCTTGGAGTGCCTGCCTCCGGTGTTGCAGGATCGTTCTGACTGTCGTGAATCGTGGTTGGAAAATCGTCACTGAAAATCGGAGACGGTAAACCTAGAGTCACTGTATGCGTTCCCAGAGAAACGAAATTCCGAAGGTTCGTTCTTAATCCGGCGGCGCGGCGCTGAAACCGAAACCATGGCGCCGCCATCGTGGGTCCGCACGTCGACGGGGGTATGAAGGCAATAGTGACATGCATTGGAGCGTGCTGAAGGAGGTGGTTCATTCCGCGATACGTGGATTAACCAGCTGTAATTGGCACTCACCTCGCAAAGCTTACTTGTTGCAGTGGGCTCGAAATCTTTCCGTTTTACTACGGCCAGCCAACTCTTCTTCCTCCGTCTTGCAGTTGCGTTCTTTTCAAACGGGATCCGGAAGAGTCTCTTTTCATCCTCCGACCTGCTGCTGCACCCAAAAGCGCAACAAGCAGGCATTGAGCCACTAAGTACACAAACTCCTTGCGTTTGACGTCGGTAACCGCGTGGAAAAGACGACGCAAAAACGCGCGTTCACTGATCTCTCGAAAAAGCTGTCAATGACAGCTTTTTCGCCCGGGGACCCCCAACACTGTGTTGGAAATAAAATTGAATTGAATTTAATTTAATAGAAGGCTGGATGGCGCATAGTCACTCTCCGAGCAGGGTGCAAGTGAAGCCACCGAACGTTTGATGCTTGTCCCGAAACTCGGGTGTCTGCTGGGCTTCCTAGTGCATTCAGTCGATGTTTTGGTCCGTACTTTCCGGTGTCTTTGAGTGGGTTTTAATAATCATGCTCCGAATAAAATCCCGAAATTGAGGCATTTGAACTTGGGGCATATGCACACTTGATCAACTAGAATCTCAAAATGTTTACATTGAATGGCTTCCCATGATACTTCTCGGGTCTGCTTGCGCTCTTACTGCGCAACAAGGAGGCTCTCTTGAGGTGACAAGCGAAAATCCAGCGCCCTCAACGCTTTTCGAACCACTCGAAAGGGTACAAAGCCTACCAAGCGCTCACTTCCGAAACAAGCCGCTTACTTCCGGTGGCTTCATACCTGTTTGCTGAATGCGCCATCCAGCCCCCTATATATAGATCAGTGCGCGCGTTCGATGAGCAGTTGTTTGCTGGACCCAAGATGGTGGTGATTAGAGCCGCTTGAAGCGCTGATGGAGGTGAGTCTAGCGGTGCTTGTGTCACGTGATTGCTACCGTCCAACGATGCTCACCAAGCCAAAACACGATCGGCTAGAGTGAGTATGTTGTCGGCAAAACGCACAAAGAAAAGGAATGCGTTACTCTGGGAACCTATACAGTGACTCTAGGTAAACCGTTTCGCTGACTGATGCCGCGGGAAAGGGCGAACGTTTTCGACGTTTTTGCGCGCCTGAGGCTATCGTCTTGATTCGGAAGTATTCTCTGTACCTACTTGGGTACATGTCTCAGTTGTTCAATGTGCCGTTTTCAGTTATTTCCGTCGTTCGAACGAATCTCATATGTTCGGTTTTCTGGAACTCGGACGACGATGCCTTTCGACCATTTCTTGCCGTTCCTGTAGTCTCTTGCCCAGACCTGGTCGTTCTGATGTAGGTGTCGTTCCTTAGTGTTGTGCGAGGCGTGCTGCTTCACGTGTTTTGATTCCACGACACCCGTTATTGATGGTCTAAGAAGATCGAACCTTGTGCGAAATTCTTCTCCTGTCATCATTTTGGCAGGTGATGAGCCAGTTGTCGTGTGCGGGGTCGTCTGGTATGACACCAAGAAGTTATGACATTCCTCTTTCATAGTCAGCCCCGACTTCAGGCTTGCGTTGACAGACTTCTTGAATGTTCCCTACGAAGCTTTCTGCCGCACCATTCGTTGCGGGATGGTTCGCGGGTGAGAATGACTGCTGCACTCCGTTTCTAGTCATGAAATCCCGGAATTCGCTTGATCAGAATTGCGTACCATTGTCTGTCACAGTCCTTTCTGGTAGTCCATATCTTGCAAAGTGATTTAGAAACATTCTTATGGTGGCCGTCGAAGTCGTCTAGGTCATGGGCACTACCTCGGGCCATTTCGAATATGATTCAATGATCAGCGAGAAATTCCTTCCTTGAAAGGGTCCTGCGAAGTCTGGATGCAGCTGCTTGCCATTTTTGGGGGTATTCCCACGGGTGCATGGGAACTTTGAGTGCCTTTGTTGCTCACTTCTTGGCACGGCCGACAACTTCGGATCATCGTTGCGATGTCATGATCCAAAAGCGGCTACCACACGTAGTGTCGTGCCAGTCCCTTCAGCTTTGTCATCCCCGCATGACCTTAATGCAAGTCGTTCAAAACGTGTTTTCGGTACTTCGATGGTACGATGACGCGTCTTCCCCTCGTTAAGCAGTTCAGCTCCACGGTTAGTTTTGTTCTGCGACGAAAGTAAGACTTGAGGTCAGTGGCGTCACGTGGGGGGGGGGGGGGGGGGCGAAGCGCCCCGGGCGCAGCGCTCCGGGGGGTGTCGCGTCGGGCCACGAGAGGGGGGGGGGGGGGGGTGTCGTGGTGTGCGGCGGGCGGGGGGGGGGGCAGATTTGAGGCAGGCAACGAGTCGGGGGGGGGGGGGTGTCGCCGAGGGCCACCGCCCCGGGTGCCGCTGACCCTAGTGACGCCACTGTTTGAGGTCATCGGAATTCACTTGTCCCGGTTATCCTCTCATGGTGAATCTTAAAACTCTAGACAACACGGTGTTTTGTCGTGTCTCTCTGCTGATCTGCTTATGTGTCAGTGGGAGTGCTTGAAACGTTTATAGATGGAGACATTTGATTATCAGTCATTTGGAGTCTGGACAGCGTCTGCGATTACGTTCTTATCGGTCGACAGATACTTTATGTCGAAGTCATACCCTGACAAGATGACTGCCCATCACTGCATTCTTGCTGCAACCGTACTTGGGTTTCCCTTACCGGGATTGAAAATCGATACCAGGGATTTGTGGCCCGTCCACAGCGTGAAGTGGCGTCCAAACAAATACTGGTGCAATTTCTTTATGCCTTCAACTAGACTCGGTGCTTCTTTGTCAATTTGAGAGTAGTTTCGCTCACCTTTGGAAAGCGTTCTTGACATGCAGGCGATCGGCCTCTGTTGCTTATTGGGTAGTACCCGTTGAAGTACTGCACCAATGCCATGGCTCGATGCGTCACAGTGCAGTTCCAGAGGAAGTGCAGGGTCATAGTGCACTAGCAGGCTCTTCTTGGTGAGTTGCTTCTTCGCTTTGTTGAAGGCTCTTTGGTATGATCTCGACCATTCCCACCTTGCTGATGAACTTTCCGTAGTAGTTCAGGAGTCCCAGAAATGCTCTGAGTTCTTTTTGCTCTCTGGGAGTCTTCGCTTGTAAGATCGCATCCACCTTTTTGGGATTTGGGTGGATCCTTTGTTTGTCTTCGACATGTCCTAGGTACTCGATGTAGTCCTGCATGAAGTAGCATTTTCCTTTACCCAAGCGAAGGCCACTTTCCTTGAGTTTTTGCAGTACGATGTCCAGGTTCCGCAGGCGATGTTGATCATTCTTGCCAGCTACCATGATGTCATCCTGAAATATACCTGTGTACGGCAAGTTCCCGAAGAGTTCTTCGATGACGCGTTAGAAGATGGCTGATGCTGGGGTTGTTCCAAATGGCACTCTGTTCACCTGATAGAGAGCCCTTTGTGTGTGTTGATCACAGGGAGGTTTCTGGATTTTTCCACTAAGGGGATCTGAAAGTAGGCTTGTTTGCAATCCAGGTTGGTGAATTTCTCCCAATGGGCAATCTTCACTAAGAGATCTTCAGTCTTCGGTAGTGGGTACCTATCTGGCTTCAAGGCTGGGTTGAGTGTAACCTTGTAATCCCCGCATATGCGAACTTGTCCGTTTGCCTTCATCACTGGAACAATTGGAGTCGCCCACTCACTCCTCATCACAGGAGTGATTATGTGCTCTTTCTCAAGACGATCCAGTTCTTCTTCGATCTTATGTCGGAGGGCGTATGGAACTGACCTAGGTCTGAGAAACTTTGGTTGAACATCATCATTCACGCAGAGTTTCACGGCGTAGTCCTTCAGTTCTTCCGGACCTTCGAAAATGGAACTGTTTCTGTAGCACACTTGCGAGAGTTAAGGTCTCTGCCCGTACGTTGTGCACTTCCTTCCAGTTCACTTGAAAATCCTGAAGCCACGCCCGTCCCAGTATGGGAGGTCCCCCATTTTTTGCCACTTGGATCTCATGACGCTTGCCTTGCCCGTTGTAAAGCATCTCCACTTGAATCACTCCCTCTGGAACGATAGGCTTGCCGGTGTACGGTTTCAGCGTTATTCCCAAAGGTTTTAACTGGATGTCTAGAAGAATTTCTTGAAACGTCTCTAGGTTGATCACAGTCACGGGTGAGCCTGTGTCAATCTCCATCTGAAGAGGGTGTAGTGACATGGTTGGTGAAGTTTGGCTTGTCCTTTCTTGTTGAGTCTTGTGAATCTCGTTTTCTGCCACGGCAGACTATTTGGAAGTGTCCTGTTCTTCCGCATAATTTACAAGTCTTGTTTCTTGCAAAGCAGGTTTCAGGGTCGTGATTGGTTTTGCCGCAACGTTGACATGAGGTCCTGTTCATGCGAGATTTTCCTTTTGCCTCGCTTGCCTTTTTCGAAAGTGGCATCTTGTATTTCCGCCCTTGCGCCAAGCGAATGACATCTTGTTGGGTCTCGGTCTCTCTCCTTATTTCTTTCGCATCCTTCATGGCTACCTCCATCGAAGTGGCAAGATCCACCGCTGCCTTGAATGTCAGCGTCGGTTCAGTCAGCAGCTTTTCGAGAATGTTTCCGTTCTTATTGCCAGTCAATGAGTTTGTCTCGAAGTCGGTCGTTGAGGGAATCACCGAAGTTTCATGCAGTGAACGCTGTTTGAGCGCAGCTACGTAGTCTGCGATGGTTTCGGATTCCAGCTGCTTCTGGTGATGAAATTTGTAGCGTTCAACCGTTTCATTGGTTGCATTATAGTTGAACGATCTGTACATACGTCTTGGTGCATGGTTTAGCAGGTGCCGCCAAGTTCCGTATTAGTCCGTACATTTCTCGTCCGATGATAAAGAGAAGAACATCGGCTCGCTTTGATTCCGAAATGTCGTTCGATCCTTTCGATGTACGATCCTTGATTCCGATTTCTGATCGAACTCTTCAATGTTCCCGATGCGAGGCATTCTTTAGGTTTGAGATAGGGCGTCACTCACGTTACCGCTGTCTCTTTTGTTCCGATGTCGCTCAGTTGTTTATATCTGTCTTTGTTGCATGAATTCGAACCTCGTCGCCATTGTGATGCACCGGTTAATTTGGGATAATGCAGGATATATTTATTTAACTGTTACGTTACAATCGGTTTAGAAGCGTCTTGTTTGGTTTGCGACCGCACACAGTCTGTTCTTTTTCAGGCGTCCGGTGCTTCTCCGTGGCGCGCTCTCCTCCGCCGGCGTTTCCGGTTGCTTTCGCCCACCGTTGCCTTGGCTCAATAGGTCGTGTTCGCTATACGTGACAAACACGAGAGACGCGTTGCGTTTTTTTTGTTTGTTTATTTGAACTCGTGCTAACAGCGGGGAAGCCACACTGCCCAGAATCGAAGAGTATAGGATGACTCCCGTGCCATTTGGAACAACATCAAGTCCCTTCCTGCTAAGTTCCACTTTACAATATAATTTCAAACACACTAAAGCCGCTCTTCAAAACACAGCAGTGGTACTTTTCGAGAACTTTTACGTGGATGATCTGGTCGCTGGAATTTCCTCTTCAAAGGAAACCTTCCAAGTCTATGAAGTCGCAAACGTCATGTTGAGCGACGCTGGAATGAAGCTTCAGAAATGGACCACTAATGGCGGTGCACTTCAACAACACATCTGCAAAGGAAAACATCGCCTTCAAGATCGGCACTTACAAAGGTACTAGGTTTCTTATGGAACACAGACACTATGGAAACTTAACCTCAATTAGAGAATCTACATCTTCCCTTTTAGGTATAAGACTTCTAATGTCTGTGAACAGTACAGAATTCTTAATGAAGACGTCACAGATGCTTCTAACTCTGGACGGCAGAAGTTGATGAGGGTGTGATGGCTAAGGGAGTAGATGGGCACGCCTGTTATTATCTCGAACCAAACTTTGTACACAATTAAATATAAGGTATCTATCATCCATTAACAGCTTATCCTGACGAAGTCTAAATGAAAACCTTTTGATCTGGCAAATTCAAGAAGTCCACGGTGCGCGAGTCAGACAGGTACCGGAACCTCCTCACTTATAGCAAAATGCGTGTTTTTTTAGTTCGTATGCGATGACATAATACTTGCTTTTTTTTTTAAATGAGGAGAACCTAACAATGATTGAGGGACATTTTCTTTTATTGTAAGAGGCCAAACTATGCGAACTTTCAATTCTTATTGGGTCAACACGAATGGAGAGTTTTTTCGGAACACAGTTCGATGACCAAACGTTCAGATTGGTTCCAAGTCTCCTTATCGTTATCAGAGATACCGAGAAAGAACAGGTTTGATCGGCGGGACCATCCCTCCGCGTCATCGCAGAGCGTTTTACAGCGAACCTGTTTATGGCTAGGGTTCCGTGCATTTTTCGTGTGCGTGACCAAAAACTCTACGCTCGCACCACCGCACGCGCCGCACGCGCACGCCTTCCCCGTATAAAAGATTCGAAGTAAATAACCAAAACAAAGCGTTGACGAGCGCGCGTGCAAAATACCGTTTGTTTTAGGCTTTTGCTTTAGAACAGCTACTGCTGTAGACGCCGGCATGTGCGGCGCTTGGAACACCATTCCTTGCATTCTCCTTGATGCTAGGATAATTTAGCAATATGTCTATTTCGTTTCTCTACTCTCGTCGTAATGGGGAGACCTCGTATATCCAGGACTCCCGAAGAGCAGCGCGCCTACGAAGGGCAACGGCGGGAACGGCACCCAGAATGTCAGCGGCGGCGGCGGGTGTACCGATGAAGATCGTGCACAAAATATCAAGCGCATGCGGCAAACCAGACAAGACGACGAACGTCGCGGGGCGGAGAACTCCTAAAAAAAATTGCGGTGGCTTAGCTCGGCTATGTCAGGATATACGTAGCGTGAGCTTATGCGCACGAAATGAGAGGCGCTATCAAGCTGCTCCGGTGCAGCGTCAGACTTGGCTACTGCGCAAGCGGAGGCGCACAGCTGGGCACGCGGCGGCGCCAGTGCGTCTGCCGCGGCTATGACGTCACTCCTCTGGAATGCACAGACCGGCGAGGCGCGCGCGGTGGCGGCGGAGCCCGCGGTGGCGGTGGCTCCGGCGCGCCAGCTGTGCGCCGTGTGACGTCACTGCTCCTCGCGCTTGCGCAGCGGGGCTCTTTGACAGCCACGCGAAACTGCTCAACCTCGGCCAGTGTAGCTCACGCTACAAAAGACGCAGGTATCATGCTGCTAAATTGGACAGCTTTAATGGAGCATACGCTAAATTCTGTGTCACGCCTGTATCGTGTGCTAAACAGCTTCGCTGGTCATCCACCTTCGCAGAGTGGAATGGCTCATGTTTAATTCTTTTAGGGGCGAAGCTCCTTAAGGCCGGTTCAGACACTTGCAAGTTTGAGTGCGTTTGACTGCGTTGCGTCGAGAACCGAAAGCGAGTCACCGGCACATATGTGCTTCGTGTGAAGCGTGGAATCCAATTCAAGGAATCATCTTGGCATGCGATATAAGCAGCATGGATGTGCTGGTTTCTCGCAGCCGCAACGCAGTCAAACGCAGTAAAACGCAACTGTCTGAACCAGGCTTAAGGGGCTAGCTTGCCATGTCCGTCCGTCCGTCCGGCGTCCGGTGCTCGTGCTCCTGCTCGTGAGCTCACGTGCTCACGTGCTCGTGTAGAACAAAAAAAAAAAAAGATAAAAAATGATGAAAAAATGATGTAAAAATATATGTTTGCGCAGTCGACAGGATTCGAACCTGTGCGGGGAGACCCCAATGGATTTCTAGTCCATCACCTTAACCACTCGGCCACGACTGCGGGACGAGTAGGGGACTCTGAGATGTAGTAGTAACTAAATAGCTGGGGTTGTCATGGATGATACGTTGCATGTAGCCGCTCAACGTCTATACAGGAGAGGGCGCTGCGGTCAAATGCGTATATAATCGCGTTAAACTTTGCATGCATTGGCTTAACGTTTATAGACGAGAGGGCGCTGAGGTCAAATGCTCAAATGCGTATATAACCACGTTCCATACCACACATTCTCTATCTGACATGGATGAAAACGAACGAAAGGCTCGGCATGCTGCGGCTCAGCGTCTACGCATGCAAGCACCACCAGAGCTTCGCCCCAATCAACAAAATTCACCACTTGGAGATGCGGTCAATTTTTTTAGATTAGATAAATCTCGTAGAGCTGCCGACACTGGCGCAGGCCCTTCGCCTGCGCCAGTGTCAGTCCTTCAAATTTAGTGAAGCTACGTCGTTATTTAACTACGCGTTTTGTCCTGTCACTGTGAGAAGAGTATCATCGGTTTGTTTTAGTCTTTCTTTTAGTTCGTTAGCAGATTATTTTGTTCGGAAATCGCTAAGAGAGATTTATCAGATTGTTTGAGCGTTTCCTTGAGTTTGACTGCTCTGTGTTGAAGTGTGGTTAAAATAGTTTCGAGTTTTAGAACTTTGTCGTTGATATCTTGCGCAAAATCAACCTCTACCTTCGACATAGGGGCTGGGTTTCTCTCTACGTCACCGCATAAAACAAGCAACAACATTCTAAATTATTCAAAACACGTTTCTGGGAAGGAAGCTTAAAAAGGCAAACATTATTCGAGCGAAAACAGTGGCAGGACTTTGATTTACTAACCTGCATACGAAGACGAAAAAGTTCAAGCATTTCATAGCTGGAAAGCTTCCATGCCCGCTGGCGAGCAGCGCGTCAAAGTCGGCTCTTAAGGCTGGTTCGCACAGACCCGTTTTCTTACGTTACGTTTTGGGCTGGACGATTGATCGATTAACCTTCCGAATAATCGATTAAGACTTTAATCGCGATCATACTTTTTAACCAGTTAATCGTTTTTTTAATCGGTACCCTAAAAAATGCAAACCAAGCTTTTTTTCTTTTAGTTCCTGTTACTACCACTAGCTCGATGTCAAGAAACAAAATAACTCGCTCCTGCCGGAGAAATAAATAAAAAACTATTTGTTTTGGAATAGGAGCTGCAGCCAGTGAGTGTCTTTGAACCGCCTGTCAACTGCACACCGAACTACATATCCTCAGTACGAAATGTACTTTGCGCCGTGTATCAGACAGTAAACGATAACGTCAAAGGTAATTGAACAGTTTCGTTTTTTAGGCATATCATACCTGAAAATCAGTGCGACCGATTAATCGATTAATAAATCGATTAAACAGTGGCGATTAATCGGGTTAACATTTTTAATCGACGCCCAGGCCAAGTTACGTTAGGTTACGTTACGAAAAGTCACCGGGAAATCTGTGCTTCGTATTAGGCGTGGCTACCAATTGAAGGCGATAGCCTGGCCCGCGACATTCGTGACACGAATGTTTCGGCGACTTGGTCGTAACGTAAGAAAACGGTGCTGTGTGAAGAGTTGAGCCGAGCTCAACTCCTTACGTTACGTTACGTCGAGCCTTGCGTCCTTGGTTGCCACGGTAACTCACCGTCCTAGCTCATCGTCACCGAAACATTCGTGTCAAAAATGTCGCGTGCCAGGCTATCTTTTTGAATTGGTAGTTACGCTTAATACGAATCGCAGATTTCCCGGTGACTTTTCGTAACGTAACGTAACGTAACGTAACGTAACGTAACGTAACGTAAAGTAACGTAACGTAAGAAAACGAGTCTGTGTGAACCAGCCTTTACAGGCAGCACAGGAGGTGTCGATGCCATAGACGCTGTTTCTGATCGAGCGAGCCTTTCGATGCAGAAGTAGATCTAGTCGGTGGATGACACCGCAGCAGGGGTACACGTGTCGATGGCGGCCCGCTGACTGGCACGCGGAAAGCAGGTAAGTTGTCGTCATGCCGCCGACCAGGCTGGTACCCGGGTCCGAGCCCGCTCAAGAACAGCAATACGAAGACGAAAACGTTCAATCACTTCATAGATGGAAAGCTTCCATGCCCTCTCAATTTCACATGCTTGCTGACGCCAGTATGAGCGCCTGTAGGGCAGGATTGAGGATGCAAGCGGAAATGTGAGCGTGCACTTTTTGCTCTCAAGTTCCCATCAAGCGTATCATCCTACCTCGCTTGGAACGAATAGCTGCAGTTCTAACAGCTCGACTAATGAGTTTCATCAGGGAGATACTAGCGACTAAGAACTGGCGCGCGGTTGACTACCCGTGGACAGACTGAACTGTCAGGCTTTGCTTGATTCAAGGTTCGAAATTTAAGTGGGAACAGTTCGTTTCCAACCGAATCACAAAAAAAAAAAAAATAAAAACGAACTACTACCGATCCCTCTAACTGTAACCATTGCCCTAGAAATCAAAATCCAGCGGATATTTTGACTCGAGGACTCTCCCTAAAGGAATTCTCAGACAACGACTTCTGGTGGAACGGCCCTAAATGGCTATTACGTACAATCCACTCCTTATTTGAAAGAGATGATACTATTGATTCCACTTGTTTAAATATTGCAGTTATTTCATACTTAAAGCGTGGCGTTCCAGTTTTCGTCATCGTCGTAATTGAGTCAGTTTTTAGACCTGACAAATTCAGTCCCTGGTCAAAGACGACAAGGGTAATGACGTGCATAACTTCTTTCACTGACGACTGTCGATCGACAGGGTCTCGTTGTGAAGGCATTCTAACTGCTCAAGAACTTGGAGACGCTGGAAACGTCTGGGTTAAACAAGCCCAGAAGGAAGTGATTTGTCAGAAAATTCCCGGGCCAGAAAATGGAGAGAGTTTGGACAAGACGTCTCCTATACCAGACTTTCATCCCTTCATGGATGACGAAGGCGTCATCAGGATAAGAAGTCGCCTACAAAATGCTGCGTTGACCTGCAATAAAACAATATTGTGCTTAGACCCTTTCAGGTATTCAGTCTGGCCACTTTGATCGCTATCATCATCTGAAAAATGGCATATATGCTATACTAATGGCTGCCTTCTGTTTACTGATGATGGAAGAAGTTGAAGACGCTCCTAACTTAAGCAGATGATTCGAGGCCTATACATTCTAGACGTTAGCGCGACGTGAAGCAGGAATTGGATGCGAGAGCTGCGTAAGCGTTCATTTCTAACTCGGGCCCAGTCAATAGACTTCTTCCATAAACTCCTGCATGCAACACGGCGCGCGTTGCACTCGGGATATAGTTGGCCAGGGAGGAGAGTGGCATGGTTTCGGTTTCGATCGACACGTCGACAAGAGATTATACACAAAGCGTGGACTATAAATGACCGTTATCTCATGTTTTCTGGTCCCGAGAGCGTCATATGGGGTCTCTAAACTAACCTAAATGGCCAGACATCGAAGCTTTAGCACAAGCCCGAGACGTATAGCTTGTCTTGACACATGCTTGTTTATTTTTGTACCCGAGCCTTTCTGTTAGCTTTTCGAGGTATGTGGACGAGCCAGTGCTGGGAATCTCGACGCTGCGAAGCTTGGGGATCTTGCTTGTGTACGAATCAACAAGCTGTAGCAATCAATAAGTATGCCTACATCGAGCTCGCGCCTTTACATTAGTGTTGTTGATGAACTGATCAGGAAGTTTGTTTGTTTCCTACGTCCATAGACGAAATATAACTTTTTGCAATTACTGTTTTTCTTAATACACCTGAGCAGTGGCGTCACGAGGGTCAACGGCACCCGGGGCGGTAGCCTGCCGCGACAACCCCCCCCCCCCCCCGCTCTCGCGTGGCCCGCCGCGACTCCCCCCCCCCCCCTCGTGGCCCGCCGTGACACCCCCCTGAGCGCGCCCCCCCCCCCCCCCCGCCCCCCCCCCCTTGTGACGCCACTGCACCTGAGTACGCGAGGTAAATCTCGGAGGCGCCATTGAAAAGCTACATTTGAACACACTTCTCATCTCTTATCTGTACTGCTCCGCAGCGCTGCACTTGATGTCCCCACCTGCTTGCGTTCCCCTAATATTCAACATCGCGTATGCGCATAAAGTTATCCTGCGATCATAAAGGCACATTCGCACGTACAAACTGTTTTAAGAAAGCAAAAGTCAAGCAGCTGTGGGAAGAATGTCGCACCGTTCTCCGGAAGTGCGCCGGACGGGCATGAACCCCTATGCGGTGCGCCAAACGAACGAAATTATTCAAAGCGCATTTGACGGTTGCTAATGGCCATAATATTTGTTATTTGTTTGCTTTATTCCTGACTGAGTATGCCGAGATAATTTCAGACACACCGTTCAGGCACAGATCTTGGGCGTCACGAAAAGCTCGTCCAAAAATGCTTAGCGAGGAGTAGGGGACGCTTTTTAGGGCCTCCGTCGCAGCTAGCCGATCTCGGTGTTTTGCGAAAGCTTAATCTTCTATCAGCATAAAATTTGAGTGTGAGATATGTGATGACACGAGGAAGACATCATAGCAACTTTTCTGCAGTAGTGAGGTCGAATTTATTGCGTTTTATTAAAAGTTCATGCGCCAACGCTGGGTTCAACTTTGATACTCCTGTGAGGACGCGGCTTGCTTTTCGCCCAATGAAGCAACAAGAAGCGTACGTTTGGCAAACAAAATGCGTGTAGGTCTCAAGGTGACCAAATTTCAGTTGTAATTCACTGGTACTAGACGGGATTACTGACATTGAGCTCAAAGATGCACTCGTGGGGTGAGGTGACTAAGCCACGTTTTACTACGTTTGCATACGCACGCGCAATATTCGGTGTTTCGGGAACCAAGTAAGTGCCCCGGTCTTCGTTTTGTATCGCTCGAGAATGAGTGTATTGTACATTCGTAAAAGGTCAGATAATCGAAAACGCAAGCAGCGCGTTCGGTCGCGGCGTGATAGCATGAGATGAAGCTGCTCAGTCGAAACCGAAACTGAGTGGCCAACTAGTTCCCAGAGTGCACTGCGTGGCATTTCGCCGCGATGGGGCGCGTCGGTTTTGGAACAAGTCCATTTGTTAGTAGCACAGAATCGACTTCAAAGCCCCTTGTTGTATCGAACTTTGTCAAGGCGTCTATGTGGGTTGGTGCTTCGTTCTGACTGGTTGAATCTTTTTCACCATCGAAACTGAAAGAGATTGAAAAAGAACTGAACAGTGAAGCGCACATTCTCGTTTACCGTTGAGTTGCGAAACTGACGGTGCCCCATAAAATACTGCAGATCACAGGTTCATTGCAGCCATTAGTACGGTAAAAGTTAAACTGCCATTTGAGTCACCAGATGGCACTGAATTCCGGAAAGAGTCTATGTTTGGAACGCCAACCGAGTGGTGCTCCATGGAGGTGTCGGTGACACTTTAACAAACCTTCGAGCTAGGTTTTGGGTTACGTAAGCACGGCAAGGACTGAATCAGGTTATTGGAAAATGTATGCATTGTGTTCGGTTCTGCCTAAAACCAGCAAGTGCACCGATGGCTTTTCTTCAAAGCGATGAGTGCAGAACTCTCGCCCTTTAGAAGGGGCACATTTTTGTGAAGAACTCTAATGATGTGAAAGCTTAAATTGTGTTTGCCTGTGCGGTCGTAAAAGCTATTTATTTTGGACTTGTTTTAGACTTCACCGCTGACTCTTATGTCTTTTATACGATTTTGTGCCAGACGTGGAACTCCAAGAGTTGTCTAGTCAGACAACGTTGTCACCTTTAAAGGCTCATTCACACTGTCCCACTTTATTACGTTAAGCTACGCTACGTATAAGTCACCGAAACATTCGTGTTTCGAATGTCGTGTGTCATGCTTTCTTCTTGAACTGACAGCCTCGCATAGCATGAAGCACAGAGGTCCCGGCGACTTCAACGTAATATTTCGTAACGTAACTTAACGTAAGAAAATGGGGCAGTGTGAGTCAGCCATAAGAATGCGTCGTGGGAACTATCTGCAATGCGTAGTTTGCTCAGAAAGGAGGAAGTGAAAGACTATTGTACGAGTCTCAACATGACAAGGAATTTTATTGCAGAAAGAGCGCAGAAAGAGTGTGGGGCAGATTTTGGGAGAGGCTCATAAGAATTGTGAAGATGTGCCTTCGCAAGTCACTGGAAAGGAGGGTTTCGACTTACAATATTTGTACAACATGCTCTGCACCTGACGCCGTTGTCAATTCAAGGCCCATTACATTTATTTCTCTCCTGACGAGCCGGACGTGTTAAGCCTGTCTAACTTCTTGCTATGAGTTCGGCTGCTGTCATCACCAGAGTCTTCTCATGAACCAAACAAGAAGGGACCGGATCTACAAAATGTTTGGAATCATAAACGGCGTGTGATAGAACACTTGTGGAAGCGACGGCGACGGGAATATCTTACAAACCGCAAGTTTTCTCTCTAGAAAAGTTGAGAGAGATCATAGCCTTAAAATAGGTGATGTGGTAATGAAGACAAGGCGCAAGATATATTTTGGAGAACTGCAGGTCATTAGTGAATGTCTTCAAGGCAAATATGGGCGAGCATGCAAGAATACCAAAAGTGTCTACAATTATTAGGCCGGTTTAGTGTTTGTATCTACTGAAAATTTCCACCTCAGGTCCCGGAACATATAGTTGCTTCTTTACGGAGTAAAACCACGTGGCAAATCCAAGCCCCCTGTTTGGTCTTTTTTGAGGCACGTCACAAATGCCCGCGCCGCCGGCGGGTTAAACCAATATTGGTTGTTAAACACGCGCCAGTGTTTCAGGCGTACACGGATGCTGCCTCTAGAGATTTGGGGCTTGCTGACAGGCTGCTTGCTTGGCTGGGCTTGCTGCCCAATCGGGAACCGACGCCGTTATATTCGCGTTTTGCTTCTGCACGCGGATTAGGCCCGAGACTTTATTAGTGCTGTACCACGAGGCGTTGGGGTTTGTATTTGCCACCAAAACTAGCAGCCTTTTGTTTACCGCCAAATATCTATCATCAGCCGAGCCTCATCCTGTCGCCTAGTAATGTGCCGCCGCACACTGTCGCCGCGAAGAAGCGTGAACGAGGGGGATCGGGTATGTTAACACGCGCCACAGTGAGCCTTTTGTTTACCGCGAAATATCTACTGTCAGTTTCGCCGCTCGTGTCACCTTGTAATGTGCCACCTGAGACTGTCGCCGTGAAGCGCGCCCCAGTGATACACACCGCCGTCCGCCACTGCACCTCCGAAAAGGGCGACCCCGCCAAAGTCCTCGGTGAGAGCCGTGTTCTTATCTCAAACAACAAACAACGAGCGCAAGAGGGTCCTATTGTCGTCTCTTGCTTGCGAAAGAGCGGGATGTTCGAATGGCTAATCAGGGCCCTGCATTTCCTTCATGGTTTTACTCCGTGGGCAAACGTATATACGCTCCCGGAGTGTGTTAAAGATCGAAGAAGAGGAGGTGGAGAAAAATAATGATAGACGACGACGTGAAGAGTGTGCTGACCGCTGGACTGAAAATGCTATGCTGATTTCGTTTAATCAAACGGGTTTTAATTTTCTTTGAAAAACTGTGGACATCTTCGTCTTAAATACTACACGTTTTACTTATTTTCTATTAATCGTGGACATCTTCATGTCTTAAAACATTCGGAACAGTTTTTAGGGGTTAATATAACATGGAACTTCTCAAAGTGTCGCACGGCGAGAACCACAGGAAACCTGGTCATATTGCCATAGCACTTCACCCACCGCCGAGCAGAAATAATATGCAAAAGCCTGACTTACGTCTTGACCTTGAAGGGGCTCATTGGCACTGGTGATCGGTTCTAGGTTCCGGAAGCTAGAGGAAGAGACACAGTTCTTGCGAGCATTGGCGTAGCATGGGATTGGTTGAATGGCGCGATGATGCAGAGTATTTATACCCTTGATTTTCTGACGATTAAACCAGTTGAAGTTAGCGCATTGTGTTGTCTCGGCTCTACTCTCGTCCCTGTCTTGAAGCGCTATTATGTTCTCAAAGTTTCAGTACCAACTCGCCCAGGAATCCGCATTACTAGAGGAAGGGTTTTCTTGACCAGCACCCTTCTGCCTGTTTGCATCTTGTGCATCATTAGAGTCAACGTTTGCAGGAGGTACATATGAGCTGCTCATATTTACGCCTTCATCGCCATCGCACGTCATCGTGTAGTTGTGAAGGAAAGCGCCGGACTACACAATATTTTCCACCTCGCTTAGGTCTCCTTGGATCGCTTGTCGAAAGAACCTCCGTCGAGCAGCTAGAATGCCAAGCGCATTTTGAGAGATGCGTGTAGCCCTGGACAGCCTGTAGTTGAAGCTACGTTTTGGCAGGCCCAGAGGCCTCTCCAGGGAAGTGCCGCATCAAGTTTTTTATAAGGGGAAACGCCTAATTTCTAACTAAAAGAAAGGGAATTTCGCCTGGATGACGGGGGAGTGCTTTCCGACAAGGAAGAGGGAGAGTCCCCTGACATACTTTTCTGGCCAAAGGGGCATTCTATGAACACTCCACTGTCGTTCGGTCTGCCATATTCGCCAATGTAGACCATCACAAAGTTGTAGCGTGCATCATCCAATGTTAATGGGATGATACTCTGCGTTTTTGTTTTAGCTCACTGCAGGATCGATGATCCACGCCCCTCAACTGCAACGTGTTTCCCGTCGATCGCTCCTACACAGTTTGGGTTGCTCCAGTGCTTACTGAAAGTTTATGAATATTTTCCCCTCACCTGATTGAGTTGGGACAGGCATGGACATAAGCTATAGGACTGTTTTCAGCGCATCACTTGTCTCCCGCAAATTTTGGCTTGCAAATGAAGTACTGTGGCAGTAACTCATTGCCACCGACCGCTGTGACGAACGATGGGGGTACCTAAAGCGTGAAAAGGCAATGCAAAAATACTTTGTGCTGGAATATAACCAGTTATAAAAATCATGTTCCAACGACTTCACAGGGCATGGTTATCCCAAAAGTTCGAGGCGAAATCTCTGTACTTTAGTGAAGAGGTATATATAAGAATACTGGTTCTTCGACTGATCGCATTGCAGCACCTAGGGGAGAGGCCACTTTAATATCTTTTCCAACCTCGGACGCCTAATGAACATGCTTTAACGAAAATGTCTGTTCTTTCTTCTTTCTTTATTAATACTGTTAACCTCTTTCGAGGTTGTTACAGGAGTGGATGAAACCTAATATCACACAGGTTGCGCTTGCTGCAATAACTTGGAACAAAAATCTAAAAAAGTTAGTAGTATTTACAACATCAGGTGGCAAACTATTCCAATCAATAATTGTTCGAGGAAAGAAGGAGTATTTAAATGCGTCATTTTTATAACTATATGGTTTTATTGTTCTGCTGTGAAAATGCCTAGTAGACCTGGGGCAAAAAAATGTAATGTAATCATCCTTGTCTCTTCCAAGCTCGTCGTTAACGATAAGGTAGAGAAATTTTAGAAGATTCATTCTCCTTCTTTCCTGTAGGGTTTCCAGGCCCGCCTCAGTACAAAGTTTTGTGGGGGACACATACGAGAAATACATATTGTACACAAAACGCACCGCTAATCTCTGAATTCTCTCGAGTTCTGAAATACAACATGATGTGTGGGGATCCTAGATGACACTAGCATATTCTAACATTGACCTAACCAGAGTTTTATATAATAATAACTTTGTCTCACGGGAGCCATGCTTCATATACCTGCTAAGAAAACCCAACTTACTCATTGCTCTACTACATATGTTACTAACATGTGTGTTCCACCTTAAGTCAGATGTTATAGTCAAACCCAGATACTTATATGAGCAAACTCTAAGAAGGCTATAGTTACCAATAAAATAATTAAAAAGTAAAAGACTTTTCTTGCGAGTAATAGGCATACAAACAGTCTTTGATAAATTCAATGACATTTGCCAATAGGCACACCATTTAGACAATCTTTCTAGCCAGCAATTTAATACTTCACAGTCTCCGAGATTTTTGATTTCATTTTGATTTCATTAAAAACAGCACAATCATCTGCAAACAATCTTATCTTGACTGGAATTTCACAAACAATATCATTAACAAATATTAAGAACAATAAAGGCCCGAGAACAGATCCTTGTGGGACGCCAGACGTAACGTGTGTAGTACCGGAACACGCGCTATCAAATTGTACAAATTGTTGTCTCATTGTCAAATAACTTTCTAGCCACCTCAAAATATTAGTATTATTTAAGACAACCGCCAATTTTGTTAGTAGCTTCTCATGTGGAACGCGGTCGAACGCTTTTGAAAAGTTCAAGTATACAACCTCAGTTTGCCCTCGAGTATTAATTACCGACGCGAACTCGTGCACTGTTTCGGTCAGTTGGGTGATGGTAGACACTTTTTGTCGGAAACCATGTTGAGCCTTAGTAAAAAAACTATTTTGCTCCCGATATGCCGATATGTGTCAAATTATAATATGTTCCAAAATCTTACTACAAATACTGAGCAAGGAAATAGGTCGATGATTGGAAACAACCATTGAGTCACCGGAATTTTAAGATAGGAATCACTTTTGCTATTTTCCATTTTGAAGGTACAGCGCAAGTGTCTAGCGACTTTCTGAATATTACAGTCAAGTACTTAGCGCTCCATTCCGCATACCTTTTCAGGAAAGCATTAGGAATTCCGTCCGGCCCAACTGCCTTTTTAACGTTAATATTCAAGATATAATTTAGAATACCTTCCTCCGAGATTGTTATATCTGGCAAACAGTTCCTAGCGAAATCGCTGTCTTCTCGAATTGCATCAAATACCGGACTGTGACCATTGTCGAAACTGAAAACGGACGTGAAATATTTATTGAAAGCATCAGCAATATAATAGGGGTCATCCACAGTTTCATTATCAATATTCAACTCGTTTACTTTTGGTTTAGAGGGCGATATAAAGCGCCAAAACTTCTCAGGCGAGGTCTTGAGAAAGGAGGGCATTGTTACATTAAAGAATTGATGCTTGGCTTCTTTAATTGTATCCTTAAGCCTGTGGTTTAATTGGTCAACGAGGTTCGCTTCTTTCGATCGTTTGCGAAGTCTAAAGAGTCTACCACGCATTTGAATAAATTTCCTATTTATCCACGGATTTTGTTTATTCGTAAACTTCACTTTTTTTGGCACAAACTTTGATATGCAGTCAAGAACAACATTTTCTAAAAAACTGCCACAAGAAATTGACATCGATCTCATGTGTATTAGAAGCACTGAAGAAGTCACTAAAGGAGAAGGCTAGAGCGTCAATAATAGCCACATCATCGGCCTTGGAGAAGTCGAGATATTCTTTGCGACTTCGTGCGTCGCAGGGCGTATTATTAGTGGAAAAAGTAAGCAATACCATTTGATGATCTGAAATGCCCTCAAGCGCCTTCAATACTTTGTACCCTTTCACATAAAGTCTGGGTAAGGAAAATTTAATCGAGTATAGAGTCTTTTTTTTCGGATAATCTTGTGGGAGCGCGTACGATTTGATTCAGATCATAAAAGAAGGCCAGCTCTAGTAAAGCCTGCGAGATATGACACGCTGACCATGTGCTTTCCCAATCTATATTAGGCAGATTAAAATCCCCAGCAAAAATGATTCTAGAATTTGCATGTACATTTTCGGAGAGATAGTCGTCTATTTTTACAAAATCATTGCCACTGCTAGGTGGTCTGTAAAACGCACCAATGATAAGAGATATGGAAAAAATGCTGACACGAATCCACAAAATCTCAACGCCACTGATATCTGGCATTCGGTTATAGCGCAAGTTTTCTTTCAAAACTATTGCCACGCCCCCACCTCGGGTATCTCTGTCCTTCCGTATTATTTTATAATCTGGGGGAATAATTTCCGAGTCAGTAACTTCAGTATGTAACCACGTCTTCGTGACGACTGTGATATGTGGGTCACGTGAGAGCAAAACATGTTCAAAATCAGTAACCATATTCATAAGACTTCTTGCGTTCAAGTTAAAAAATGTAATAGAATCCGTGGGCTCCCGCCTGGATTGTCATGTCTGTTGCGACCATCTGGGATGAGTTAGTGCTACACGTGCCTGTTTATCACTATCCCAGACAAAGAGTGTGTTAGTTACTTTTAACTTGTAATAAATTAGACTGACCTTATTGCCTTTTTTTTTCGATTTTCCTCAGAACTGTCCCACAACTGCTTGCGAATGTTGCGAAAACGTACCGAAAAATCTTCTGAAACAGAAATTATCGATTCCTTCAGCTTAGGGCAGTTTCTAAGAACTGACAACTTCTCTGAGAAATTTAGGAACTTAACCATTACTGGCCTAGTTTTGCCATCTGATTTGCGTCCAAGTCTATGAATTTTTTCTATGGTTGTACCTGGTAAGCCGAGTGTTTCACCGAAAATCTTGTTTACTACTGTATCCTGAAGTAATTCCGCTGTCTCACTAACCCTCTCAGACACACCATAGAGGACGAGATTATTTCGGCGGCTTTTATTTTGCAGGTCATCGATCTTATCAAAGAGGTCACCTATTGTGTTTTCGACGGTAGCACCTCTGTTTCCACAATCAGATAATTGTTTTGTTGTCGCCTCTAGAGCTGTCAGTTGGGTCTCAAAATTTTCCAGTTTTTGGTGAATTCGCGTGAATTTTTCTTCTGCCCGTTTCTGATTTTCTTTGATGGTTGTTAAGTCGTTAGTCATTTGCGCCTGGTTTTCTAAAACTAGATTTAACAATTCCTCAACTGTGGGACCAGGGTTGGTTTCAATATCACCGCTCATTTGCAAGAGTAAAGCAATGGTATCAGCAATACACGGGAAAAAAACACTGGGACACGGCAGCATCATCAAAAAGAGGTCATCGCTTTTGTACGAAGATTCAGAATAATCAACCTGCACGTAGAACAAAAGCGGGTTTAGCCGCATGTTCGCGTCGATGCTGCCGTGTCCACTGTCGCGACGTTGTTGCACCGCCGTCTTTATAGCCGGTTCTGCAAGCGTTGATGACGTCGGTGCACCTGATGCGATGGTCACCAGGGGTAGATCTGCAGCGGCATTGGACGATGACGGTATGATGATCGGAACCGCCACCGAGTAAGCAGAATCCGTTCTGCTGATGACAAAGCTTGGCAGCAACAGCGCACACTGCACGAAGAACAAAAGCGAGTTTAGCCGCATGGTCGCGTCGATGCTGCCGTGTCCACTGGCGCGACGTTGTTCCACCGCCGCCTTTATAGCCGGTTCTGCAAGCGTTGATGACGTCGGTGCACCTGATGCGATGGTCACCAGGGGTAGATCCGCAGCGGCATTGGATCCGCAGCGGCTTTGAGGTCAAAGGTGCTGCGATAGATAATTTTCAAAAACGCGTGACACCTAGTAGCTGATAATAAAGCAATTGTTGCAAAGGTGCACGCGAGCTGTACAAGAATGACTATAATAATCCCCTGGAGAAGGTGAAGAAGGGGGACAAAGGACAAGCACAAATTTCCAAACACAGCTAGGTGACTGGTGCGCGAATGAAAAAATTCGCCTGGTCCTGGTATTGTTCAGCTCACTCGCACTTTTGCATTAATTGCATTATCATCATAACCTTAAAATGCAGTCCGTTCACCCTTGTTGGTGTTAGACTGGTGGCATCTGATAAAACCTGTGCTCTACTGACGTCTAACTCCTGGCTAGCTCAGTTGGGAGAGCGCTCCACTGGAAATGGAAAGGTTCCTGGTTTTATACCAGGACCGAACTGATTTTTCCGGTCGCGCACCAATCACCAAGACACTCGAGCCACAGAAATACAAAATTATTCTATAGCATTAAATGATTTGCAACTGCCGCGACAAAGCAAGTAGTTGTGAGCTGATTGATGATGCTTAGAGGTAAATTATTCCACTCCTGAACAGTGCGCGGTGGGAAGGAATATTTAAGTTAGTATTTTTTAGACTGCGGCACTATAATGGTTTTCTCATGCTTGTTGCGTGTCTGCCTGAATGTAGTGTATTGCATGTATTTTTCGAAGGTGAGTTTTACATTGCTATTGACTATGTTGTAAAAAAACTTAAGGCGACTAATTGTCCTGCGTGTTTTGAGTTCAGGTATGTTTGACAGCTTATACAGTGGAGAGCGGAAAGTCAGCTCGTCTGAACGGTTATAAACAAAACGCAGTTTTTTTTTTAATTCGTTCTAGCTGCTCTGCTTTTTCTGTGTAGGGATCACATACCAAGTTCGCATATTTTTATTTTGGCCTAATTATAGTTGCGTATGCTTTTAAATTTGTTTTGGGTGTACAGTGAGTTAATGTTTGTTCTTAAAAACAAAAGTTCATGCGACGCTCTAGCAACTTTGTAGTTGACGTGCGCGTTCCACGTGAGATCTTGCGCAACGACAACACCAAGGTTCCTATATTATCTTACAGCTTCCAAAGGAACGCCATTCACGCAGTATGAAAAAAAGAAAGGAAAAAACTTAGGAGGATTTTTTTTTTGGTTATATTCATTCATCTGCACGCACTTTTCACAGTTCTGTGACAATTGCCAACTACAACACCAGTCGTAAATAGAAGCAAGAGAGTTTTTGAGTACTTCTTGGTCTTCAACACGACCTACTTGTGGAAACAAAACACAATGATCCGCAAAAAATCGACACTGAATAGGCAGACTAGCTGCCAGATCATTTATAAATAAGAAAAAAAAATAGCAATGGCCGAATACACATCCTTGCGGCACCCCTGATAAAGCTGGAACTGTGGTAGATCAAACATCAGTCTATGTGAACACAGTGTTCGCGTTGGGATAAGTAACAGTCCAACGAACGCAAAATCTTATCAAAATGAACAATTGGGCAAGTTGGTAAGAGTTCATCATGACTTGCAGCGCGACTGGGACAAGGACAGACAGGGGATAAAATACAGGACAAGCGCTTAAGTAGCAACTGATTATATTGAAACAAAAAATATACATGATGCTGCTGCTGCTCGTGCAGGCATGCCCCTCCGTGGCCCTGACGTTTCTTCTTTCACTCCACACGAACACGAAACCGGCCGAGTTATCCAAGATCCAAAAAAGCTGATCTCGCTTTTTGGATTTTGGATCCTCTGTCTGTCCTTGTCCCAGTCGCGCTGCAAGTTATGATGAACTCTTACCAACTCGCCCAATTGTCCATTTTGCTAGGGTTCATTTCTTCTACAAGGGGTGCTTTTCTGTTTTCTCAAGACTTCGTACATAATCCCGCCGTGTTATCATCCCTCAACGCTGTCTATGTATTCAAGGCAAGGACTGTATCCTGCTACGCTAGATCTTCCATGTGCCCCCCGAATTTACAAGTCGTTTGCGGGTGGATGGTTCCGTCTCCAAGGTACTCCGGCAGGCTGTGTCGCATCTTGTGTTCGGAGTGGTGTCAGCAGGTCAGCTTTTGTAGCGTTAGCTACACTGGCCGAGGTTGAGCAGTTTCGCGTGGCCCTCATAATGAGCCGTGCTCATTATGCGGAGCGCGCGGCGGCGGTGGTGGAGCTCCGCATAATGAGCACGGCGCACGGCACCGCGCGCTCCGCATAATAGCACGCATAATGAACACGGCTCACATAATGAGCACGGCTTATTATGAGAGCCACGCGAAGCCGCCGCCGCGCGCTCCGCCGCCGCCGCGCTTGCCTCGCCGGTCTGCGCATTCCAGAGGAGTGACGTCATAGCCGCGGAAGACGCACTGGCGTCGCCACGTGCCCAGCTGTGCGCCTCCGTTGCGCAGTAGCCAAGTCTGACGCTGCACCGGAGCCGCTTGATAGCGCCTCTCATTTTGTGCGCATAAGCTCACGCTACGTATATCCTGGCATAGCCGAGCTAAGCCACCGCAATTTTTTTTCAGAACTGCCTTCGTAGCGCTTGTTCGCGGGGGCTTAGTCATTCTCAAGCATCCCGCCTTTTTCAAGAATGGCAAAGGGCCACTGCCCAAGCTACTGAGTTTCTTTGGACCCAGGTGCGCCTCACACTGCCTCCCAAGAAGAGGACCACGGCGAAAGAAGTTAACGTCGTAATCGTTGGGGATCTTCATGTCCCATACACTCACCTAGAGATTTTGAAAAAAGGACCAAGTTCTGCGTCCAGCATGTGCTCAGACGAGTTAGACAGGATGGTCATGTCGAGATCCATTTCATGGGCCGTACCAAGGTGCGTTGCTAATTGAGTGGATGTCTTGTGGAGATCCGGAGGAGGGTGCCGAAGTACCAAAGGCCTCGAGCCTGTGATTGACTTTCTCGCGTCCAAAAGCATCAGCATACGTTTTTCCGAAAAGAAGGGTGCTTTGTCATCATGCCCGACGGCACGTTCTCTGAAAAAGCGACAACAACCGTACTAAAAAACCTAAGAGTGGTCTTCGATCGTCCTGCCAAGGTGAAGGAACGCACCATCAAGTTTCTCCACCAACTGAACCTGACCAGTGTTGCTGCAGGAGCCAAGAAAGAAAACAAATCTCACGTTAAACGCAATTTTTTGCGGCAAAAACCCATAAGCCAGAAGTCCTCTTTCGCACCATAGTGTCCGAGCGGGATTCTTGGTTACAGGCTGGTCGGTATATTTGCAAAGCCACCTCGACTCCCTACATATAGTAGACCCTAGGCGGTTGTTGACTTTCTCAGTGTCAGTAACCCAAACGGGTGCAGCGCGTTCAGCATGGATGTTGAAGAATTATATTATTCTATGCCACATGACGACCTCATGGTTTGTGTCAAGGAGTGCATGATGGAACAAAACGACGAAGGCGACTTCAGGACACGACACGGGATCGCAGTAGAAGACTTTCTCGAACTCCTGACCGTTTATTTGATGTCCACACTAATCGGATGGCAGGACAAGGTGTATGCACAGAAGTCCGGAGTATGCGTAGGGTCGAGGGTAGCCCTGTGCTCAGTAACATCTACCTAGGCAGGATCGATCGGGATCTGAAACTCTGCTGTAGAGAACACCAAAAAAGTGTTTAGGTACGTGGACAATTATTGGGTATTCGTTGAGATGTCTAATTCCATCAGACGCTTGACGATGTGCTGAAGATATTCCCGGAAAAAGGGCTAGGACTTCCGATTCACCTATGAAGTCCCAAAAATGAACATTATTCAGTTCTTGGGTCTCCTCGTCGAAGTGGGGGACGATCATGTTTACTGGTCTTACAGTCTCAGAACAGCGAAGGGTCTTCTCAACTTTCAATCAGCTCACTCCAAACTTGTCAAACAAGGCACTGCTTTTTCCTGTATGAGGACTGCTTTAACAAGTACACGCATCAACAAATTGAGTTCCAGCTTCATGTCGCAAATTCAGCGGCTCAAAGATTCGGGATATCCTAATTCGGTCATCTCCTCAGCTTGCGAAAAAATGGTGAAACACCTTAAAACAGGTCCAAGGATCGAGCAACGTGACCTCGAGCAGAAAGAGAAGAAAGTTTCGGTCATACCGTACACCCACTGCCTTTTCCCACGGACTCAAAAAAAAAAAAAATCGCCTCGTGATACGATGTGAATGTGGCTTTTTCTTCACCCACCACAAGCTTAGCTCAGTATGCTCCGCAGTCAACAAACGCGCGAGAAAAGACGATCCGACGTCTCGCAGTGGGTGCAGCGTCAAACACGGAATGCAGTTTGTCACCTGCACTCTAAGAAATAGGGAGTGTACACGGGTACTCTCCTTGTTCTATATGTAACTCCCCAAAACTACATTTCATCGTTTTGTCCACTGACGTCAAGCTGGCGATCCCAACTTTTACAAGCGGATTGATAGCTGTTGGATATAACGTACTAAATAGCTAATGTGCGTATCAAAGGCTACAAAAAAATTACTAAGGTTTTGCAGCAGGGCCAAAAAAAAAAAAAAAAACCTTGATTGTCTTAATGTAGCCTTTAATGAGTACATTAGCTATTTTAATAAGTCGTAAAAGTTGGTATCGCCAGCTCGACGTCAGTGGACAGAACGACGAAATGTAGTTTTGGGGAGTTATATATGGGAAAAGGGGAGTACCCGTGTACACTCCCTATTTTTAGAGTGTGCGTAGGAAGCATGGTATACAAGATTCCGTTTTCCTGCGCGGGTGCATATATAGGAAAGACTGGGCGTTGCCTTAATATACGACTACGAGAACACCAATGTTCTTTGAAAGGAATCGCTTACACACACCTCGCGATGCATTGCCGGAATTGCGGATGCGAACCCCTTTTCACCAACATGACAGTGATGCTCCAACACCAGGACAAACTACCCCGAGATATGATGGAGACGTACTACATAACACAAAACGGACCTTCGTCTGTGAGCCAGCCGACAGTGACTTTGACTCAGCAGCAGCGTCATGTGTATTTTTTGTTTCAATAGAATCAGTTTGTTAGTTCAGCGCTTCTCCTGTGTTTTCTCCTCTGTCTTTCCTTGTTCCAGTCGCGCTGCAAGTTACGATGAGCAAAATCTTATCGGTATTGAGCAAGTTTCTTAGTTTATAAAGCATATTTGGGTGTGAGACAAAATAAAACGCTTTGGAAAAAAAAATAACGTCAGTATGTTTCTCTTTATTCATAACCGTTGCAAATTCGTTTATAGTATCAAGCAGCTGTGTTACTGTCGAGAGGTCTAAAAAAAAAAACCGTGCTGTCCTTCACACACAAAAAAAATCATTTTTGTTTTGAAGTGCATAGATAGGTGTCTAAAGAGAAAATGTTTGAGTACCTTCCCACTTGAGCAAAGTAGGGAGATTGGGTGATATAGTTTGTTACACTTAATTTGTCCCCGGATTTGTAGACGGGTACAACTTTCGCAGTCTTCCATTCCTATGGAGCTTTACCCTGGTTTAGGCTAGAGTCGAATATAATTTGTAGAAATTTCGCGCACCACTCTGCATAACTATAGAAACATATATTTAGATACCGCCTAGCCCACACGCTTCCCCGGCATTTAACGATAGGAGTGACTCAAATATGACTGCCTCTGGCAACGCAACATCAGGGATGGTAAACTGATTAAGCGCAAGTGCGGCGACACCGCTATCGTGTCCCGCGAATACCGAACTTATATAATCAATAAATGACTTCGAGATGAAGTTATTATCACATATTTCCCTGTCGTTTAACTTTATTTTGTTTACGTGTCGTTTCGCTCGAGACAAATAGCGCCAAAATATCTGAGGGTCGCTTCGTAGAAAGTTGTCCATCGTCATGTTAAAAGAAAACGGTATCGGGCAGTTTTAATTTTTTTTACCGTAGATGTCTTCTAAGAGATTATGGTGGCACTTTTGCACTGCTCTTCTTCTTTGTTTTTTACACGTACGCTTGACTCGACGTTTTAACTGCAGTATTTCTCTATTTATCCACGGACTCTCCTTGCGCGTTGCCCTTTTGCCGAGAGGCACACATTTGTTGATGCAGGCAAATACTAGTTGTTTAAAAAAAAATCTCATGGGTCGTTTATGTTCACTTCACTTTCCCTCCTCATGTTAACAAATTAATCGTACGATTAATCAAGTAAATCCAAAATGTCCACGTCCTGCGTTTTGCTAATTCATGGAACTCTCTAACAGACGCCTGTACATGCAGCATGTGGGCAGGCAGGCAGGCAGGCAGGCGCAGGAAGGCAGGCAAGCATGGCGGCAGGCAGGCAGGTAGGCAGGTGGGCAGGAAAGCAGGCAGGGAGGCAGGCAGGCAGCGAGGCAGGCAGGCAGGCAGGCATGCAGGCAGGCAGGCTGGGAGGCAGGCGGGCAGGCAGCCGATGTACGTTTGGGCGCAGAATAGCCGAACACTTTAGCCAAATCATATGATGGTTCGATATTCCCGGTACGATCTTGCAAAGATTGTCAGACAAACTAGTTTTCTGGGATACATATCTAAGGTCAAGAATTTAACTAACCCATTGAGTCACTTTGGTAGGACCCTGTACTATGTGTGGGAGATTGCACGCAAATGTTGTGTCAAGGAGTGCCTCAGAATAACAACAGCCGATTGTGGAAAACATAGTATCCCAATCGATGTTTGGTAGGTCGAAATACCCGCCAAGAACAATATTCAAAAAGTGTTTAGGTTCCTCGCAGAGAGATCTGTGTCGTGTATGGAAATGATCGATACTTGCATTCGGTGGTCGATACATGGCACCCACTATCAGCTTAGAAGAACCAAAATTAATAATAATCCAGATCATTTCGACGTTGCTCGAGTTTTTTATTACAGAAAATACAATACCTATTCTAATAATAATGGCTACCCCTCCTTCCTTCGAACCCCGATCTTTCTGAACGATGTCATAATTATCAGAAATCACTCCGTGATTTCTAACTCCGACAATTTATTTGCAACACTTATAGCATTAACATTTAAGATTAGGAGGGGAGTTGGAGCGCGTGAGGATTTACTTGGGTTTGCGGAACTCACGCTTACGGATGGGCCAACTTCCGGGGCTGATTGATGGTCCCGTCAGGGCCTCCGCAACGGCACCTCCTTATTAGCAGGCTCGTCCCAAATAAAGGTTTCGCCGTTTACCTTTACTTTGTCAAATGACAAGAACACCTTATCTTCCCCTTTTCTTTGGTCAATCGTGCTATCCCACAGCTTTTTCCGGATTTGTTTCACTCTGGGCGAGAAATATTCCGATATGCTGACGGGTGTGCCCTTTAGATGCCTGCAGTTCTTAAGAATTTTGTCTTCATCTCTGCCATCCAGCAACTACAGAATAACGAGTCAGCATTTGTTATCAGTTTTCCTGCCAAGCGTGTGAATTCTTTCAATAGCCACATCTCGAACGGACAAAATATTTGAAAATATGGTTTTACAAGAAAAAGTTTTGAACAAAACGCAGTCGTCATTTACAGATTCTTTCACTCTGTACTCGATCAGATTACTGCGTTTGCTTTTGTTTTCTAAATCTTCAACCTTGATAGGTACCTCATCAACGCTCTTTTGCAGGGATGAAATCTTTTTTTTTTTGGTATTCACGTACGGTGGCCTGCATGGTCTCCGTATTTTGCTCAATCGAGGTTAGTCTTACGTTTGTCTCAGACAACGATTTGTTTGTTTTAGACGTGCTTTCTTTCATATCCTTGTTATCGCGAGACACGACTGTATCTGCTCGAACATTTCATCCATGGTTGGTCCCTGGTTCGATTTGATATCCCCACGCTCGGACAGAATTCTACGAATAATGTCAGAGCAAACAGACATAAATGCAAGCACTAACCGCGGGCACGGCACAATAAATAAACACACGTTGTTGCTACGATAAGTGCGTTCAGGACTTTCATCTCTTACCTGGACAAAATAAACAAACGGGTTTGTAAGACGCATCGTCCCAGCGAGATCGCCGTGCCCAATGGCGCGCACTTGGTTGTCGCTCGAAGATAGAGTGTGCTGCCGGTGCCGCCCTCCTGCTGTCACCGACGCTGGTGCCTCGTGGATGTTGGTCAATAAGAAAGCAGCTTGCTTGGTTGCTGCGTTAGTTTCAAGAAGTGAGGGTGAGCGCCAAAGCGATGTCACTTGCGGTTGCTCGACGTGTACGCAACTATTTTTGAAATCCGTCCCAGCAAGCGGTGGCACCAAGAAGGAACCGATCAGCGAAACCTGGATGACACAAACGAAAGGATTTGTGAGGTACATCGGTCGCAGCGAGATCGCCGTGCCCACACCTGCAGAGTACACCTTGTCGAGGGCGAAAGGTCAATCAAATTCGGAGGTTTTACGTGCCAAACCAACGACGGGCATCTGGTACGCCCGGAGGACTGAGGATTAATTTGGACCACCTGGGGATCTTTTGACGTGCAACCGAAAGCTCGATTACACGGCGCCTTCTCCGCAATAAGCCTACGTCAGATTGTGGGGAGGGCGAAGGTTGACAGGTATCGGGAGAAGACACACGGAGCTGTACTCTTTCGTCTTTCCAGATGCTCGATCAGTACGCATAGCTTAGGATTGTCTCGCTGAAGAGCCTCCATTTTATTGAAGGGAAATCCGCCGAGAAAACGCTCGTTGTTATCGTCGTCGGCGCTGATTATCGTCGACGACGATAACAACTATTTTTAAGTGTTCGTTAAAGTCACTTGATAATACCATAACGTCGTCTAGCTAGACGAGACAGTTTTGCCATTTTAAACCCGGTAGCACCGTGTCCATGACACACTGGAATGTCGCTGGTTCTGTGCAAAGTCTAAAAGGCATCACTTTAAACTCGTACAATCCACCGGCGTGACGACTGCTGTCTTCTCGCGGCCCTGTTAACCGACTTCGATCTGTCGGTAGCCGCTTTTCCGAGTCCACCGACGAAAAATATGGGGTGTAATGCAGCCCATCTAGCGTGTCATCAATGCAGGGGAGTGAGTAGACATCTTTCTTTGTTACGGCGTTCAGCCGATGATACTTTACGCAGAACCTCAGGGTTCCGCCCTTCTTTTGAACGATCACAACCGGAGAATCCGACGGACTGCCTGAAGGCTAGATAATTTTGCCGTGGAGCATTTTCCACAATTGTTCTTGAATGACGTTCCTCTCTTTTAAAGAGACTTGGTATGGCAACTGGTGGACTGGCGGCGCGTAGGTGTCGGTGAAAATGCGATGCTTCGCGATCGCTGTTTGGCGTACCTTCGACGACGTGGCGGAATATTCGCTAACCTCGGCGAGAAGGTCGGTCAGCTGTCGGTGTTGAGGAGCTGGGAGCCTCGTGTAGGGCAGAGTACACATGTGCGGCGACGATCACACGTCTTCAGAGATGGCGGTGATTGCGGCTGTGTCACGGAGTTCCTCGACTTGGCCCACAGCACTACATTTCGTATGATACTGTTTCTCCTGTCGAATGTTTGTTACGAGCACAACACGTCCCTATTGGAAAAACCACCATAAAAATCAAACTGGCCAAGCTGGTAACTAAGCTGGTCAATCTGGTCAATGTGGTAGTCAGACTGGTTTAACTGTCAATCAAGCTGGTTTAAGCTGGGCAAGTTAGAATTTAAGTAAAAACCAGCATGGTCTAACTAGAATCTGGTTTTAGATTCAATCTGGTGTAGCTGGGAGCCAGTCTGGTCCTAATTGGTCAAACTGGTTTTCCATGAAGCCAATGTGGTCAAGCTGGGAGACAAGCTGGTCATGCTGGGAGACAAGCTGGTGAATCTGGTCGAACTAATAATCGCGGTGGTCAAGCTGGTCTTACTGGGAGCGCCCACGCCAACGTCGGCTAGAGATAGCCAAACTGACATTGCTGAGAGCGCGAAATACGTCACATCCGGAGGCGCACGACCTACAGCCGCAAAAAGAAGCGTTGGTTTGGATCGCGCTTTAGGCAGGAACGAGGCCACGTCCTGGTCTTTGTCCTCTCGTTTTCGGTAGACGACCGGGCGCGTCAGGCACGCTACAAGCTACCTTTGTGTCCGAGAAAAAAGAGAGAGAGAGAGAGTGGTAGGAACGAAGAATTTGAGACGCGTTTGGGTATCTTAGGCAGATTTTCGAAGGGACGGCTGTGTGCGCGTTGTTTGGAGACTACTTGAACGACGGTGCAAGCGAAGCGGGTTTTGAGGAGACAGCGAGCGGCAGTCCGTTCAGTGCGGGAAGATGTCGGACGTCCCGACTGAGGCGTCGCTTCGTGTCTTTGAACGTGTGTGTGCTCGTGAATGACAGTGGTGCCGAGGAGTATCGCCAATGCCATCCAAGCTACACGGATTTCCTCGCCTCTGCCGACCACGCAAGAAACCGCTTCGCCCCCATCACTGGCTGGACCCAGGTTCGCTTCTCTCATCCGTGTGGTATTTGCTTTTGCTATTGCCTGTTTTTGTCGTGTGTCTAGTATTTTTCGTGTTGAAAGATAAGCAATCTGGTTTTATTAACATTGTTTGCTTTGCACCGAGAACCACTGTCTGTGCGTCGGTTAGTACTGTGTCAGCGCCAAGGATATGTAGCATCTGAGCTCATGTGAGGCGGCCGAAAGTACGAAAATAATAAATTGGATGCCGAGTTGGCTTTTCTGAAGAGCTTGGGTGGTTTATCCTGTGTATTAATTTAAACAGGTTAAACTGGTTCGGAAGTCCACCAGCATGACCAGTTTAACCACATTGACCAGCATGCCAAACTGAGCATACTGGGGCAATAACCCACCTTGAAGCTGGGACCAGATCAACCAGCATGCCCAGTATGACCAGATCAACCACCATGACCAGCATGCCAAGCTGGGCATGCTGGGGCAATAACCCAGCTTGATGCTGGGACCAGCTTAAGCTGTTTTTTTTAATAGGGGTACCGCGCCCGTCTTTATGTTCTGTTATCCCTCTCGCGACCCGGATTCCACTTCCTAAGAGCAGCTGAACGCTTCAGTGAAGCAGAGCTTCGCCTCAGGTGGCTCTGCCTGTTCCGACAAGCACAAGAACACTCGACCGCGGAAGCAAGTTTATATGGTCGAAGAAGACCCGAACAGTGGCTGACGTCGTTTCGGGATCATCCGGGAAAAAATAGGTTTTCGGAGCGTCAACTTGTTTGCTCCCAAGTCGATTACGCAGCCGTATTCAGATAGAAAGTTAATTCCGAGAATGACGTTCCTCGCATAGTCATTGAGGACAACAAATCCCACTGGACACGTCTCGCCGTGGATCTCGACGCGAGCCATGCACTTTTCTACTGCTGTGATTGACCAAAGAGCAGGGCGCATGTGGTGCCCACTTCTTTGGTCGTTAAATAAATATGTTTCAACTGAACACACTACTGGTGTGATAAGGTTCCCTCCGGCGGTTCAAATTTGTGGACCATCCCACGGCGTCATCACTTTTCGAAGGCGGCGAGAGGGCTTGCCAATTAGAACGGAATGGTCTGCTTTGGTGTAGGTGCGCGCCGTTGCGTCGTGGCCGTCGATGAACACGTGGAGGTTATTTGACACCTTCACGGGAGAGTCGTTTTGATGCGTCTCGTTGGTAGAGTGGGAGCCCTCCGGAATGTTCGTGGAGGATCTTTGCATCGTTCGTCCTCGGCAATGCAGCCTCCTGGTATTACCGCACTTAGTTTTCTTTGCGAGGCAGGGGAGAGTCGATGCAGGGCGTCGCGTTGAAGGCATGCGTTCTCCTTGGGACGAAGCGGGCGCAGGAGGCGTTGCACGGCGAAGATACTTGTCGATTTCTGGCGGGCACTTACCGTACCGCGGGCGCGGGTAGTTCGGGTGGAACCCGCTCAGTCCAAGTTTCCAAGGGCATCGGCGATAAATGTGGTCGGCTTCCACACAGTGTAGCATAGCGGACGCCGGCGAGCCGTTCTCCAGACGTCGGTCTTCCTTGGCGCCGGCTTTTCTTGGCGGACGTACTGAGCCGTTCTTTTTGCCCTCGAGAGTACTGGGCTACAGGCGTCTCGCGCCGAGGTATACCGCCGGGTACTGGCGGACAACTGGTGGCGGTCGTCGGGTCATGGCGGCGTAAGTTAACGTCAGCTCTTTCAGGGCGGCCACATTGACGGGAGCCTCTGACAGCAAGGCTCGCTGGGACCTCGTCGCGTGCAACCTCGGCGGCTAAAAGCGAGGCCGGGCACTTGGCAGCGGGGAGCCGCTTTCGGAACTCCTTTCGGACAAAATCCCGGATGAGCTCACGTATGTCCGATGTACTGAAGTCAAGGTAGCAAGCTTGACGATGAGGACGCAGCGACGCCAGGCACTCGCTGGTAGTGCGAGGCTCGTGCCTGGAGGGAACGTTCGATGTTCGTGGCCTCCGTCACGAAGTGTTCGGCGGTCGCTGGTGGACTGCGCACAAGACCCAGAAAGATGTTTTCTTTGACCCTCCGCACGAGGATCCTTAGCTTCTATGCATCAGGAGCTTCGGGATCCACTCGGTTGCTAAGTCGAAGCACGTCTTCGACGAAACTGACGGTGCTCTCTTTGGGGCCTTGAACCCATGCATGAGGCAGATTCTGAGCGCGTTCTGAACGCTCGGTGGAGCGCATCTTTGCATGCTTCTGAAGTGGTGATCGCCGTCTCGTGGTTTTTATACCAGGTACGTGTCGTTTCCTCGAGGGAGAAGTCGACTGTCGTAATGTGTACAGGAGGAACATGTACGTGACATCACATCACGCGAGATGACTGTTTGGTTAATAGTTGACATTGTTATGAAATCAATAAAAGGCGAGCGATCCGGCCGATCGCTCGAGGACCCGCTCAGATCACCACCAGAATGAACGTGTCTGTTGGCTTCATCCTGCGGGAGCTGATGCCTTCGGTGGAATCGCCGCTCCAAAATGACCGGCAGTTTCCTGGAACCCACACGGCAGCCCGGTGAGCCGGAGCTTGCACATCCAGCTATGTCCCGGTGAACCGACCTCTAGGTCATGGCACCTCATCTGGCTACCACCCGTAGAGTAGTCGGCCCGCGCGCGGTCTTATAATACTACATAGACGTTCTGCAGGGATTGGTCCGGCGTCCAGCCATTGTGACTGGCAACTCGCACGTACTGCTGCATCCAGTCGTAGATATCCTCGTAGACGTCGCCGTGCAGGTGCATCGGAGCAAGGGGTGCGACGATCAGGACGACGACCGATGGGCTGGCCGGTTTCTGCGGCTGCTGGGTGATCATCGTCTTCTTTGTCCTCTTTGAATTTTTGGGCAAAAGTTCAAATTCCGGGGATTTGTCTTGGACACGGCGGCTGGCCCAAGCTTTGGGTTCCTCGACAAAAGGTAGCCTCCATGGACTTGGAATGGGACTTGTCTGGCGGGGCTTCAGAGGGGTTTGAGGAAGGGACATGTGGCGTTGTATCCCGGACCTCTACCAAAAATGTAACGAATGCCACGTAGAAAGACTATGAATAACGAGAGAAACTAAACTTTTAATGTCGCAAACTTGCACCAAGAAAGAAGGCGAGCGTCGAGATAACTGAAGCAAGCGTCGGAGTATCAGCGTGACAACTGGCTCGAGCGAGACTGACTCGGCAAGGCCGTTCAGGTGTGCTTATCTACTACACTAAGTTATATGGAATATTTGGCGTTGATGAGCTGAGGTTTTTTTAAAAAAGGTCACATATATATATATATATATATATATATATATATATATATATATATATATATATATATATATATATGTGATAATCACCGATTCTCAAAATTAGTTAGCCTTTCTTAATTTTTGAGGAAAGAAGAACATTAAGATATTTTAGAACTTCAGGTTTTCATGAAAGTTTAAAGCGAGATTGGAGCAGCTCATTTTTGTTTACAAGCAAAGACTCGCTACTCGGTGACTGTTCAGAGGCTACTTTCTCTCTATAGAGACACTGAAATGAGAGAAAAAAAGTGTTTTTTAAAAAGCATAGATGAGACACTTTTTTTCTCCACGAATTGTTTTTCACAAATTATTTACGCAGTTAGGCGCAATTTAGGCGGAGATGGTGGGGGTCGCAGCCCGTTAAGCCGTGGCTCGTGCTTACACCGTGTTTACATCCAACGAGATAGAGGGGCTAAGAGTGATAAACCGGGAGTTCGAAAGTGGCACTTCTTCGGTTGCCGCCATGATTTACGCAAAAGTGACTACTCGTCACGTAACCTCACAAGAGCCATGACGTCACCGGTAAGATGGCAGCGCCCAGAGCTGGCGGATGCGAGTTTGTTCGGTGCACGGTATCCGTGACGATCGTGATGTGCCACTGCTTTCCGACGAGTTCGGGCTTCTTCGTGTTCTTTGACGCAGGTAGAATGCGAAGATATGAAGAAATGACACTTTATTCCCTTTTTGCGCAAGATCGATCTGGATAATTTGGATATTAGCACCTGTGAGACAGCATCAGCCGTATCGCCATACCGGTGCTCGTATTCCCGGATCTGTTCGAGAATCGATAGAGCTTTCAGTGCTTTCAGCATAAAATTTTCGCATTCTCTTAGCTTTGTCTGTACGCTAGAATGTCCGAGAATCGATGCGAAATGTATGCGTCGAACGTAGGGCACAGGGGAAGTTGTTTCAGCCCTAGGTAACCGCATAATCACAGCAACGTTTAGCGAGAAAGCTCCTGCGATCTTTAACCTTTTGTGCTAATTGACGATTCTGCAAATTGGCAGTTCCCAAGATTTTGATATAATGGGCTTTCATTGGCACTAGCTTGCATTCGATCACAGTGCTTTTTTTTTAAAGTGAAAAGCTGGCGCGTTTGTTTAAGTGACGTGCACAAGAAAAAAGGGTGTAAAAGGGTGTATCGTTACACCCTTTGTCCCATATAATACACCCCAAAACTTCAATTCGACGTACAGCGCCCTACAGTCGAACAGACGGCCCGAAAGTTTACGAGGAGCTTGATAGCCGTGTGATACAACTCATTAAAATAGCTAATGTACGTTTTACTGACTACAAAAAACATAATCGGGGTTTTCGTGGCCCTACTGTAAAAATTCGGTGTTTTCTTTATGTGGTCTTTGATACGTACTTTAGCTATTTAAAAAGTTATATCGCACCGTTATCAAGCCCCTCGCAAAATTTGGGGCCGTCTGTACGACTATAGGGCGCTGTACGTCGAAATGACGTTTGGGGGTGCATTATATGGGACAAAGGGTGTAACGATACACCCTTTTAAAATAAAAAAAAAATATGTGGAACGAAATGGCGAGATGTCTTCACCCTAAGCAAAGCGCACATGAATTCATGTGCGCTTTGCTTAGGGTGAAGACATCTGGCCATTTTGTTCCACATATTTTCTTTACTTTTTTTGTTCAGAAGCGCGTGAAAGAGCGTGTCCCTGCACGCGGTTGTGGCGCTGACAGTGCTATGGCGACATTTTGTTTTCGTCGATTTTTTTGTATTTTCCGCATGAGCGCGTGCTGTCGGCATCGGGTACTACAAAGGGTGGCATCACCCTAAACAGAAGGACATTGAGGCAATCTAATTAGAACCAGTCGTTCTTAAAAAAAGTTCATTACTAACGTTCATAAAACAGTTCATTTATCCTCTTGAAACTCAAAACACAGTTAGCAAGTCTTCACGTTTTGATTGATCAGTGCACAGAATGTTGCATGCGATGTCGCTTGGAAATTAGTATTAGTAGGCTCTTTACCTTGCCATTCGGTATGAATAGTCCTCAGTAACCTCCATGTGTATGATCAAACTCCTCTTAGATGGTTGTCTAATCAATCATTCTAACATCTATTATCTTAAAAAATGGCAGCCCCACTCCTTAGATCAGGGGTGCACAACATACGGCCCGCGGGCCGCATGCGGCCCGCGCGCGCTTTTCTAGCGGCCCGCAGTCCGGCTCAGCGCAGAAAGTTGCTTACTATGCAATTCAATCTACTGAGCGCCCGCTCCGCTTGGCAAGCAGCAGTGAAACCCTCTGACCTATTTTTATCAGCCTTCGGCGAAGGAACTACGATTTCTCAGTCTACCCGTTCACCAGCCCACCCTACCAGCCCACCCGTTCACGCCGCGAAGCGGCTTGAACGTGTTGGCTGGGTAGGTGACACACGCTCCAGTGATATTTGCTTACAATTTGCGTAACGAGTGTTGATGAAAGTATGTGTCGACGAAACGTGCGGCAGAACAGCGGATTCAATACCAACTGCAACACCTATGCTCTGTGAAAGTGCACGCCCACGCCAGGACAATTTAGGAAGCAGCACAGCATCACCTAGCACGGCAAAAGAACTACCAGCTTGAAAACAGCTCTTCGGTGCGCCGCACTCCTGTGCTCCGTGAAAGTGCACGCCTCCGCCGGAACAATTTAGAAAACACCACAGCAGCATCTAGCATGTTACGGGAACTACCAGTTTTCTGGTGCGCCGCACAACCAAAGTGAGCCTTCGGGCCATTTGAACGAAGCGGCACCACGATTACACACTGCCAAGCACGACTCACGCAATTTCCGTAGCTAAACTGTGAATTCAAATACATTACACGTTTCACTGCAGACCTCAAAGGTTCCGATAGTCAACGAGAGCACAGAGCACAAAAACTTCGAGTTAAAGTTTATCCTATCGATATCCGGATCAATCCGTAGTCCAAGCACCGCAGGGCCGCTTGTCTCTTTCGTGGCAATATCAGCAATATTCCCGTCGATCACCAGCGAAATGCATACTGTTCCTTCGTTTTTACGTTACGCTACGTGAGAGCCCACGCTGAACTCTGAAGTCTCTTTTGACCAGCTTAATGTGACGGCTCTCGCATCTGAAATCAACTGGCTCAGACCAACGACAACGAACAACGCATCCGACAAGCTCGGGCCGATGCTCCGGCCAGACTTGTACGTAATTCAACTACTCTACCAAAGTTACTGTAGTTTAACTACTTTTCTTTGTAGTGGAGTAACTTTCAAATATATTTTTATTTTGGTAATTAGTAGCTTACTTTAATTATTTTTTCCGAGTAACTTGTTCTCAAATTACAAATTACTTTCAAATTTTAGTGGTAGGTTTGCTTATCAACCAACATTCATGCACAAAAAGATTGAAGATCTTGGAAGATCAGCTGATATTTGCAAAGAGGGGGAATCATGTGGCGTAGGCAGTGGGGGGAGGGGGGTGGCTTGGAGGGTCTGAAACCCCCTGACATTTCACGAGACCCCCACTGCAACAACTTTGCTACGAGGCGCGCGGAGTGGACATATATGTCGCAAATGAGGCCGAGTAACTGCGAGATTAACGCCGAAGACCGGCGTTTCTTTGTGTCCCGAAGCTGAAGGAGACTTGACGCCATTGAAGAAAGGGCTTGTCCCTGCTTCTCCCCAACGTAGGAACTCTTGCCTTCTACAGGAAGTGTACACATGCATCCTCACTTAGAGGAGGCAATAAAATGCAGCTCCCGCTCTGAAGCTCATCTGGTGCTCTTGTAGTTTGTGCTGTACCTGAAGAATCACGTGCTAAAGGACAGCGTAAAGGTAACCTCTTTGAGTTGCTTTTCCTCCCAAAAATCAAAATATTAAGGTCTTCCAAGATTCGAAGATAATTCGAGAAATCTTAGTAATTCCCCCACCATTTTTACAAAAAATAATAAGTAAACAAATAGTGTTGGAAAGTACTATAAGTACCTGGCATTTAAAGTACTATACTTCAAGTAGGTTTAGAAATCTGGTGCTTTACTTGAAGAACGTTCTCTAAAAAAGTACCTGTACTTTACTAAAGTTTTTTTTTTTTTTGTACTTTCCGAGGACAGTTCAACTCCCGACTTAAAAGTACATTCCCCTAATTTGAAATCGGAAAATGGCGCTATCGTTTTTCGAGACGTCATCTGGTCATTTCACTGAGTGAAGCAATGGCGGCTGTAAGACCGATAGAAATAAGTTAAATAGTTCGTCAGCGAGAGTAAAACTGTTTCAACTTGACCTCATTCAATATTTGCCGCCATTTCCGAAAAAGACTGATGCACCTCCGATTATGACCCCTAGAACAATGCATAATAAGTAAAAAAAAATAATGTTGAGGTTTACTTGAAGTAGATAACCTCTCATTTACTTTGTACTTTACTTCAAGTACTTGTTAGATGTACTTTACGCAACCCTGTAAACAAGCAAACACTATCTGCAAAATCAAGCTCAGGCTGTGCTAAACCTCAGTAGAAATGGTACATCCGCAGCAGAGTGTTGACACAAGAACAAAAAAAAAAGTGTAAAACAATTAGGGACGCAGAAGCAAACCAGCTATTAAAGCATATCTGTGAAAACACAAGCTGCTTTATATTTTGGTAGCAGAATTTCGCGAACACATCAAAACCTATGTACTTCCTTATTACCTTCAAAACTATAAAAGTAACTTCATAAGTAATTCGCTACTTTTTTACGGTAGTTTGTAATTTACTAAATTACTTTCCATTAGAGTAGTTTCTACTCTATTGAAATTATTTTTAAGGCCAATACTCACTAACTTAATTACTTTGTTTTAGTAACTTGTAGTATATGTCTGGCTCCGGCCCAGCTGGGGCCAGCCGCTGCCTGGGCGCTGCCATCTTTCCTGTGACGTCACGTTCTTGGTTTGGTCACGTGACGAGTAGTCACTTTTGCATACAATGGCAGCGGCCTGTAGTGGGTCACTTTCGAGTGCAGACCGGAACCCCGGTTTATCGCTCTAAGCCCCTCTACCTCGTTGTTTAGATCTCTCATTGGCTGGAGAGATAATTCACGTGTGAAATGCTCGTTGTAAAATTCTTTCTCCCTGCCGTAATAGTATTTATATCGAAAATATTTTTATGTTTGAGAAACAAATAATCTAGACAGAGTCATTTTTGTTCAAAAATATTCCGAGGTTGCATTTCCGCTTTGGTTTTAAGCAATAGCCAACATGGCTGTCGGCGTTTGCGGCGTGTTGAGTAAGCGTAGCTCGTTCAGCTTGTTGATTTTTATGAGTGCGAGTCGCTCTGCGTTCAACGTGGTGTTTAGAAGAAGGTCTCTTCAAACGAACTAGTTTGCAGCAAACTGTCGCAAGTATGTGCCTTCAGAAGCGTTGTGCGGGTGCTTGTTTTCGCAGCGGTACTGGCCTAAGCCTAGCGTCCCATGTCAACTTTGTTGTTTGATCTGGTTTGATTTGTTCGTTTGTACTTTTGAATGAAGGTGTTGGTTCTCGTAAAAGCGGCCCGCTGCTCTATGAATTCTGCAACCGTCGTGACTGCAACCATGGTTTCACCTATAAAGGTGAGAATTTGCGAGTCATTTGGCTGGAGGCAGTCGAGCGTTCGGCTTGCATCAAATTTGTCTAGGAATGTTCCCGTCATTTCGCTTCGAAGAGCAAGTAGTTCTCAAGTTTTTCACTGCACCAGGCCTGCCAAAGCGAAAATTTTTCCGTCGCGTTTTAATTGTGCGTGACGGCTCTCACCAAGCGTGCTCGCAAATGGCACGCAAAAAAGAAAAAGAAGGGTAAAGATGGAAGGAATACATATTTATTTTCATCATTCTTTTAGTCCTCTCAATCGCTTTTACCGCACATCCACAGACGCTGGCAGACGCTTGTATTGGACCTGTGCTCGTGCACGATGGAACGCTAGAACGCAGCTTTCATGGTCGCGTGCTGAGCACGTTGCAGAAGTTCTTACACGGGGGCGGAATAGCACACGGACGAAGACAAAACGGATGCCGACGCGCAGGCTTTCATGTCCGTGTCCTACTATGGTGCCTTGAACGTGTCTCGGACTGGTATGTTTAGCGTCCTATCCTGCCCATGCAGAAAAAGTGGTCCCGAAATGGCAACAAATGACGTCACAAAAGCCGGAGTGTCCCTATGTCGAGCGTCGCGATCCTGACGGTTGAAAGTAGAAATACTGGTAAAAAGAACAAGCGAACGCGATTGTCGCTGTCGTCGCGACGTCTCAACTCCTGGGTTCCGTGGACTCTCCAACTGAAGAGCGACCCGCAGCAGAACAGGCGTCTGCCACATCCACCACCACTGCTGAAACACCGTCAGGATTGCGGCCGACGACCGCATGACACTTATATGACGTCATGAGGCGGAAATCGAGGGACCACTTTTTTGGACGCGGTAAACACACCAGTCGGAGACGCGTTCCAGGCACCATAGTCCTACGGGCATTGCAAACGACGATAAACGGTGGTGGAATATCAGCCGATGCCGAATTCTGCCGCGCGTCTGCTCGTAAGATTAGGATGCGGTGTCAGACGCCAGGCTAGACGCACCGGATGTCACGAAATGGAGACACTAGACTTTTAGCGTGTTCGTCCGAGCAGCCAAGCCAATCCAGTAGTAATGAACGGGAAGGGGGGGGGGGGCACTGATCTGTGGGCGGAGCTTCGAGCGGGGCCGTGGCGTCTCACTAGATAGCGTCTAACAGAGTAAATATTGCGTCAAAAACAGTTTCGTGGAATAATTAAAACAAATACGCGTTTCATCAATGCTTTCTAATTATGTTTTTTATTTCAGTGTCTCTTCAACCTTAAATATATCTCACGTGCAAAACGGACCTAAGTAACGCGTGTCTTTCCGATCAAAATTGCATGTGTATACACAGTGTTCTGCAGACAATATACCAGAGTTCTTTTCGAAAGGATTACGTGTACGTGGCTTTTGTGATTCATCTTCAATGGGAGAAGGTACGTCTTTTCAGCCACTACTTTCAGAAGAGGTAAAAGCTCTCTTTGAGAAAGAATATAGTTCGCATCTAAAGTGTTTTCATTTAAATTCGCAGTCCGCAGTAAACAAGAAAAAAAGACAAAACAATATGCATTGTATTGCTTCTTTGATCAGTACGGTGTTGTACTTGATATCATATTGTTTACAGAGACCTTGTATAACGACGATTCGGATGTTTTTCGCTTATCCTACCGTGATACACACGTTTTAAGCCGCACCTCAAAGCGCGGAGGGTGGGGGAGGGTAGCCGTTTTTATTAAAAAAGATATCGACTGTGAACTACTAAGCGAATATTTTTTCTATTAAAAAAGACGAAGAAGTGTTGTGCTTATATAACAGTCAAAATATATTCGCTGCCTTCCATCGCCCATCGGACGGTAGCATGTCGTCCTTCGTTGCATTTTTTTTCTAGTTTTTCTTTACGTTTACAAATGAAAATAAATACAACGCCATCTTGGGGGGGGGGGGGGGGATTTTAACACTGATATGTCTTGTGCCAGTGCTTCGAAAAGGGAAACGTAGAACCTAGTTAGCATTTTCGTACGGATGTATCAACACGATTGTCCAACCCACAAGAAATACCTTACAGTCCAAAACTATTTTAGATTTGTTCATAAATAATTTTCATACAGACCGAGTGAATAGTGGAGGTAACTAATTATAAAAAAAATCAGAATCAACTAAGCGGACCACCCCTCCGATCGTGTCTATTATTAAAGATATTTTGTTTATTGTTATTTGTTCCACGTCAGGCTGTAAATAAACGTTGAAATTACCCTTAATATTATAGAAATTTTTGTTTGTTTTTGGTTTTAACTCATAAAACAGAGTTGGATATGTATGCTATTACAATGATACTTTTGGGCATGCCAGAGGCACAAATATTGTTTTAACATGAATGTGTGTTTACCTGAGCGTACCCGCCGCGCCCCACGCACAAGCTTTATTGGCTTCTGTGGGCACTGATTGTAATATATTAAAACTGGAAATATACGTTTGTAGGTATGAATGTATGTATGTATAAGTTGATCGTTACCTGAGCGAAAATCTTCTAATTTGTTTTTGTGTTTAGCTTAATATATATATTGAAAGCTAATGAAATACCACCCTGCAATTTTCCAAAATATTGACAAAATAGCCTCAATGCTTTTAGGCGCGACACTGCAGCCATTGTTTGGGATACGGTGCTTACGCAGGAAATTGTTGATGATGTCTATAACTTATTTTTGGAGCAATTTCTTGAATTGTATAAACTTCACTTTCCATATAAATTCATACAAAATGTAAAAAAGAAAAATCGTAAACCATGGGTAACTTCCAATTCGATCAAGAAAATTTGTAAGAAAGATGTCCCATATAAACGTTTCCTTAAGACGCGCGACCCGGATATTCTAAAGGCATTTAAGTCTTGCCGGAACAGCTTGACTAAAGAGCTAACGAATGCCAAAAAGTTTTACTATTCTTCCTTTTTCTTTTTCGGCAAATGGTCACACTGACATAATATTGAAACATCTCAGTTCTCTGGTGAAGGGGGCTCATGCAGGCACGTATCCAGGGGGGGGGGGGGGGGGCCCGGCCCGGACCCCTCCCTCCCCCCCCCCCCCCTCGAAATCTTCCGTTTTGCTGGGTCTCCTCTCCTCCTTCCACCACATACAGCATTTTGTCATGGGCGGGCCCCTCCCCGAATCAAAATTCTGGCTACGTGCCTGGACTCATGTATCGAATACCATCAATACATTACAGTATGGAGGTGAATGTTTAACCGGCCGAGGTATCGCTAATGTGTTTAATGAATACTTTGTAAGTATATCTGTTGGGGTCGATACTAATCACCCTTACAAATATATTTGTCAGGGGAACTACAGATGAATTTTTTAGAACCAATCGTTAGTTTAGAAATCCCTAATGTGATTATGCACCTAAAAATTGCTGTAGCTGTGATGGTGATGGAATGCAAATTCGCCCAATTAAGCACGTAGCTAAAGTAATTGCTCCCGTGTTAACGTATATTTTTAATATTTCTTTGGATTCTTGTGCGTTTCCCAGAAGGATGCAAAGAGCCAAGGTGTCTGTACTGTACAAAAAGGGAGATAAAAATCAGGAAACTATAGACCTATTTCTATACTGCCCGTATTTTCCAAAGCTTTATAAAAGTTACTATATCACAGTTTAGTGAACTTCTCGAATAAATGTGGCCTCATAACTTCATCACAATTTGGTTTTAAGAAAAAAAAAAAAAACTGTTCAACAAAGACAGCCCTACTTGATCAAAAGGTATTTATTTTGGAAACGGTTTGAAAGCAAACAATTAGTTATAGAGCTGTTCCTAGATTTTACAAAAGCATTTGACTAGTTTAGTAACGAGGTCTTATTCAAAAGCATGAAATTTACGGCATTCGCGGACATGCCCTGCTGCGTTTACAGCTATATTTACACCCTCGTCAGCAATATGTTGACATAAACGGTCATTCTTCCGCTGTAAGGTCTATTGCTTCCGGTGCTCCAAAAGGAAGCATATAGGGACCTTTTCTTCTTAATTTGTACAATAATGACATCAACGTTAATAATAAGGCGAAATTTGTATTATACGCAAATCACACATGCATATTTTTTTTCTGCGGAAACCTGGAACGATGTAATTGATATGGCCACCTTTACTTAATTAAATATACAAAGCTGGGGAGACAGCGATTCATTGAAAATTAATAGTAATAAAACGAAAGCAGGGATTTTTCGCCCAAAAATAACCTCTGGTTTTATCTAAAATGCTTCACTATGACTCGTCTCCCATCGAAATCGTAAGTTTTTTCAAAACTCTAAGTGTGTTCTTTAACGAGACAATGAGCTGGGATACTCATATAAACTATATTATTCTAAACCTTGCTCGGGTAGTGGGAATTGTAAATCGCTACCGATCTGTTTTACGTTAAATTGTTACTTTATAAATCACTACTCTACTCCCATTTAACGTACTGTCATCTGGTTTGGGGCACAACAACGACTAACATAAAAAAAAAACTGTGTCTGCTGAAAAAAAAAAAAGAAAAATATTGAGAGCAATACGACTTCCATTTTGCCGATTGATTTAAGAACTGTAAGACAATTAAAGGAGCTGTGCAACGATATTCAGTTGGAATGTTTTTCACTTTACACGAGCTTACTGGCACTAGTGGGACTCAAGGATACTCGCACGCAACGCCACTGGCCAAGGAACTCCTTTGTTGCGGTGTAATTTCAAGGACAAAAGCGGTCATTTTCCTTCAATCTCTCCTTTGCAAAATTTGATGACGTAACGTGGGGATCGCTGTACACCCCAATGACGATATTTGAATGCGGTTCATAGATTGGACCCGAGCATTGCGTGGGCACTCGATTTGGGCTCGTTATAATTACTAGCTCGAGAAGCATTCGGGTAGTGGCCCGTGTCCAGTCGCTGCAACGACGACAATAGCCGAGCCATAACAATGTCTGGAACTCAGCGCGTGTCCTGTGCTTTGCCAACACCAGCGCGTGGCTATGATCAACATTGGTGGCATATAATTGGTTCCAGGTCACGTGGCCCCTTGTTCTGGCTGCGAGTTGAGGGGGTGAACGCTGCTAGTTGTTCTTTAATTTTGTTTCTGGGACTTCAATTGCGTGGGGTGAAAAACGAACGCGTGTTTTATTGGTCATTAATAGAGAGTTTTAGAATAGGGGGCCCCAAAGCTTGGGGGCCCCAAAGAAATAGGGGCTCACCACTGCGCATGCGCAGAACCCAAACTCCGTTTGGGGGTTTGGGTTGGCGCTTGGGCCCACAATTGCTTGGGGCCGGGTTGCGTCGGCGAACATGGCGGCGCCCTTTCCGCTCGCTTCGGAACGAATTCGTCATGGTCGCTGCAGTATTAGGCAATTTCATTGCCAATGAATAGTCCAACCGGCTTTCGCTTTGCTTTCTCTCGCTCAAGTCACAAAGAATGAGCGGTGGGATCGCCCCATTTTAAAGATTATCCCTGAGTCTGGCCGTTCCTAAGCCTAAAGAGACGCGGTAATCGTTGACATGGCAACGTATGGCTACTCAGTGGCTCAGAGAGGATTTCGTTCGTGGCACGATACCTGCAGCTTGAAAACAAGTATTTCAAGGCTTCAAAGTCGCTCCAGCTCGGATCTCAATAGTGCAGCTGCTTGCAGAGTGTGCGCGCTCGCGTTCGTCTCAGTCTCGGCATTGTTGAAGGCCTAAATCTTCGGCTGCAGATGGTCAAAGCGCACACAAACGCCCAAAAAATTCGAGAACGAGCCATACCTAAAACAGCGCGCAAGCACAGGAGGAAGAAAATAGAACACAGGAAAGAGCGCTGACTTCCAACTTATGTATTGTGAAAGAAAGAGAAAGAGGAAGCTTCAGACATGAAGCCCACGCGCACCCAAAAGGTAAAAAGAAGGAATAAAAACAGATACATTACAAATTTGCAGTAGAAAAGGAGAAAACTGACATTATAAGGTCACGACGAAGAAAAGATGAGAAAAAAGAAGAAAGAAAAACAACAACGTGGGCTTCATGTCTGAAGCTTCCTCTTTTTCTTTCCCTTCCTGTGTTCTGTTATCTTCCTCCTGTGCTTGTGCGCTGTTTTAGGTATGTCTTCTAAGTACCAGCTAGCTCAACTCTCTATGTTACTACGAGAACAAGCGCCAAATTAGAGCGCTACGGATTGGATTGTTTCGGCTACACCCGAAGCGGGATGGCCGAACGAGTCGAGGCCGATCCAAGGCCAGAAGAAAATGGCGGAAGAGAAGGCCCCCGCGCGCGTTCGCTTCTCGATCGACGATTACATTTACGTGCTAAGCGATGTGTACGCCACTAACCCATTCCAGGATTCCAGGAGATGGACTTCAATTGCCGAAAGGGTCTCCGAAGCAATCGGAAGAAAGTTCTCCACGCGGGCCATCCGCGACCGGGTCGACCTGCTGCTGGCACAGTTTAATACGAAACACAGATTTCCCGGTGACTTTTGGTAACGTAACGAAAAAAAAAAAAAAAAAACGGGTCTGTAAGAACAAGTTTTTAGCCACGGAGTAGCAATACGTTACCATGCCAACAGTTACGACGTATGTTTAGGCTTAGGAACGGCCAGAATCAGGTACGATCTTTAAAATGGGGCGAGCCCACCGCTCATTCTTTGCGACTTGGGCGAGATAAAGCAAAGCGAAAGCCGGTTGCACCATTCATTGGCAATGAAATTGGCTAATGCTGGAGCGACCATGACGAATTTGCTCCGAAGCGAGCAGAAGGGGCGCCGCCATGTTTGCCGGCGCAATTCGGCCCCAAGCAATTTGGGGGCCCCACGCTATTTTTCGAATTTCACGTTGGGGGCGCGCGCCAACCCAAGACCCTGGGTTCTGCGCGTGCGCAGTGCTAAGCCTCAATTTCTTTGGGACACCAAAGCTTTGGGACCCCCTATTATATAACTCTTTATAACTGTCGTGCTGCTTCAGCTACAGGATGGGCTAAAAGCAAGCTACGCTTACCAGCGTCGTGCCTGTGACCGGGGAATGGCCCGTCGAATTCGCAGATAATTCCATTGGCGCACATGATAGCCTGCTATTTGTGGGCGTGCACTCTCTTGAGACCAGAGAAGTAAATCTTCTGATTCAGAGACGGTCGGCAGATGGGTCTTGCTGTGCCGTTCCAACTGGTGTTACCCTCCCTATTATTTGTACCGCAAGCCACAATAAAGTATCGTTTCAGCGCAAATGTTTTGCGTTTTAATAATTTTTCACTCTTAAGAAGTTCGTTCGTTGTCCACAATGGCGCTGCATGCGAAAAAGGCGAGCGTGCCGCGTTGCGTCGTCACAAACCCTATTCTATAAGCACGCGGCGTGGGGTGTCGTTGCGTTGGGTACCCCAAAGCGTTGGGTTCCCCAAAGCGTTGGGGCCCCCTATTCTAAAACTCTCTATTGTCATAGATCAGTTCTAAGCGGTATTTGCGCAAAGTACAAAAATTGCTGCATCGCCCCTTTAATATCTACAAATTATATCACTACAGACTCTGTACTAGTTTTAAAAGCGAAAAAGTAAGGTGCTCGGGCTTTGCGTTGTTAAGGGAAATTTCCCCACTTACCCGTAACGCAGAGAAATGAAGGATGGTCACGCAGCGAACAAATTAGGACTATAAAATGTTAAATTTCCCACTTCCACATTTGCTAAATAGTCATTGTATTGATAATATTGATTTTGACTGTTTAACTTTCAAAAACATGCGCTCATATTTTTTAATGTGATTATTATTTTAGTTTCACGTTTTGTATTTGTGTGAACCTTGGTTTGTACGCATGTAAACCGTATATGTGCGATGTTTGTACTGTATATGTTGTATTTTGTATATTTTCCGCGTGCTGTTGACCCGTGTAAAGGCCCGAGGACCAGTCAAGCTGCCTACTGCAGCTTTTTTCCCTTTCGGAAAAAAAGAAAAAAAGCCCCGTTCCCGCCATCATAATTCATGGAAGTAAAGTTATTACTAATATTATTAGCTAGAATTTCTGTTCATTTTTGTTCACTTCGCGCTCATTAAGCCTCCATGAATTAAAGGAAAACTGAAGCAGCTTTGTATTTGAGGACATGTACTTAAACCCTCTTCATTTGGTTTCCAGAATTCCGAATGTCGAGATTACTTTTCAATTTTGTGCACGGAGGCTTCAGAAAATCATTTTCAATGTATCACTGAAGCTCCCTCCTTCCCGGAGGGTGACGTCATATCCAGAGTTTTCGGAATCTTCGCTTTCGCACATCTTTGGCGCCTATCGAAGCTATGTATAAGCGCACTCTGGCTATTTTCAGAAAGTTCAGAGAAAGACGTCACGACTGGTGTTAGTGCGGAGGAATATTCGCGACTCCAGCAAAACGGACGGCACCTAGTGGAAAAACACAGAACTGACCGGAAAAGGTCCTTTCGTGATTTCTGCTCGTCTTTTGTGTTTGCGTGATTACATGTTGTCGGTGGTTTACGGGATAGTACTGTTGTCCCGGTGACTTTGCCGTAACTGTAGAACCAGCTGGTTTCCAGGTTGCTCTGCACGGAACGTACGCAACCGCGTGAACCAGTCGTTCCGCGTTTATCAACGTTCATGAGCACCGTAGAAGGACAGTAGGCAGGCAGTCCTTTCTTCGCTTCCTCAAAGAAAGTCAAGCCTCTGGAAGTTCACTTACGCCAACACATCGCGGCAGGTTCGAAACGTGGAGAATAAAAAAAGGGCCAAACCTTTTTGAGCCCAATGCTCGCTTGCTGATGCCCCAGTGTTGTGCGTTGAGCTGGCACGTGGTACGGCACGACTTGCATTAAGCCGTTATATTTTCCCCGATAGTGGAGTCCCCCATAGGTCGCTGGAGTCGCAAATACCTGGCAAGCTTGCAATAGACCGATCTCACCAGCCAGTTTGACTACGCCACCGCTGCCGCAATGCATCGAGGGAACTTTAGTCCTTCAGCACGTACGGCAACCTCGCTGGAGCTCTGCGCGTGTTGAGCACGAGACTTCACGAACCCTCTTGTGCACGGAGGTCTGCCTCCTGCGAACTAAAGTAATGGCGGCGTCACGCATGCTCCGAACGCTTAGTGAGATCAGTCTATTGCACGCGCCGTCCACACGAGCGACACGCACTATGCGGCCGAAAGATGTGGGCATGACGTAACGACTGGTCGGAGGTTTTGCGTGCTTTCTCGCGTTTAGTTATATATTTGGCGAATACGAACGTGGTATTCAGAATCGCGGGATAAAAATACTGTAGAATTCACCTCTAGCTTGTTTTTTTTAAGAACCTCTTCAGCTTTCTTTTAAAGGACCAAGACTAGCTGCGAGCTCATTGATTGCTAAGGGTTTGTTCAGGAACTGGCGAATTAAGTATGACATGACTAGCGATACTTAATATTTGGTGATACATTGTATTTATTGCCTCGAAAGAAGTGTCCTTTGACAGCAAAGCCGTGACTTCGATAATCAAGATTACGAACGACATTTCATTACACGAATGCGAGACGGGCTCTAGTACACTTATGGAGTAAACTTAAAAGGGGAAATGCGCATAGAAGGACGACTACAGCTTAGTGATGGAGTGTCAACCTATGGTTTACAGGTCCTTCGTTGTGATTTTTAGAGTCCTGCTTATCTGAACTGCGAAAAGCCTTGGAGCAATTAGCATCTCGACTGCGCCATTAACAGGGGTGGATTTAGGGGGGAGGGGGTAGAGGCGACCGCCCCCTCCCCTCCCTATGCCCCCAAGGTAAACTTACTTTTTAATGAACACATTTATATATTCCAACTCCAGCCAAAAGTTTAGTTTTCGGTGAAAGCAAATATTCGGTCAACAAAATAGGTCTGGGGAAGGTTTCGGCCGTACCGTCATGTCAGCAGACCCCCCCCCCCCCCCCCCCCCCCCCCCCCCCCCCCCCCCCCAAGCCTGAACCATAAATCCGCCTTTGGCCATTGGTCGACACAAGTTAAATTATAAGGTTCGGACAAGAGAGTGTGAGAGAGACTGTGTGTCCTACTTATATAATAAAAAGAACACACACACAGACACTAATAATGAAGATAAGAATACCACATATTTATTTTAGTGCGATCGTAACCAGAGGTCCAGCATCCATGGTGTCCACACCATCGGTGAACCAAAACAGGGCTTTTGCGATGAAGTTGGCCACGTTTGCCCACCACCCAAGCCAGGCGCCGCGCGTGGAGGGAACCCCGGCTGGGCTATCTCTGCAGTCTCCTCCTTAATGACGCTCTTATCAGGCAGCTTATTCCTTTGACCAAACAACCGCATATAAGGGAGCCGAAAGGTGTTCCGGAGGAGCGGGACGGTTCGCCGAGTTCGAGAACTTTGCACGCTTGACCATGAGTGCCGCCGAGAAGAACGCTGGAATGCTGGACAGTCGTGAGGTCACCGAGGCTTTGCTGAAGAATGCCTTCAGCAGCGACAGCCAGGCGCCGGCTCCGGTGAGTCTCGTTGCTCTTGGCAGACCGCTTTTCCTCCTGGAACACGTCAGAGTCGCCTGATATTCAAAGGGTCTCCGATGTCTTCTCGAGCTTTCTCGCTGTCACTTGGCGGAAAATGCGTAATATCGCCACTGGGATGAACTAACCGTTTTGAGTGCCTTAGCACAACGTTTGCAGCCGTCTCGGCATTATCTCAAAAGCGAGAATTGGGCTTTAATGACGTAACCATCGATGGTTGTGAGAACAAGGAATATGCTGCTGTCTGACGATTAGGATTCACAGTCGACCCAAATGAATAGTAATATCTCCTTTTGGAAAATTTATGAACATTCAGGTTTTCTTTTTTTTTTTAATCCTAGCACACCACGGGGATTTTTTGCCGATTCAACTGAAAAGGAACCCAAATAACTATGAGCTCCGTTATACAATGCGATAATACTCTTTTAACAGTCTCAAGACAGCGGGCGCCGACCTTATATCTTTTTATTAGTGTGTTTGTATTAGGGCACATTCATTAGTGGAACTGCCGGGAACCAGCTTTGTACCTGTGAGTGTACCTCACTGTGTGCAGCCTGGACACACAACAAGGTTTAACCTGTGAGGTCACTTGATTTGCTGTCCGTACGTACCCGATCTCTCCCCGGTCATTTATCGAGGGATAGAGAACACCCGAAGGCAAAATGCCACTAAGTCAGCGAGCATTTTTGACTGAGACAGAAGAGAAATAGACACAATCACAAAGCTCTAAATGTTAACTTTAAAAGTGAAATTAATTTAAAAAAAAGCAAGAAGGATCGTGCCCCTTCATCTTTCCAAAAATCTGAGACCGAGAAGAACAGAAGTAGGTGATTATGTCCAAAAGGAAGGTGCCCGGAACATCATCTGCTAGAGTGATAGAAGTAGCGATCAAACATCTCCGAATTAGAATCTATGCGCTGTGAATTATTGTTTGCCGGTAAAAAGACTGTCTTTGCTTTAAAGGGAGGGTGCAGCTTCGGGACCAAACCAATAGTGTTCCAAAGAGATGTCCACCTTATTTGCTTGCTTATTTCTTTCACACACGCCTGTACGACGAACCACTCATTTCAGATATGAACTATGATATAAAATGGATATATTATAGAAGCGAACATATCCGTAATGAGTCAATTCTAACGCTGGGAGTGAGCACAGCACGCCGAAAGAGCGCCATTCGTGTTATCGGGCTACTTGGGAGCAATTAGCGTGGCGCGAGGAGTCTCGGCGGCGGCGGCAGGCCGGCTGGCCTAAGTCAGGTCTCCGCCGCAGACTGGCAACCTGAGATAAGCGGAGCCTATGTTCTCAGCTACTGTACCAATCTTTTGGCAGACACGGCAGTCGGACAGATAAGTAGCGGAGTCGTTGATCACCTTAGCCGTAAATATTTACCCCGTTCAATGAGCGGCACCTGACACGCGCAACTACCCTGGTTCATTGTGAAGCTCAAGAAAGGTTTCCTATAGATAAAAGCAATTTTCGTCTGGAAGGAGAGCACTCGTAAAAGAAGTGACATACGAGGGATATACAAAAGCTTAAACGGGCGGCAAATTTTTAATAATATGCCACTATCGTAAAAAAAAAAGAAAGAAAAACAACTCTTTGACAGTAGAATTAACCACACAATATAGGGTGCCTGAAGTCTCCAGACTCGATCTAAAATGGACTGTAAAAATCGACGCCTACACGAAGCAAGGTACTTTTCGTCAAAAGTGTATTCACAGGTCCGGTCTTTCTTGTAAAATTACAAAGCGTAGCTCTCTTTCTGTAAAAAATAGGGCCAAAAAACTTGGCAGGGTCAACGGCGGACTGCGACGCAGACGACTGAGTCGAGCGACGGGGCGCATTTGGCGCACGTATTGATAGATAACGTCGGGAGCAGCGTCGAAAAAAAAAAACCCACCAGCAAAAAAAAAAAAAGAACAACAGGTGACTCGCAGACGAAATTTGTCGGCAGCAAGAACGCCGTCGTTATGCAGTAGCGTTTCCTTTTTTTTTAACTTGAAGTTTTGTTTCCATGTCCGAATTTATTTGTAAACCAATGGTGCTCTACAAAAAGATTAGCTTCATTTTAGTAACTCCCGGTCGTCGCGAGCAGTCTTGATAAGGAGGTAGCGCCATCTATAAATACGTGCGCCAAACACGGCCCGCCGCTCGACTCAGTCGTCTGAGTCGCCGCCCGCCGTTGGTCATGGCAAGTTTTTTTGGCCCTATTTTTTACAGAAAGAGAGCTACACTTTATAATTTTACAAGAAAAAATGAACCTGTGATATACACCTTCGACGAAAAGCTTAGATTGCTTCGTGCAGGCGTCGATTTTTACGATCCATCTTAGATCGAGCCTGGTGACTTCAGACACCCTATATTTTTATATTTCGCATATTTTAATAACGAAGCGCAACGAGTCAGTTGTATGATTAGGCTCAATCAGATAGAAGGGTTTGAAAAGGATTAGCATGAAAAACCACGAAATCTACACGCACTCTGGGAAGTTGAGCAGTACTCTGCCGAAACGTTTATTTATGAGATGAGCAATATTTTTTCTTTATTTAATCGCTACACAACCTGCCGCCTTCTTTGCACCGGAGAAAGTAGGCCGTTTTTTCCCGATCCATCCTTTCGAGTTAATTGGGAAAACCTACGAAGAGCTCCTTGACATACTGAGAGAAACGGAACTCACAGACCCTCTGTGAAAGGTCAATCAGCCCAACTATTTACAAGCCCCCACACTATTCGTGTGACATCCCTTGGTTTTCCCCTTCCCCAAGACGTCCGCAGCTCTTCCGCCGTCTATTTAAGTTCAGCGCAAAAAGGACCCAGATTTGGTTACGGCCACTAATCGAGAAGTCCTATTTCACGGAGTGGCCAGATGGCCTCTAAGATAAGTATTCCAGAATCGCGCGCTTTCCTGCTACTAACCTGCTAAAATAACTTAATCTCACAGTTGGAACTGTGAAGTACGTAACTCTAAATGTTTTAGGTGGAAAATAAACTGCGAAAAATAAACACTTCACCCACCCCCCCCCCCCCCTCCCTCCCCCCTCCCCTAAAAAAAAAGCAGTTGCTGTTGTTCTTTTCTTTTGGGGGGGGGGGGGAGAGGTGTAACGCATAAATGAACCGCACATTGCAGAACGCAGAAAAGTAAACCGGATGACAGCTGCAGCGCTAATTGACTCCGTAAGTGTGACGTCATGGGTCCAAACAAACCGTTGCTAGGGTCGTTGTTATGGACGAATACATGTGGCTCGGTTTCGCTACGAAAACCTGACCGTTCAAAAATCAGGAGTAGGATTTAAACTTCTAAAAATCACAGATGTAGAAAGCTTGAATGTCATATATGTTTCGACAGAAGTGTGCCGGTAATCACTCGTCTCTGAAATATGTACGACTGCAACTTCCGGTCCTCAAGATGCCTGCAGCAGACGACGAATGCAAGAAGTATGCCGTCTGCCGGCCAAACCGGGACCGTCGTTTGAATCGTGTGAAAAAGACGATATTCTGACATCGCGTTTGTTTGAAATATAATGAGTTTCAGACACTTATAAGAATTCATAGTGGGGTGCGATGCAAAATATGGTTTATCGAAAGCCCGGACGTCGATCGAGATGATCGTCTGCTAAAAGATCGCATTGCATCCGTGAGAAAAGCACTTCAGGCGATCGGTAGAGATCATAAATTTTGTTTGCGGACTCGCGCTATGCGAGGGTGCTTCGTATACCTGGCTGTAACCATCGCGTGGTGAAAGACCCTTGCAGTTTCTTCAGATTTCCGCAAGACCCCAAAGCGCGAAAGAACTGGATAAAAAAACATAAGGTGAGTTCATTACAGATTGTATTCGCATCGCGGGTTCGATAGAGATCTTCACCAAAAGAGCACATCCACGGAATTTGATGTATACCAAGGGGGGGAAGCAAAATACTGCGAAATTGCGATAGACATGCAATTCTTTATTAACCTGACAACCCCAATAATAATAATAACAAACGACTTACCTCGACGGCGTACGATTTGTTTCTCATGCTGGCCTGCACTACGCCGGTAATGCACTTCAGGTCGTCGTCGTAACTGATATGCATGACGTGGTTTGATTTTACTGCATTTTCACCCCTCGTAACTCAGCTAAGTTCTTCCCAGAAAAAAAAAAAAAAACGCACATTGCGGAGGCCTCTAGGGCCATGGTGATGCACTTGTTTTTGTCGCTTGTTTACCGACGCATTTCAATGAAGACGCCCGCTGCAACAGAGGCCAGCAAATCTATCGGCCCGTCTGCTACCAAAGCAAAGCGGTGTGTAATACTTCAGAAATGGCTTTTATCATTGCAATACGACACTGAGACGACAAGGACATCTTCGTAATTAGTTATTAAGAAGTTAGGTTGCTTACAAAAAATTATTTACTTACTTGTAAGCAAAAATCTAGCCTCATGTGGAGTCTCCATGCATTAGTCCATAGCAACGTCCTTAGCAACGGTTTGTTTGGACCCAGACGCCTTGCTGTGACGTCATCACTTACGGGGTCAATGGTACGATGGGAGGCTTTTAGGTTTTTACGTCATCCATTTTAAAAGTGAAAACAAAAGTCAGCGTTGAACGTAGGCCGGAGATGTATGCTCACTTGTTGACACCGCGGCTGCTACGTAGCTGTCGTTTACAGGCCGTTCAACGACCACTCCTTACCTGATCCGTCGAGCAGACCCCATATAATTCCGGAGGACTAGAATATTAATTTTAATTTTTTTTCGAATTTCACGTCCAATATAAGTCGCCCGATACCCCTGTCAGACGGCGTTTTATACCCCATTCACACGACCGTAAAGGTACCTTTAGCTAAGGGACCTTTATTCTCTGCGGCCAATCAATTAACGATCTTCCGCGCGTGGCGTGTGCTCGCGACCCAAGAGCACGGGCTGATTCGCCCATAGCAAAGGGACCTATGTTAAAGGTACCTTTATGTTGACCGTGTGAATGGGGTATTAAAGGACCTTTTCACTAAGCTCCTTTATAAAATCGGCGAACCAGCGCACGCCGTAGAGCACGTGCGCGCGCCACAGAGCACGTGCGCACTCCGCATCGCGAGCTGATTGGCCGATTTTTTTAAAGGAGCTTAGTGAAAAGGATCTTTAGAACGCCGTCTGACAGGGGCATAAGCAATCATTCGATGGAAGTTGTCTTTATAAACGCACATAAAATGAGTGGTTTTGCCTCGTTGCTGTCGGTGTGCGGCTTCCCAATTTCTTAATAACATCGCGCGAGCGCCGGCCGGGCGCTAGATCAGCGCCTTAGCGTGGCGTGAAACGGTGAAATCAAGGAAACTAAGCGCTTGCTCAGCAGGCATATTCCAACGCAAGCATCGTATTTGAGGCCCTCAAGCACATGGCAACCATGACGGCGCTCGCGTTTGGGGGTGCTTACTCCGCACGGGCATATTTACGTTGAATTCACCACTCGGTGCCGCGGTAAGGCATTCATCTGGTGGTCCTTTCGGCGCTCGATCGCGCGATATTATTAAAATACAGGGAGGCTGCGCACGCAGAAATAAAACCTCCATACAGAAAGATGAGGAATTATTAATCTCACGAAAGTTCGTCTCCCCAGGGAGACCCGGTATATTCAGATAAAAAAAAAGTAAATAACTGTTATTTTTGTTTACATTCCGCTGCGTTAGATAACTGCCTACACATCCCTTCGATGCAATTCGTAATTATAAGCGCGGTTATAAAATTTATGCTTTTGCATGTTCACACGAACATTACTTTGCAGGAAACAAATCTACACACTCCAAGAGCGGAATCGTTGAATCGAAATTAAACCACAAATCTTCGAAAATAAGAAAATATATTTTGTCCACAATAAAAATCGACCTTTTGTTATTGTGACCTGCCCGTGTTATAAAATCTGGCAACACTTTATGGTCCTTACCCATCCGCGGTTCATTCGCCAGGGTTCCATGCTGCATGCGCCCATAACGGAACTGACAACCTCTTCCGTGAAAGGTTGTCTCTGCAGTCTATGAGGCCAGCGTATCCGTTTATGATACGCTTGAGGAGCATATAGTTACTCAATGTGAAGCAGCCTCACGGCGCTCACGCTGTTATAATACATCGAATGGAGGCCCGCGTCATTCCTACGAGCCTACCCTCTATACAGGCGCGACTCAAAAACCCCGAGGCATTTCGTTGTGCCCCGTGTGGACATTAGGGTATAAATCCTCGAACCGATGAAAACAGCAATATCTCCGCTGCATGGCATCCTTACAAAAAATGCGATTAACGTAAAAAAAAAAAAAAACTAAAAAACGTCCGGGGCGAAATGACTGAGCAGTATTCGGGTGAATTCGCAGCTTTCGAGACTCACGCGCCGCGCGCAAATCGCGCGCAGCTGGCAGCTGCGCGGACGCGTACCCCGCCGTCGGGTGACGCGGTCTGACACCGATGGAGGCTCTCTTCGACGGAGAGCTACGGGCAGGTGTCGCGGCCCCGTTCTACGCCCAGCGCAGTGTGAAACGACCGGAAAATAATTGTTGACACACTCTCGGCACGCGTGCGGACTCTTGACGGGCATGGGAATGCAGCGAGTGACCGCTCCTCGGATTGTTGGTTGGGAATGAATGACGGGCAGAGAGGCCTTCCTTTGAGCTTGAGAGTATAGTCGACGGGAAAGGCAGCTTCCGGTCCTTCGAGAGGGGGTCGTCCAAAGAGGTGTGCCGCGGCTGGACGACAATGCTGAGTTCAGGACGAACGGTGTGGCCACTGGAACGCTGGAGGAACCGGGACGAGGGTCCGTCGGGAAGGGATCCGCTCCTGCGGCGGAATGGCGGCGGAACGCTCGGCGTAAGCTCTTCCGGGGTTCTTCTTGTTCGGGCTTTTTATGAGCTCTGGGCACCTTTCCGGGAAGGGGTTTTGAATTATTTATCTGCCTTAACATGCCTAACCGATAGCAGCGTTTTTTTTGTGTTTTTTTTTTAACATGGTGATACTTCGAATTCGGATTTTACGTATTTCTTTTTAAGATTTTATAGTTTTATTTTAAAATGCCGCGAAAGCTAGACTAATGTGGTCTGTGCACACGAGTTATATGGAAAGCGACACATAGTATACGAAGATAATTGTCGCAATAAGTCGATTAATTCACTAAAACTTGTTACTTGCATTTTTAATTATAAAAACACATATAAGTTTCCAATCAGAAACTTGCTAAGCGTTATCGAAAACCACTGAATAAGTAAATTTTTAGAAAGGTCTGGGGAGCCTGGAAAGTGCGGTGGCGCGCTATCGGTACCACTCGCGCAAAAGGCACAAGGCTGTAGTGGCGCGAAAACGGGACCAGCGCTCTACGTGTTTCCGTACCCTATCATTCGCGTTGTCACACCGCTGCACCCACTGCACGAATGATAACTTCAACGCACACTGCGTTTGTTTTCCAAACTTTACTGATTTAGTGGTTTTCGGTGACGCTCAGGAAGTTTCGTATTGGAACCGTACATTTCTCGTTAATAATTAGAAAGATAATTAACAAGTTTTATTCAATTAACCGACTAATCTTGACGTTTATTTTCCTGTATTATATTCGCCTAACCGTATAACTCACCTACGCGGACATAATTAGTGTAGCTTTCACTGCTTTTATGAAACAATATGCAAAGCCTTACAAACGTACCCTGTATATTTCATGACAATTGAAAATCGATTTTAGTCCAATTTCAATGAAAATAATCGAAATAAAAGAGCGGTGGCCGCCTGCTGCCCAGGGAACCCCCATGAACAGATGATGCCACGAGTAATGTTGTAGTGTTCCTTGCATTTTTCGCCAGAGGTCTCTGCTATCTTATTTAGTAACTCTCTTGTTGCCGATGGCTCCTGCACTGACTGTACACCCTCCCCACTTTCACCCCTATATTGAATAGAATTCACGCTCGAACAGGAGACTTGCTCTATCTCCATGGCTTCGCTAGTTCTTCCTGCATACCAAGCCATGTGGCGGTGCAGGATATTATCTATGGTCAACGCTCGGAGACTGTTAGGAAAGTACTTACGGTTACGGAAATAACAATAAGCATTTCCAATGCTGTTGTGAATTTCTTTCTAACGACCACGACAGCTATTTAGACTCTTTCGATAAAAGAGCCATCTGTCGCACGGAAAGGCAACTAGACCACGACGCCATCTTGAAGCATGCCGCGTCGCTCGAGCCACTCTGCGCATGTTTCAATGTTGCAATGTTAAGCACAATACGTTCGCATTTTGTTGCGGAAAGTCAAATGGAGAGTGGTTTGGTTGCCCGAATTAGTGAAGAAACTGTATTTGTCTTAAGTTATGCCGTGATGTCCAGACTAAAAGTGAGCCGCAATCGGGTTGGTGACTGCCCGTTCGGCGTGACGAAGACTGCCCGTTCTCCGCGTGTGGCAAGTGAGTCGGATAGCCTACAGATAGAGTTACTATTGTTATTCATTAAAAGTGCGCGGATTTTCTTTTGAAGACGTTTCGAACACTGCTTTATTCGTGTTGAGGCTTTACTCATAGACGCGGACGATATGTAAAACTACGGCCTCGCGTGCTTGTCTGGAAGTTTTAAACAGCTGATTAATGGCAGCGTTCAAACTTCTAACTACAATTCGAAGTGACGTTATAATATTTTTGTAGTTAATACGTGTAACAATTGTTTTACAAGGATCGATCGTTTTAGCAACTGCTTTCAACAAGGCGGAGGAAACTTATTCGGCCTCGAATACGACTTATTGAACACTAAATTAAAATTAATTTCGTGCAATAGATTTTAAGGTATGTACTTTATTTGTATGTGTGCAATTGTTAGAATATGTGGCTGAACTTAAAATCAGCCCAGTAATAATTGCAAAACATTCAAATTTGACTTTTACGTAAGCAGTCTGCACATACGATGTGATAGCGCCATTCGAGCGAAAGGAGGGGCACTGCTTTCGCAAAACTGCTTTTAGACATGAAGCCTACCTGCTTCGAGTGCTGTTTGCAACCTGCTAGTGAGTTTGTCAGTCAGAGGACTTGCGAGCGCAGCGACTAGCGATCGGTGGGCCCGTAGTCACCGGATCGCCGACAACTGTGCACTGCGTGTTACATAAACTGGCAACTGATCGGGAATAAACTCGAAAATATCAGGATGATGCACCCGCAAGCCTTTCAACTCGCGTAGCCAGTAACACTCACCTACCTTTCAAAACAAGATGGCTGCGACCGGGGCCGGCCCTTCACCATCAAGCTCCCTGGGCAAATACCGGCCATGGCGTCCCCCCGCCTTTTTTTTTTATAAGCACCTATCTACTAGGAACCACATCATGTTATTAGTAAACATATCAGTAGTGGCCAGCACGAGCGTTTCATCAGACGAGAATCGCGTTCCAAAATCAAACAGCGTTCGAGCATATAGCTTCGTGTCGGTCGTCCTCATCAATTAAATAAAAAAGGCTAATAAAATTCAAGGGGGTTGAGATGGCGCCCTCTATTTAATGGCGGCCTGGGCGACCTCTCAAGTCGCCCCACCCCAAGGGCCAGCCCTGGCTGCGAGCGCATCACCGATACACCCACACCCACACCCACACACACACACACACACACACACACACACACACACACACACACACACGCACACACACACGCACACGCACACGCACACGCACACACACGCACACACGCACGCACGCACGCACGCACACACACACACACACACACACAAAAAAAAATGTTCAAGGAATTAATTAACTCAGACATATAATAAACAATGATACCACAATGTCTCTTGTCCTTACTCCGAGCATAAAAAGAAATTACTTCCTTGAATACCAGCTGAACGTAGAGGAAAAGCGAAGGAGAGGAGGAAAGAAAGAACCACACTGCTGGACTATCAACCTTTTAATAAAAAATTGACCGCATCTCCACGTGGTGAATGATGTTGCTTGGGGCGAAGCTCTGGTGGTGCTTGTCTGCGTAGACGCCGAGCCGCAGCATGCCGAGCCTTTTCATTCAAGTCAGTAGGAGAATGTGTGGTTTTCTTCTTTTTCTTTTTTAAGCAGACAGATGGGATGGCATCTCAGAACCCCCTACTCTTTTTTTTCTTCTTTTTCTTTGAGCCTTTTCATTCACGTCAGTAGGAGAATGTGTGGTTTTCTTCTTTTTCTTTTTTTAAGCAGACAGATGGGATGGCATCTCAGAACCCCCTACTCTTTTTTTTCTTCTTTTTCTTTGAGCCTTTTCATTCACGTCAGTAGAAGAATGTGTGGTTTTCTTCTTTTTCTTTTTTTAAGCAGACAGATGGGATGGCATCTCAGAACCCCCTACTCTTTTTTTTCTTCTTTTTCTTTTTCATAACTTTTTTCATCTTTTTTTTTCCAATTTTTTTTTGCCCTACACGAGCACGTGAGCATGTGCTCACGTGCTCGTGAGCACGTGATCTCACGAGCAGAAGCACGAGCACCCGACGACGGGCCTACGGCGGACGGACATACGAACATGGCTAGCCCCTAAGGAGCTTCGCCCCTAAAAAACTTCTCTTTCCTCGACATTATCCGTATAGGTATCTTCTTCTTCATCTGTCGGATCTTAGATAGAAAAACCTAATTTTCCTAGACTCTAACCGTAGAGTTAACTTCTTCAGCTGTCGGATCTTAAATGAGCATGTCCAACCAACTGGCTCAGCTCCAGGCCGTCATAAAAATAAATAATTTCTTAGCGCGCGATAACGAAACGGGAGTTGTGTATTTCACCCACAACCTCCTCACGACACCACGAAATTCGTACTGGGGCGACGTAAACACACCGGAAGCCTCCTTCAAGATGGCGTCCGCCGCCCAGTGTACCCAGCCAGATCTAGCTTTTTTTCCGCTGCTGTTAGACTTTTTGAAAGGGGTCTATACCCCTCCTACGGTCCCTGGAACAGACCTCTGAGTGGTGTGTTTGCCGCATCCTCATATATGGTACCTTGATACCCGCCTGCATGGCGTCACAGAAGGCATACAAGTGTCCTGCTGGTCATGCTGTTGCCTGACGCTACCCCGGCGATGGCTCAGCAGCCCTTCTGTACACGACAGACGCCTGTTGGGCTGAACCTCGCTCTGCAGTCATATAGTCGATGGAAACAAAAGCAGACGCGGGATGGGACGTCGCGGCGAAGGTGACCGTTTCTCCCACATCTAGCCGCCAGGGTCGCGACGTCCGACAGCATGATAGACCAGCTTCTGTGACGTAACCTGGTGCTACTTCGTGACCACACTCGCTGCGTGGGTTGTGGAACGGTAGACTCGAAGATGCGTTCAAGGCAGCATACCTCTTCTTTTCGTCACTTTGTGACGAAAAGAATTCCAGAGATAAAATAAAAAAGAATTCCCTACTAAATTACCTTTCCAAATTGTTAACGAGCGTACCCTGCAAGATCAGAAAACATAGGATATACTCTCAAGTAATGCTTTTTCTTTATTCAATATTTTTTTCATTCTTTCTAACACAGATTTCGCAAGGTATTCGCTTGCGAAACTCGGCTTGCCTTTATATTCATTATCTGCATTATAATCTTGACTCTAACAGAGTGACGCCATTCGCATAAATTTTTCAAAGGCATTCGAAAAGGCAACCAACAAACTCTTGCTACAATAGCTTACCTCTAAATCTAAATCCCGATAACTTAAAGTAGAGTAAAGAATTCCTTGAAAGACGTTCACAGTCTGTCCTTGTTAACAACCAGTCTTCTGATCCTCTCCCAATAATATCAGGCATCCCCCAAGAGTCTGTCCTTAATCCCCCTTTTTTTAATACAGATAAACAACTAACCGCGATATTTATCTTCTCATATTTAGATGTTCGCCGACGATTGCGTTAGTTATCATCCAGTTACAAAAATGCCCGGCCAATCAACCCTCCATAATGAACTTAACCAATACAGCTTCTGTGCGACCTTTGGCTAATTTGTCTAATCTCTAGTCATCCGAATCGTATAAATATCTTGGTGTCACCTTCGGTAGTGATCTGTCCTGGCGCACGCATATAACCAATATTATCTCATCTGCAAACAAAACACTAGGATTCTTGAAACGTCATCTACGTCATGCACCCCGACACGTTAGGTTACTCGCCCAAAAATGCCTGATAGGGTCAAACTTGAATACGCATCTGCAATTTGGAGCACCCATTAACTGTATACCCCCATCAACACACTCAAAACAGTCAACATTTGCGCTACTAGATTTTTTTTTTATTTCTTCATATTCATCTAATAGTAGCATATTATCCTTGGAGGCTAAATCTAGGTAGTTCGTTTTTCTTTTTGTCGCATCATCACCACACTCCGCTTGTTTCGTAAGTTTGTATAATTTGTGTAGCTCCCCTCACATTTTACCACACGCAGGGCACCGGTCATCCACTACAGATTTCTTGCCCACGCACTCGCAACGTTACGCTTGCCGCACTGCATTCGCGTGCGCATTAACCTTCATCGAAAATCTAACCACTCACCTTTCACCTTGAAGACATGTGACACTCATGTTCGATTGTTTTGTGTAACTCCTGGGAAGCCAGTTTTGTTAAGGTGCTAAGAGTGAAGTGAAGTGAAGCGACAAACAGAAGCAGGCGAAAACTAACAACAGTTTATTTTTATTTCCACACGAAAAGGGAAAAAGAAGCGAAACAAAGGGAGAGGAAAAAAAGGGGTGGGGTTTTCAAGTAGGTACGTGTGTTCGGACCGTGATGTAGTGTTTTTTTAAGTAACTATATTTTTTTGTATGTGTTTGAAAAAAAAAAAAAAAAAATTGATGGCTGACTGACACAGGTTCCGTGCGTTTGTGACGTCGTGAAACACGCCTACATCACTTCAGTCAGTGACATCCTCCTGATGAAAATCGAGGGCAATAATTCTTTCTATAAGCTGCTCGCTTTTGATGTCGATCGGAATTTCAATCTCCATGTCCTCTGCGAAAGCACCAGATCGGATATCGCAAACCGAGGTCAGTCCATATTTATGCTCGGATTAATACTGCGGGGTACTAGGACGCGTATTTCCCTACTCGGCGTCAACTATTTTCTGCCGCGTTTCCAAGGCTAGCATAGCTTCCATAATGCTGCAGCCGGAGACGCCAAACGAAGCCTTTTCTATAGCACAGTTAGCTTTGACAACGTTGGAGCACTCCTGAAGCGACGCTAGCCCTGACAGCGTCGCACACAATTGTTGACGCCGAGTATAGTACCTAAAACAAAGATCTCCAAGTACCCCCTAATTAATTTCTATCTTAAAAAAAACCGGAAATCGGTGAACCCTGGAGCGAAAAGCAACGTCCGCTGAACCATTTCGTCCCACGATTGTGAGCCGATTTCCTCCGCTGCCATTCAGTTGTTGAGACCGAGTGGTGTCCGTGGTGGAGGAGAATTGGCTCGGGCCAGGCACAATACTTGGTTTCAGTGCAAACTACGGGAAGCCAGGTCTTTCTCAAGATATACACGTTTTATTTACATAATGTAGTGTACAGTCCGTTCAAAATGCGGGATTGCATTCGCGACCACTCACTTGCTCCTTTTATACGGTCGCTTTTTCTTTGCCCAGCGTTGGCGGCCTCTGGTGGCCGAACTGCCAACACCTCACATTGCCTGGCTTTACCCCTGTCCTTTTGAGCACGCACACACGCACACCCACGCACGCTCACGCAACTGAAGTCGAGAAGCGTCAACGAAGAAGTTTCGACAATAGTTGGGCTTCCGGCTCCTCAGGCGTTGATCCTGAAGGACGGCTCCTTACATTAAGGGCTGTCCAAACAGGACACAGCAGGATGGCGTGCTGACCCCTACAGAAATGTCATACATGGAATTGTCATACATACATGTCATACATATAAGGTTCTTTTCTGGCCCTTAAATGTATATCTGTCCATATCTGCCCCATTCCTTATATGTCCATATCTGGACTACTTTACATAACACCATCTCTGGACCTGGCAAATAAGTGTGTATCAGTCCCATATATGGAAATGTTATATGTGATGCTACTTGCAGTTTTCTGGCTATCTCCAAAACATACGCCCTTACCGATCTCAGAAATTGCAGTAAAGATGCATATTTTGTAGAATGGTGTAGAAAACTATCTGCCCACATAAAAGATTGCCCTATACAGGCAATATTTTATGTGGTTATGCCTACCTAAAATCTAAAAAATAAATACACCTAAATTTTGTTCGTGTTTTTATACAAGGTAAAACCTTACGTCCAGACGCAGCCGAGGCTACGAGCTGATGTTTGTCATGTTTTTGTACGTTTTCTATCATCGTTGAACCAATCATAAACAAAAAAGGTCCAGGGACTTGCGCTTTCGAGGCTGCTTTTCCTTGATTGGTTTCATTAGCTCGTAAATGGGGCTGCGTGTGAACTTAAGTTGAAACGAAGTATAGGCGCCAAGTTATTAATCAGTGCACTCATTCCACGCACCTTTAAAATTTTGCCTGTCTTTTCCCCATGAAAAATTCCCACTTAGAAAAACACCATTGTCCCAGTGTCGAAAAACATTGCCGCCAAAAAAAAAAAACAACGCTGTTACCGTCGATTTATAAAAAAGAAGTAACGCAAAAGGAACGTGCGTTCGTTTTTATCGGTAACGGTAACGCATTCCTTTATTTTGCAAGTAACGAATAACGTATTTGGTTACTTTATTTTCCGGTAACGCCGACAACACTGGTATTCATTCACCTCTTTGGTTCATCCAAGCAGTTTTGTCACGGGCTTGCTTGCCAGCCTCGTCGTTGAAGTCCTTTGTCTTTCCCGCGGCTCCCCTTGTGCCGGTCTTTGTCCAAAGTTCCACAGTTGCTTCTCGCCGGCCTTCCATTTCTCTGTCGATGCTCTGTCGTTTGCTCTTCTAAGACAACTGCCCTTTTTCTTTTTGTGGATCGATACATTGTTCCGCTTTCAACTCCCAAGATAAAATCCTCCCTCTCCGTGAGCTGTCGTTCAAGGTCCCCAACGCATTCTTTGTAGCCAACCCGTCAAACACACGGACACACGCACGCACGCACGCACGCACGCACGCACGCACGCACAGACACCACTGTTCGCCAGAGGCAATATAAAACGGCAAGGTGTCCACTGCTCCTTTGTAGTGTTGAAAAATTTCCAAACATTTTGAAAGCAAGAAAAAAAAAACACACCTACGAAAAACAAACAAGTTTTTTTTTTCGGAAGTTTTGGAAACATTGTAAAAATTGTGTGATCAGGAATAATCCAGCAATAATATAAAAGATAGCGACAAAAGTTAATAACGGCAAGAGGTTTTTTGCGAATTCTTGTGGTGTTATCATATTATATATTTGTTTTAGCGTTAATTCGAGCTTTTTTCACTTTAGCTGATTCATCGCTACTCATCTGGAAACTGTCATCAGAATAAACCTAATCCTAAGGGTAAATCCAAAAGAATTCGACCCGATCGACTGGTAGATCGCTTTAGGTTAGCAAATCCTCGTGCGCAACGCGCTAAGTTATCTGAACTCGTGAGCGGCGTTTCCTTGGATCTGTTTGAACCTTCCGCTGTCACAGTGAAACTTCGTTCAAATATATGGTTGAACTTCGATGTGCTCCACACTCATAAAGGATCAGGTCTATGTAAATTTTGTTGTGCCAAGTACGAATTTCCAAACGCAACCCGTTTGAGGCTTCACATCACAAGATGTTCAAAGTGACCTCTGGACATTCGACCTGCTGCAGCATCAGCCAATTCGGCAAGATATGAATCTGGAATTATATTTCGTTCAAGAACAAAATTCCTCGTGGAAGTTGTGTGGCCAGAGCCTCCACCGCCAGAAAACGAAAGCACAAACTCTCGAAGAAAAACTGATAGGCATATCAACCAGCATACTTTGATTCAAGCATTTGTTGACAGAATGACACCGAAGTGCAAAAGGAACCTTGGTGAGGTACTTGCGCGAGCTATATACAAGCTGAGTACAAAAATTTTCGTCCGTTCGCGCCTCTGGTATATCGTTCGATACGAATTACGTAATGTTAATCAACTCACGCATTTTATCACCAGCGCTAGCACCACATTTTCCATGATCTTCAGCTTTCTGTGACGTGTAGTTTATTTAATTTTTCTAACGAACCTGACATTTCGTATACTGTGATTATTATTCCTCCACCTGCTTTCTCAACGAAACCTCATAAAAAAGTGCACGTCTTGGCTATTTTTAGTTTCGACACAATAATTATTTTTTATTTCGACGTTCATTGCAGTGGTGAGATTAACAGGTTTTGAATACGTGACTAAACAGAATTTGGGTTTTCTCCAGTTTCTTATGTCTAAACAAACAAAAAAACAGAAAGAAAACGTTTTTTCCCCGGATTTTCCGTCTTTTTCATGCATGGAAAAATTGTGAAATAAGAAACACATAAGTCAAAATAAAAACGCAAAGATATCGCACGTCCTCTATGGTACATGCCAACACATAGCCAAGAAAGCATGCTCCCCGCACCTGTACCATTTGTCTCGCGCCTGCTTTATGAAATCATAGCCTCTTTTATGCTGACAAAGCCTGGCAGATCGCCAAGAGAAGCGTCTGCCGAAATTGAAAAGTATAGCGGCAGACAACGGATGAGAGGAGAGCCACGTGACGGGCGCCCCGCTGCGGCCAGACGCCGAAACACACTTCTCCCCAGCGATGGAATGTCCGCTCGTGATCCTCGCGTTCCTCGCGCTACCGCTTCGTTTCGCGTTGGGTTTGAAAACCATGTTTCCGGTCCTCGCCAAAGCAAAAGCTGTGCGCTGACGTCCACGTTCCCCGAGAAATGCTTTGTACTACCAGATCCTCGCGCTCCAAATCTGCGACCGGGCACCCTATGGCTCCATCGTCGAACTGCCGGGCTTTGTGAGTATAGAGGAGGCTATGATGAAACAAACCGTTAGCAAGCGCCTGTTGGGACTGAATGTCAGAAGTAGGATGACCTGCGCTTAACACCTTCGCCCGCAATTACGTCGTCGGACGGCGCTCAGAATAGAGGCCGCCGCAAGTCAATCTTTCTCACTCTTCGGAGCGAGCCACAAACTTTTGAAGGAGGTACGCGCTTTTCAAATAACAAAGTAACACCAGGCAGAAGCGAAGTTAAGATCAAGCATAGCTTATAGCTTATACTCCGCTTACCTTTAAGCTGAGACTAGAAGCTCCGCCTTCAACGCGAGCTCGCTGCCTTCCGCAGTGCTTTGGTTGCGCGTGCCTGCGCGTTCACACTTGTGTCAGCAAGGGCAGAAAGCTCGCGCTTTAAGCGGAGCTTCTTGTCTCAGATTAAGGGCGAAAGGAGTATAGCAAGAACACGCTACTAGACAAAGTATGAAAGAGCGGTGAAACGTTTCGCATAAGCAAAAAAAAAAAAAGACATCTGCTCACCGGCGCTTGCACCAGTCGTCAATGGGCTGTCCACAATTGAAAGGTCGTTGGCAAGACACAGTGTCTCCCAACTCTCAGTCATCGCTTGCTATTCTTGAACACGGTATTACAGCGAACCTCTTTATGGCTAGGGTTCCCTGGATTTTTCGTGTGCGTGACCAAAACCTCTGCGCTCGCACCGCCGCACGCGCCGCACGCGCACGTCTTCCGCGTATGTCCTACATTATCCTTGATGCTTGGGTAATTCAGCAATAGGTCTACTCAGTAGATTAGTTATCACTAGGCACCACTTGCAAGATCAGCAGACTCTCAGCTAGATAATAAAGGTTTCTAAAAAAGATTTTCCGCTGTGCGACCCGCGTCGGCTATGTGTACGCTCGCACCGCCCCCTTTGTCGTAGTTACAAGCGCTTGCGTGCCTAGTTTCCTTTCCTTCCGCTCTCCCGGGGTGGCGGTCCCGTCACCCGTGTCTACTTTCTGCCGGGTGACGGTCCCATAGGGCGTGTCTTGCTTCCTCCGGCTCCTCGGGGCGGGTGTGTGTCATGTGCTAAACAACTTCACTGGTCATTAACCTTCACAGAGTGGAAAGGCTCATAATTTTTTTTTCGTTAGAAGGATGTTTAAAGAATCCGCTAAAATGGTTATAACGTGAAAAGGAAGGCGACGTTCGATAGTTTCGAAGCCCCCGGAGCCCCAACGGAAGTTGATTGCAATAGCGATGGCCTTTCAGAGTCTTCAATAAGAGTCTTGTTTGAGTTCGAAAACGAAACCAAGCCTGGCGATGAAAAAGCTCATTTTAGTGCAAACCACTATTCTATTAACAAAACTAATGTCGTTCCAATAAAAGCATAACAATGAAGAAATATTTAGTTAATCTTAAGATTTATTCAAACTTTAAATGAAACCTTTTTATATTTTTTTTTTAAATCTAAAACCGAAACTATCTTGATTTCCTTCGTTGTATTTGCAGGTGTGTGTGAGTGTGTGCGTGTGGGCGTGCGTGCGTGTGTGCGTGCGCGCATGTGAATGCACGCCTGCGGTGTGCGCGTGTGCTGCGTGCATGTGTTTGTGTGCATTTTATTGAACTGTGCCAGTACGAAGACCTATTGGATGTTCCTGGACATTAATACACACTAATTTATTAATTATTATTATTATTATTATTACAAGTTTTATTATTAATATTATTATTATTGAAACATGCCAGCGTGAAGTCTAGTGGTTCTTCCTGAGCTCTACAATAAACACTACATGTTGATTAATTGAGTTTTATTTTTCTCCGTCATGATTTGTGACAGATGGCAATCGGTAAATTCCGTAAATAGTGCGAACATCCGTTGCTCTTCTAAATATTGCCGCGCGCGCAGCTGGCCAGGTAGGCAGCGCGCGACCGTTGCCTAACGGTTATCGTGCTTGCCTCCCACGCGAAGAGCCAGGGTTCCATTCCTGGGAGCTACGTGTCTTTTATTTATGCCTGAAATTTCGTGTTCTGGTAAATTCGAGAATCCTGTTGCTTCTTCGACGTCCGAATGTTCTTCGCGCCGAACCTTCTACGCCGATTGTTCCAGAGTCCCACGCGTGTACATGAAGGGTTCCGCGTACCGAGGCGCAGTCAGTCTCGCCCCAGCGTTCGATCCTGCTGTTACGCCGACTTCGACGCCCGCGACGCCCTATTGTTTTCCTCTGTTTCCTTTTTGGTTTTGGGCGCAAGTTTGCCCCCATTAAACGTTTCAGTTTCCTCAGTTATTCTTTGTTTCGTCACCTCATCATTCGTGACAGTATCAAGCTTCGAACGTTCCTCGATAAGCCCGACGCTGGGATTGTTCCGAAAAGGACTTCAGTTCGATTAGAGTTTTAAAAGTTTCACAACCCGTCTACCGGTTCGGCTAGCAGTTTCACAGGCTCAACCGATATTATGAACAGTTAAACCGCCCGTTTGGCGAGTTCTCTTCCTTAGTTTGTTCATTCTGATTTTCATTCTGGTTTCAGAAGCTTGATCTAAAATTTAGTCAGTTCAGTAACAGTGCGTGCGGTTCAAATTCTGCAATAACCAGGCAATATTTATATATTTTGTTTATAAACAGGGCAGCATTGGCATGCGTTGTCGCAGGAAGTCACAAAAAGGCTTAATGGCGCCGCTGTGACGCAACGTTATTAGATCAGCTCAGTTACGTTGTTGTTGTTGTTGGATACGTTTTATTCATATTTAGAAGGGGTACGACGCGACCGGTTTCATGCCTTGTCGTGAAGGGGAAGGGTATGAGGATGCAGGAATGGGAGAGGGGGTGCGGGGAGGGGGGGAGGGGGAGAGGGCTTACAGAAGGCCGGCCAGACCGGCCGTCCTCACGTAAGCCAAGAGTGAGTTGAAGACCCGCCTCTTGACGGCTCAGTTACGGAACTGTTCATAGACGCTGTCATGAGAAATTCACAATCAAATGCAAATAAACTAATCGCACGCAGACATGTACCTAACGAGTTACTTCTACCTAATTACTTTTTCCGGTAAGGAGTAATGTATTTATTAAGTTTTGAGAAAAGGAATGAGCAACGCACTTAGTTACTTTTAAGGCCAAGTAACGAGTAACGGTATTTCGTTACTTTTGAGGAGTAACGTGTTCAACAACCTTTAACCAGCCGCGTTTTAATTCTAACCTGAGTATGCGACAATTGCGACAAAGGCAGATGGACAACACACAAAAAACAAACAAAAAAACTAAACAGTATGACAGTATAGCAACGTTTACCGCTGAGCACGTCAGTCGATCTCTACGGCTGGGAATGTCCTTCACCCAGCGAACACAGTAAGGTTCGTCGGTTTAACCTTCTGAAATCGCGTACAGACCGAATGCAAACCCGGAGGTTGTCCATGCGGGAAAGCACAGAACTTATTCTTAACTTGGAACTTTAGAAGCAGAGAGAACAAAGAGAGAGGGGAATCTCAAATTCACCGGCTCTGGCCGCAGCACAACACTGCCGTTCCTTCAAGCGCCTCAGTAGAAAGACCCTTCGGCGTCGCCGGAGATGTATTCTCAATGAAGCAGGAACACATAACTGATAAAAACTTCGAAAGGCAGCTACTGCTTAAGTGCGACTTCTACTGAAAAGAAAACAATAAATCATGAAACAAAAACAGTCGTCTATTTGATCGTCACAGTAACGAGAAAAGTAACTCGTTACTTTTGAGCTAAAGTAACGCTCTATTTTTGAGAATTGGTAACCAGTAACGTATTTAATTACATATTGAGCGAGTAACGAGTAAAGGTATTTCGCTACTTCTCGGGGTAACGTGTACATGTCTGATTGCACGTGAGAAAGAACGATCATACGGTTTCCCATCGCCTGGATTTTTACCTTAACCCCTAGAAATGTACCTTGGCAGTGCGCGTAACACACGTGAAACTATTTGTGACGATTTGTTGTGGTCGTCAGGAGAAATGGGCTCCGAGCTCAGGAAAGACACGTCAACCCCCGAGATTCCATGCAGAACTTCCTTTATCCTTTTTTATTCTGATCTCCTTCTCCTCGCGCTCGCACGCGCGGTACCGGAGCTCGCACGAGCCGCACGAGTCGTATCTTGCGGCTCGTCACATGCCGGGGTTCTAGAAACTGTCGACCCGACAGTGCGCTTTCAACAGACAAAAACAAAACAACATTAAAAAATACCACGCTCTGAGATATGCACGCGAGTGAATAAATATGTACATACAAGATCCTAAATGAGAAGCCACCCTATAGACCTTTCCAAAAAAGGACACTTGGCAGGTTCCATTTTCAGTGTTCGTGCGTACGGCGCGTGATTTGCTCGCTTTCCGAAGCGACGAACGTGCGCGTTCTGGACTGTGATTTAACACGTGTGGACTGTGATTTTTGTAAACAGTGGAAACGTCTATAGACCTTTCCAATGTTTACAAAATTACAGTCCAGCGTGCGATCTTCACAGCCCAGCCCGTGCGTGGTCGTCGCTTCGGAAAGCGAGCAAAGCACGCGCCATACGCACGAACGCTCAAAATGGCACCGGCCACAAGCTTGTTTTTGGAAAGGTCTATAAACAAGTGCTCAGACTAAATTCCAAAAGTTCAGTCATCGGGTAGAAGCGCTTCGATTCGCGGAAAGGGGTAGAGAGTGTCATCAGTGACCGCGTTGATCCTTCTGTAGTCGACGCACATTCATGTTTATTTGTCCTTTTTCGTGACTAAGACCAAGGGGGATGCCCACGGACTGCGCGATGGTTACACAATCTGGGCATCGATGAGATCCTTGATCATCGCCTTGACGAGATCACGCTGCGCCGGCGACAGTCGACGTGGTCTCTGGGAGATAGGTCTCGCATTACCTGTCGGGATGGAGTGCTGCTCAAGCCGACAGTTTCCAACGTCAGTGTTGGTTCGCGCGAAGCAAGCCATGTTTTTCGCAAGAAGCTCTTGAACTTTTTGAAGCTCTTCAGGTGCCAGCGTTGAACCAACGTTGAACGAGACACCCTCAACCGATAGCGGTTGATGTTGAGGCCCGACAATTTCCAAAGCATTCGGGCGATCCAGGTCCTCTGGCGAAGGCAGGCTTGAACAACTTAAGATAGACGCAGTTTCGTCGTCGCTAAGCTCGATGTCTTCGACACTTGTGACCCCCCTAGCGACTCCGACAGTAGCATCAGAGGGTAGAGCCACTGGTCGAGACGACGGGTTGGCCAGGAGTACGTAGAACGTGCTCTCGGTCTCATCCATGACCATGAGTTCAACTAGAAGGCAGTGGCGGTCGTAGAGCAATTTTGTGCCGCTCACCTCTATCTTCGTTGATTGCCCTCGGACAGGATTCTTCAGGCGTGCTTGAACAAGCTTTCGGGACCGCGGAGGTATCAGCTGCTCCGTAACCAAGATGACTTTATGACATGTCGTAGGCGGAGGAATCGAGAAGCTATTTGCACCCCAAACGATCATGGCCTTGCACGCTGTCAGGAAATCGTCACCAAGGAGCAACTTTTCTTCCTCCAGATGTGGGACCACGATGAATGCCTGGTTCAGCGTCTGTCCGTCAGCTGTCACTGTGGCAGTCGCTTCGCCGAGGTTCGTGAGGTATTGACCACTTGCACCATGGAGACGGATAGAAGAAGGTTGAATCAGAAGGTGCAACTGGTCGGCGATGGAAACGTTGATGGGACTTCTCATTGCCCCTGAATCCAAGAAAGCTGTCAGATTCTGTCCGTTCAGTTGAGCCTGAATTGTTTTGGTGCCGAACTGCTGCGCCACATGGGATGCGCCGAACTACTGATAACCTCTCGCAGGCGTCAGAGGCATCAGCTTGTCGTTTCCCTGCGTCGGTGCTGCAGTGGACACGAAGCGCTGTTGCCACTCCAAAAATTCTGGTGTGAGCTCCTGACGACACCGCGTGACGAAGTGGCCGCTCTTCTTACAATTGAGGCACAGCGGACGAACTTCCGGGTGACGAAACGAAGAACGCCGAAAATTCTGAGAAGCTTTTGATGGGCGCTGAGGCGACACGTGCTGCTTCTCTTGCTTCTCGCGTGGAGAACGAGGCTGCTGACCATGGCCGTCGTCCGCGTTCTGACGAGGCGGCGACCGGTCCTGCTTCAAGAGCGGGAAGGAGGACGCTTTCTTGGTTATCTTCGCAGCCTGAGCTGGCTCTGCAGCTACCGTCAATGCCGGTGTCTTTGGTTGGCTGAAGACTACCTGGTCGAAGCGGAGGAATGAGTCCAGCAACTCATCCAACGAAGCAAAGAGTCTATCGAAGTAGTGCTTTCGTGGTTTGTCAGACAGTGTTGCCAGGATAACCCTGCATTTCCCCGCCTCCGTCTCTGGGTAGTTGCACTCGTCGATGAGGTCCAGTTTGCGGAAGGCGAAGTCTGTGCAGGACTCTCCCGAACGCTGACTTGCGCCGAACATCTTCTGTTTCGCTGCAACTTCGTTGTCCAGGTTGTAACGACGACGAAAAGCGGTCTTCATTTGCTCCCACGTCGTTACCTTGGTTGTCTTCAGGTGGTACCTCACCCACATAAAGTCCTTAGATGGTAGCTTGGATACAATCAATGGGATGGCCTCACTCGGTGCGACTTTAAACGTCTGGAACCAAAAATCCATCTGGTGAAACCAGGCGAGGACGTCCTTGCCTAGCTGAGGAACCGAGCTGACAGCCACGTTGGTCAGCGACTTTGTCGGCCGGTCTGGTGTGACTGCAGTATCTGCGGCTGACTCAGCTTGAGCAGGAGCCTTTTTCTTGGGTGCCTTGGGCTTCTTTTTCTTGGCGGACTCGCTCTCGGAAACGTCTTCGATAGAGATTGCGCTGCACAGCGATTCGGCCGACGAAGTTCTCCTCATCTTTGCCTCGAGCTGATCAAGACGATCCACGACAGGCGCCAGCAGTCCGCAGATCAAATTCTCTGTTGCCTGTAGTTGTCTGTTGGTGGCGTCGTCGCAAGGGCGCGATATGTCCTCCAGCTGGTCGATCGGTTGTGCAGAGGTCGCGTTCTTGAGCTCTGCTAGTTGTAGGCGTAGCTGATCCACCTCGGCTTTCAGGATCTCCGTGTCGCTGACGACTGATTGGTATGCGGCGTCCTTGGCGTCGTCATCCAGCCTTCGGAAAGCTTCGATGGAACGTTCCGCCATCTTGGAGTTACCTTGAAACCTTGGCCGTCCAAGCGACAGTGGTTGGTGGAGACCTGGTCGAAGTGAGCGCCGTCCCCACATAGGTTGTCAGCGTGAATTTGCTGAAGACCCGGGTCCCTGTTCGGGCGCCATAGGTGACGATTTGTTGTGGTCGTCAAGAGAAATGGGCTCCGAGCTCAGGAAAGACACGTCAACCCCCGAGATTATTCTGATCTCCTTCTCCTCGCGCTCGCACGCGCGGTACCGGAGCTCGCACGAGCCGCACGAGTCGTATCTTGCGGCTCGTCACACTATAGGAGGTATTCACTGGCCGCCATATTTGAGGTCACTGTTTAGAGCGCATGCTCAGAACGAGCTCGCATTAATAGGCTGCCAAGACCGGCAATCTTGGTGGTGCGGAATGCACGTGGCGAAAGAACTGTGGAAGCTCGCGTTCAGCACGCGCTCCGCAGCCGAGCACACAGCTATGGCCGCCAGTGAATACTCCGTATTGTTTGCACGCTTCCAACAGGAGGGTTTGATGGAGGCACTCATATCACTGGTATTCCCAATCAATGTCATTTACCTTGTTTTTCTCGAGAAAGCGACCCCAAAACACCTTTTGCGCGTGATTTAGCCGCCGGAAGAGATGCCCCCATTGATAAGCATACCGGCCCTCATCTCCATGCACAAGGAAGGGGGATTCCATGGTCGACCTTTACGGGGTCAAGATCCCAGTAAAAAAATCGCCTTATCTCGCCGGGACACGGGCTTTTGAGAGCATCAACCTCGTTGACCTCAGGCAGGAGTTCGCCGTTTGATTCAAACCTTAATGAAGGTACGTGATACAAACAGACCAATTGTCGTCACTGATATTCGTCAAGTTCGCAACGAACCCCGGCTGACAGTTCTGTCGAGAACCGCATGGTCGGCTGTGCAGTGGGATCCCCGCCATCCCGGCGCCTTTGCCGAAACCCAATCGGCCGCGGAGGGGGCTCGCTGGAACCATATCCTCCTCTATACTCACAAAGCCTAGCAGTTCGACGACGGAGCCATAGAGTGCCCGGTCCGAGATTCGGAGCGTGAGGATCTGGTAGCACAGAGCATCGAAGAGCCATTTCTCGGGGAGTCTGGACGTCAGCACACAGCTCTTGCTGCGGCGAGGACCCAAAACACACTTGGTCGCTCGGGAGAAGTGCGTTTCGGCGTCTCGCCGCAGCGGGGCGCCAGTCACGTGGCTCTCCTCTCATCCGTCGCCTGCCAGTTCGGCGGCCGCCTCTCGTGGCGATCTGCCAGGCTTTGTCAGTATAGAGGAGGCTATGCTGGAACGCAACGACCCCCGTCACTAATAGAAAAAACACGTACGAAAGACGCGCGGCCGGCGGAAACTTCACGAGGAAAGACCCCTCGCCCGACAAAAAATACAAAAACAAAACGGTCGGGGGGAACTACGCATATAGTTCCCCCAAATCCCTAATGATCGACCATCCTTACGGTGCTGAGCGTGTACGCACAATAAGACATGTTGATATATCTGACTGCGTACAGATGAGTTTCCTGTAACGTTGGTAACGGGTTTCATAAAATTATACAAATGACGCACAATTAGTAGAAGTAATGCGCGTCGTAACTGTAATGTAATAAGGATGCGTCATGTAAAGATTTTGTAAGTCTGTAAGATATACGAATTTGGGAACTCTAAAATATTAGTTGGTGTGTGAATTCACTATGTAGCCAATCCACATGTCTAAACTATTTTTTTTTTTTAAGAAGAAGTTGAAACGGAGATTTACTGCTAGCGAGAGTGCTTCGGTTGATCGCAAAATGGATGTCGGAAGTGCTCTTTTATAGTTTATTCGTTACGTCTGAACGACCCATTTCGAAGAGAAAAGCTCAGACACAGGGCCTTCTTGACTGCTTATTGGTCAAGTCGTTGGCGCTTTTTTTTGTTTTAGTTGAGTTTAAAAGAATTCTGGATCTTCAATATTCATATAAAACAAACAGTTATTGCAATTTCGTTTTTGTAAACAACAATCATAAAGTGTGGAATTTGCTTTCAGAGGAAGTGGTAAGAATCTTGAACAACTGTGTATATTCTGATCTGTCATCTCCCCTTTTAGTTAGTGTACCTGAAGAAGACCGTTTGGTCGAAACGTCGTTCCCTTCCTTTCCTTTGGCACTTATCTTTCACTTCATATCCCTACTAATACACTAACAGTGCCCGCCAAAACCCCACATCTTCAGATTTTTATCTAGCTTGTATAACTAATCGTGTGAACATGTGACCCTTGTGTATTTTTTCCTGTTCCCGCCTACGATAATTCCCTCAAAGCGCTTATATTCTGTAAATAAATAAAATAAATAATAAATAAACATTTTACGGCATTAGGTCAAATCGCCGATTATTGACAACTTGAAGGAAATACTATCCATTTATATATTACGTAACTATCAATAAAACAATTATGTAGCGCACTTTTCTAGGCTCACGGAAGAGTTACCTTTGATTGTATTTTCGCGCACCTTGAATTTTAATCAGCATGAATGGCGCGAAGGACAGACAAGAACACGAAGGAGAGAGGAATAAGGCTAGTCGCTTTTATGTTTAATATGCGAAACCAACTAGCTCAGCTTCGTAATTTTCTACGATACATTTGCGGCAGAAGTATAAAGTATAAAGTATGAGCAAGTATAAAAAAATACATTTCACATACACTCGTCCTTAAAAGGTCCTGTCAATAGCAGGAATTTCGAGATAATGGTTAATGATACATCGGAAAGCAGTAATAAACGGCTCTAAGTAATTTGTTTCCAAAAAAAAATGCAAAATTAATCGTACAGGTATTATTTAAAAGTCGTCACAAACCGAAAATATGATTTTCCTTGGGGCGGGTAAGATTGCCTCCTTGTCGTCTTGCTCAGGCTCAACCACTGTTGTAAGCACTACCGAAAATTAGTAACGAAACACGTTACTCGTTACATGCAAATAAAAAAAATGAAAGCCGTTTACAACTCCCTGTAACGCCGAATTAGAGCGCAGCTCTTGAGGAGGAGGGGAAGGCACAAAGGGGGGGGGGGGGTCACGTGACCTCGAAGGGGGGGGGGGGGGGGGGGGCGGAGAAAAATTTTCGCTAAATTTAGCGGGGAAAATTTTCTGCTAGATTTAGCGGGAAAAATGTCCCGCTAAATTTAGCTGGGAAAATTTTCCGCTAGATTTAGCGGGGAAAATCTTCCGCTAAGGGGAAAATTTTCTGCTAGATTTAGCGGGGAAAATTTTCCGCTAGATTTAGCGGGAAACATTTTCCGCTAGATTTAGCGGGAAAAATTTTCCGCTAAATTTAGCAGGGAAAATTTTCCGCTAAATTTAGCGGGGAAATTTACCCACCATGCACCGCGCGGTTACGCCGACGGCGACGCCGACGGCGCCGCCGACGCCGCTCAAGCCGGAAACGGGCGCCTAAGAGCTGCGCTCTAAAAGAACGCGTTACCGACCTACGTTACCTCAAAATAAACATAACGCGTTAGCGTTACCGCTGAACAGTACCGCATGTTACTTTTTTATTTATGGATTATCACGTTTTACGTTTTTGACGTTACATGTATGCATAAGCGCCATAGTTCAAGAAACGTCATGTCCATCCGGAAAGGGAACACAATTACTTTATTTTCTGTTACGGTTCCGCCTAAATACTTACGAGAAAAAACGCAAAAAAAACGTGAAAGCTCTCAAATTTATATAGCTGGGCGCCTAAAAACACACAAAGAAAATCGAAGTGTAATTTTTTTTTTTTTTTCAATCTTGGAAAGAGTATGGAACGAGTAACGTAACTACGTTACGCGTTACTCTAAATGAGTAACGCAACTACGGTACACGTTACCGTTTTGAAACCGTACCGAGTGCATTACAACGTGACAGGAAAAAAGTAACGCGTTACACGTAACGCCGTTACTTGTAACTCAGTGGTGCATCGATGTTATATGGAGCGGGCATGCGGGCGGCGGTGCGCAAGCGGCGCAAGTGCCGTCGGCTCCACCACCTCCGCTCCGTTCGCAGTCTGTTACGTCTAACGACACCTGTCGGAACGTTTCTTGGTTGACTTCAGGACCTATCCTTTCCAACCGCTCTTGTGAATCGCGTCGCAAATTGATGGTGGCGAGACGCACGGCAGATGAAGCGTTGGGCAGGCATCGCGTTATGCACTCTAAGCTCGGGGACATTTTCAAATCCTGCTATACCTTTATTTGTTTAACGTACATTGTAACCTAAAGCTTTGCAACCATTAGTATAAGTATACATGCTTTAGATATCTTAGAGGTTACGTTGTGCACAGGAAGAAGAAAAATGGAAAGACAACGTCTCAATTTATACGTTATCGTTTCCCTTTTGTTTATCCTTCACGAGTGTTCCGTTTTTCAAACTACAGTCTCAGGTTTCAATCATCTTGTATAAGTTACACACGCTCGCCTGCACTTTAACTGTTTTTTTTTTTTTCAAAACTAAAGAGTGTGAGACGCCCGACGCTAGCCTCGGAGAGCGCGTTCCTCACACGCGCTCTCCGAGTCTGGCGTCTCAAGTCTCAGCCACTTTATTTTTGTATGGAACGACACATTGGTGCTGCGTCGGTCAAACGCGATACAAAATGCCAAGATGTTGTAGAGCATGCACTGCCAAAATCATTACAACTCATCAGATTCAAAATCGTATTCTTAGTTTATTAACTAAACCAAAAAACAGCACAAAACACGCGACAGCTGCGACGACGGATGTCGTGAATTCAAAGAGCCAACAAACAACGGTTCGAAAAATCCTACATTATATATCTGAACAATAGATGGCAATTTGTCTTTGAGAGTGATATTGCCTATACGCATTACATAGCAGATCTTTTTGTTTTTTTTTTTTTGTTCACCAATATCCAGGGACACAATGCTCAGAGAAAAACAACTCTTGTAGAATCAATAGACCTTTCGCTAAATTACCCAAGCATCAAAGAGTATGTTGGGAACGAAGTTACACGCGCTGCACGTGCTCGCCTCTTCTATAGAAAATATTTGAAGGAAATATCTAGAAAAAAGCGTCCGTGGAGCGCGCGTGCGAAGTGCCATTTCTTCTAGATTTTTGCTTTCGAACAGTTAAAGCGCACAGCGCGTGTACTTACGTTCCCGGCATTCTTTTCAATGCTTGGGTAATTCGAAAAAAAGGTCTATAGCTGAGCATCGAAAGGGAGGTGAAATTTCGTGACGTAATAGACTGCATCACACATCGCGATGTTTTCATCAGTGGTGCATAAAGCACTTCGAGTGCGAGTCCTCTCGATCATCCACCCTGAACCGCAAGCTTCTCGGTTACCGGCTATAAAAGTGAGTGCCGGCAAAGAGAACCTCGTCTGGCACATTTTCCTGAAAAAGGAACGCAAAGAAAAGTCTTCGCTAAGCATGTGGGGCCTCTAAATATTGAGGATATGTCTTCCATTTATAAACTGACACCCCTATACACACGTTTACAAGTGTAGAATACTGCTGTTCGTGTCTCGATATAAAATACAAACATGTCTGGGTGAGATGGGGCGGAGGGGGATGCTAAATCGATTCGTAAAGCAATATGCCTGTGTTAGTAAATTCAAATATTTGTATTAATTTGTACCAACTACCTAGCTGTACCTTTTACTAAAAAAATTCTGGAATTACACAATTTTTCGTTTGTTCCCTCCCGTCATGGTTATTAAGAGAGGGACTAAAAGCATGCAAACGAGTTCTTATAATATGTTCAGATAAATGAATCAATCCAGCCTACACAAACACCTATCGTACGCGTCACAGTATTTACGAGCACAAATCACAAGTACAACGCAGCAAATATCCCACACATATCGCGGCTTTGGCATCAATTCACAGGTGTTTCTATACAAGGTTCACCGCCCATTGTCAATGAACCCTTGATCCCTTTTAACTTTCGTTTTCGTATGTTTTTTTTATTCTCAAGCACATATTTTTTTTTTAAGTATTATAGTTTTCAAAGAAACATCTTTTTTTTTTTATTGTTGCGCGCTATGGAAGAACAAACAAATACGCTACTGGAAGTCTACTAGGGAGCAAAATATTGTGACATCCTTGTATTATCGATTTCCGACATACCCTGTAAATAAATAAGAACGTGCACAGCCGACAGAAACGCATAAGCGCTTGTAGCTGCGCTTAAAAAAAAAAAAAAAAAAAAAAACTTGAGGAGTTTGAAGATATTAGTAGAAATTTCTGTCAGCCCCGGCAAAACACTTTTTTTTTATATAAGACATACCCAACACTCGACTGCGGCAAAGACAGGAGTCTAGATATTATGTGTGCACACATAGGAACGCAGAACGCCGGACACAAGCAAACAGAAGCAAACGAATAAGTGCAAGCTGGTCTTCGCCCCAGACAAACACGAAGCTGAAGCTGTGACATATACCATTTAGTTCTCGTAGATCAAATTTCGCACCGGAGAAGCTTAAAAAATTGCGGTGGCTTAGCTCGGCTGTGCCAGGATATACGTAGCGTGAGCTTATGCGCACAGAATGAGAGGCGTTATCAAGCGGCTCCGGTGCAGCGTCAGACTTGGGTACTGCGCAACGGAGGCGCACAGCTGGGCACGCGGCGGCGCCAGTGCGTCTGCCGTGGCTATGATGTCACTCCTCTGGAATGCGCAGACCGGCGAGGCGCGCGCGGTGGCGGCGGAACGCGCGGCGGCTCCGGCGTGCCAGCTGTGCGCTGTGTGACGTCACTGCTCCTCGCGCTTGCGCAGACCGTCGAGGCGCGCGCGGTGGCGGCGGAACGCGCGGCGGCGGCGGCGGCTCCGGCGCGCCAGCTGTGCGCCGTGTGACGTCACTGCTCCTCGCGCTTGCGCAGCACGGCGCTTTGACAGCCACGCACTCCCGTCTCAGGAGCACAACTTCATAGCGGGTGAACCCCTCATCAAATAAAAACATGTCTCTCTCTCTCTCTGACAGCCACGCGAAACTGCTCAACCTCGGCCAGTGTAACTTCCACCAATCGCACCTTAAGAGAAAACGGAAAATCAACTCTCCCAAGGTGCCGTAATTTGCGTGCGCCGATAGTTCATGTCGACAACGGTCAGATTTCAGCAGCGGGGAGCAAGTTGCCAACGAAGCAGCTTCCCCGAGGTAACCCATACATTCAGATTCTCCAGACATCCTTGTTCGCTAGAGTCGCCCGAATCTCAGGAGCTCTCAGTGTGAAGGAGGACAGCACAAGAGAATGGAGTAGCTCAAGCGTCGCCACGCGATGACCGAGCGAGCATGCCGAAGCCAACGGTCCCAACGGTTCACCGGTCAAAGCTCCGACTCCGCGACTTCGCCTAGAAGCCGAGATCACGTGTGCGGTCACGTGAGCGTAGTTTCGGAATTCGTTGAACTCGCTCTCCCTTTTATCCGCCTTCTCCCTCATTTTCTTTGAGTTTTTTTTTTCCTTTCTTTTGCTAGGAAGAAAATATAAAGACTCGCTTAAAGGTTACAGTGAGGGCTTTCTAGGTTACCGCGCTTTTTTATATGTTACTGTGTAGAGGTTACACGTCGGTTGCCATTCAAGTAACCTTGAGATCAGCTTTGTGGCTTTCAATTTGGGCCTTGTAAACTATAGTCTTGACTAAAGATAATTTAAGCATCAAAACGACTGTCGCTGTAACCTGTATTTTGTAAGTTACTCCGGTCTAGAAGTTACACGTTTAGGATTTCCGAGGTTAGAGTGTATAGCTCCTAAGAGGTATGCTCTATCCACCCTTCTTTGTTTAATCACCCTCACGTTCTAATAAAAGGGACATATACTCAAAACAAAATTTGCACCTACCACACGATGCGATAGTCATCCATAGGGTGCTTATTTGAGCTCTACTTCAACCAAGACAGCAGATTTAATCGATGAGAGCGTCCGTAATAACAACTTACAACTCTGAAAGGGTTGTAAGCGGGCTGGCGGACTGGTATTCTAAGCCTAAGATCAAGGTCAAGGATTAGGCTAGCTACTCATAAGCAAAAGAACACTTAAAAAGAAAAGTCCTGCGGTTAGTTTTTAGCAATACAACAGGTAGTGGGGGAGGAGCACTGAAGTGCCTTGGTGCCTCGCCTGTGGAGCACGGCCGGTCGGTAGTATCGCGTTCGTTTTAGATGTTCCTGCTAATCCGTGGATATAACGGCCATACAGCGGCGTAGTTCGGAGTATTTAAATGTTTTATTTTTTGCTGCTTGAAGTCGGGCCTCGTGCGGCCCGACTTCAAGTGTCAGTAGTGCCTAGAATATACCCCGGTAGACCCTCACCACTTTCACTGCAACTGTAAGCAGCACGAAAATGAAAAGAACGCCGCTATGGGTGCCCTCAAACCGGAAGACAAGCCTACAACACTACATGAATGGATAAATCCCTTGGGAACAGCAGAACGACGCCAGCCCATCCTGGGAAGCTTGGTTGACTTCCTGACGACGACCGGCTTAGGAAGAGAAGTGTAATAGCACCTAGATCATACTGCACTACCTCCGATAACCCAAACTGCCCCCCCCCCCCCCCCCCTGGCCCTACCGTAGAGTATATTGTCAGTTGTATCCTTATCAATAAACGTATTCCGAACTGAACTGAGCACGCAGAAAAATGCCCATTCGTGGTCGCGGGAAAGTAGTCGAACGACGCTTTCCGTCGTGATGATTGCATGAAGCAGCCAAAGGATTCCAGAGTAAACTACGCAAAACTTCACGAGTTCGTAAATACGCATTTGTTCTTCAATTTCGTCGTACGTATATTTTTGTAATATACATAAGACCGGTTCGTGAATCTGGAGTTACAGCAGCTGCGGACACAACATCCTTCGTTCGCGACGAAGCCGACTTTGACGAAGCGACGATGTGCAGATCCAAGACTGCAGTTTGGGGTCCGCGCACGCGCTGTGTGGAACAGGCAACGCTAACGCTAACGGACATGCACAGTGCTCGCGTTTCCCTCGTATACTGAATACTAAAACTCGCTATTGACTGCGCTGTTAACTGCGCCGCACCTCTCCCGACTGACAGACAGCACATCTCAAACATCGTATGCTGATTTAATCTACTTTTTGGCTAAACTAGATCCAAACACTGGTGTGTGGTATTTCTGGGCGATAATAATATAGGACCGCATTGTTTTCTCAATGTAGAAAATAAACAGAAGTTGCTCTCTAAGCAAAGTGGTGTACAAAGATTAGTTTCTGTAGTAGACTACTGATGTCTACTAAGACAGTTCATATATAACAAACGCAGTTTATAGTATGAAGGAGCGTCGCTGGGAAACCTGTAAGACAAAATGGAGAACAGCAGCCTACGAATGAAGCCCTGTCGTCAATGTACGCCTCAAAGACCGCTTAATCGCTGCGGCAGTTTGAGATATGCCCAGAGGATACGCGCAACGAAGAGAGTAGCGGAAATTATCTTATCTGTGCGTGGAATGTTGCCACACAAGACGGCCTGATTGCGGCTCGATTAGCTCGATCTCGTCACCGCCTGCACCTTAATGCTAACGTCATATATTTATTTACCGGGTGCCAGGCGACGCAATCTTCGCCAACAACTCTCAATGCCAACTGGCCGTTGTTATCTTTATTGTGGGCAAGCACAGCTTCTTTCGTCTGATGATTACGGAAATCCGTGTTGTGTTTGGCCACTGTGTTGTCTGGAAATTTGCAGAGTAATCAGAGGCTGGCTATAGTTGGTGACAAATTAAAAGTAAGGTGGAAGCTCCTCCCACCTCTTTCCACTTTAGTAGTGCGAACGCTGGAAAGGAGGCGACCACTTCTCCACCGTTCGCTCTACTAAAGTGGAAAGGGGTGGGAGGAGCATCCACTTTACTCTTAACCTGCCACCGACTATAGACGCTTCAATCGTCAACGGCTGCATCTACGGCATACTCCGCGGCTCTTTTAATACAGACTTTATTTCTATTATGCATTCTGTAGAGACTACATTTATGGATATGTCGTATGCAGCAGAAGTAGCAACTCCGCGTTTGGGGTTGGACTGAAGTTTTGAGTGTAACCCAGGACTCACATTTACGGAAACTCTCGCATATTCTGTCTTGATCGCTGCCCTTACGAGCAGGTGCTCGCCGCGTGGGCTCTGCAGAAAAATTCACTGTATTTTCAGCAACGTGAAACGTTCCTTGACTTTTCTTCGTGTTTTGACAGGAAGTCAGAATTTCTATAAAGTGAGAGGAGACACAGCAATTTTTGATTAGTTGGTTAAAATAATGCGAAATAATTTTCATTTGGGTAACTAACCGATGAAAAGATGGCGCGTTTTATTGTTTTCATTTGAAAGGTCAACGTTCATTGCTTCAACAACGCAGAAAGTAGGGTTAGTTAATTTATAGTCTTACAAGGTGGGAACAGCCTGTGTTTTACGAATGAAGTGAAACAAGGAGTGCACGGACACAGTGCTAACTTTTAACTGAAGATTCATTTACCAGAGCTTCAGAAAAGAAGCACTTCTCCTGTTCACTTCGTGTCTCTGTCTTTTTTTGTGCTATTTTCTATGTTTAAGTAAAAAACATAAACAGCATTAGAGAGAAAAGAAAGATACACAAAATAATCGATAAAAAAAACTCCTACTTGTGCCATTTCACATTCACAAAAATCAGCCACAATGATTGATAAACGTACTTAGTTTTTTGCTGATTGCAGACATAAAGCTGATTTCCGGGCCAGAAACACTTTCCTTTAAAATATAGTAGAGTGTCATTCATTCTGTTGAGTCTCAAACGCGCGCCGTATGGCCACTCCCACACTCCCATAATCCGCCAGATCCGCATGGGAAAATGCAATATAGTATTAGTTCTTAAACCGACCACGGGAGTCGCTGATGGCAGCTAGAGATGGTGGCGCCATATCGTTCGCGCAAGGAGCGTATTCGCAACCACGGGGCGGGACACGCTGCACATTTAAAATCGATGTCCATTCGACTGGGCGAAGTCGGACGCACTTAGTATTTTTTATTTACGTATTTATATATTTATTAAGTTATGTTACCCGACCCTGAGGGTAATAACGATAGAAAATGCAAAATAATTGTACAACGGCGAATACACAGTTTGGTACATTTGAATAAAAGGAACGCAATCAACAATTGATGTAAGTGGAGCGTGTAGATGATTTCATTTATTTTAAACTCTAAGGATTAATAATACAAAATATATGTTATCATGGAAAAATTGAGCGAATACGTTGTGATAGTGATTCATATAGGCGGAAACAAATATGATGGTGAGGTTATCAGCTGATTTCTGAGTACATGTGGTATTGGAAATATTTATGAAAAAAGACAAATATTACAACTTCTACGGCCATGTGCGAAGCTCGGTAGAAGTAAAATGGTTTTCATTGGTGTTACGCTAGCAATGCGATTAGAATTAGCCAGCATAAAAAGGGCGGATCTGCTCCGAATTAATTCAAGCGAGTCGGCAAGGTAAGCTCAGGATCCCAGATTGATGCAGCATACTGAAGCTGTGGCCGCATTAATGTTTCATAAAGAAATAGTTTTAACGATAAGGGGCCAGAGAAAAATTATGCTTAAAATGAGCAAGCATACGGTTAGCGTTATTAGTCCCATAATTAATATCTAAGTAACAGGAAACATAAAACTTAAGATTACTCCTAGATACCTATAAGCGTTTACGAGCTAGTGTAGTGTTATTTAGGTTAAACTTACAAGTAAAACTAATCTTACGGTCCATGCGCACTAGTTTCCACGTGTAAATGTTTAGTTATATTGATAGAGCTTGTCCCATTTCAAATTATAATCTGAAATTCATGCTCTAACTGCTTGAGTCAGAGTCATTAGATATTATTCGATAGATGGCACAGTCGTGTGCAAATAATTGGATTAAGGAGGAGATAATACCGAGAAGAACGTTAATAAATGAGAAAAAGGAAAGAACAGAAAACGGACCCTTTAGCAGACTTGGAAGTAATCCGTTACGAGTAACGGGATTACCCCCCCCCCCCAACCCTCCTCTACCCTCCTTCTTCCTTCCGCACACCTCCGCGCCTTGTCCCTCCAAAACAAATCTTATTATCTTTTTTTACACGAAACTGTCCTTTGCTTGTCAATGTTTCTGCCTACACACGCTCACCCCGCATCCGTGCCCCGCAAAAAGAGAGGAAGCTCTAATGAGACCTTGACCCTGCTTATCCTTGACAGCGCTGTGAAAGCTGAATACTGGCTGGAGCAACAAGCTATGTTGCTTCTGTCACTTGACATTGCACTAGCGAATGCGTAGGGCAAAAACATCTTGTTGTTGGTTGTTGTTTATACCTTTATTTAAGTCATAACAGTACAGAGATGTCTCAGGGGACATGGCAAAATACATAAATGCATGACGGGGCCATGCCACCTTTTTGGCAGCAACAGTAGCAAAAACATGCAACGAATGAGGAGTGATACAATTTCACTCCTAACTAAAAATATATACAAACAAAACAAATACATTACAAAACAACATAACTTGAAAAGACATTTGCTAGTTATTAATCATCCTAAGCATTTTGCTTACAACACATCCGGTTTTAATCTTCTGTGAGTAAATGTTCTTTTACGATATTTTTATATTGATAGAGTGATCGTACGCAATCCAATGTAGCTAAAATATACGGGTGCTGGTTTAAATGGTCTGGTATCAGAAAACTCAATTACCTGTGGTCTCCATAATTCGTTCGCGAACGCGATTCTAATGTCTCCTTAAATTATACGGGCTATCTTTCGCGTGGTACTTAGCATGGAACGACAATTAATCGAGCTGAAATTGCCTCCAAATTTCAAGTGAAAGTTTGTATTTAAGTAGATCTTTTACGTTGAGTATTTGGTGTGTCCTAAAATATGGTGTGGCACTTTTAAGAAGTTGTATGTTACTAATTGCTCACAATGCTCGTTTTTGTATGGATAAAATACTGTCTAGATTTGTTTGGGATGTAGTTGACCACACTAAAAGGCTTATGCGGGATTGCACAAGGGCGAAATAAATTTGCCGTTTCACTTTTGTTGGAAGATAATATCTCAATCTATGTAAAACACCAACAGCTCGACAAAGACCTATTCCTAAAGAATCAGTATATGGCGTCCATGATAGGTTTTCATGGAATAAAACGCCCAAGAATCGAATGATTCAAGATGGTTGAATATTAGAGTCCTGGGATTCTAATTGCAAATTGGAAGGTGGTATCATTCCTTTGATCTAAACAGTAAGTTCTTTGTCTTTTTTATGTTTAAATGAAGTTTATTAGATCTAAGCCGCAACCACTGTTTTGCCTTTCCAAACAGTCTTAGATGTCCAAGCCAGAAAAGAAAATATTTGTGTCATCTGCATATAGGACAATAATTAAACCGCAATGTATGTTTACAATGTCGTTTATATATAACAAAAATAATATAGGACCAAGAACGGACCCCTGAGGAACCCCATACTTTATGTACTGAACGTCTGATTTTACTCCATTTACAACTGTATATTGCGTTCTCGTAGTGAGGTAAATTTTAAATAGTGATAAGGCAATACCACGTATTCCGCAAAACGGAATTTTAATATGCCATGCTGAACAGAATCAAAAGCCTTCTTGACGTCTTGAAATATACCAAGCGTGTATATTTTGTGTTTTATGTTCGCTAGAATTTGTTCTTTAATTCCAAGAAGTGCAACTTCTGGGGTTTTACCTTTCTGAAAACCAAATTGTTATTTTACTAAAATGTTATTGAAAGTCAAAAACTTAACAAGTCTTTTATTTATAATATGTTCGGCTATCTTTGCAAAGACCGAAAGTACAGAAATAGGTCTATAATTGTTTAAGTCACTAAGTGGGCCACCTTTGTGTATAACCGTCACACGTGCATGCTTCATTTTGTCTGGAAAGATTCCCGTAGATGACATGAGGTTAAAAACGTGCGTGAGTGGAAAACTGATTGTGTCTCAAACGGCTTTTAACGGTTTTGGTTTAATGGCATCTGTCCCGGACGCGCAATCAATTTTAATGCTAGAATTAACTCCATTATTTCACATTGGTCTGTCGGATATAGAAAGAGAGAATTAAGACAGTTTCTCGAAATGAACTGCTCGCATGGTATTTCTGCACAGTTATTTAAAGGAGCACCAACAGCCGCAAAGTGCACATTGAACAGATTTGCTATCTATTCATCCGTCAGCGCCTCATTGTAAAGTTGAACTTTTCTTGCCGAGGTATTTTTAGATATTATCCCGTTTACTGTTTGCCATATCATCTCCTATAGCTTCTGAAAATTTGTTCATATAATATTCGCATTTTGTTTTTTTAGTATCAGAGTTTAGCTTATTTCGGACTTTATTAAATATGCAAAGGCCACTTTCGGTTCTCGTTTTTAGAAATATTTGAAACAACTTCTTGCGATTTTTAATTCTTGCATTTAATTCATGAGATATTCATGGTTTTCGAGTTTTTTTTATGTTTTTTACGTGTCTTTGAGGGAAAAGAGGTGTTATACGCGGACACAAAGAAGGATAAAAAGACGTCATAGGCTGTATTGCATCATTTGCTTTAAAAACAAAATCCCAATCTAGGCAGGAAATAAGATCTTTGAACTTCTGAATATTTGGTTCCGAATAGTCTCTAACCAGCTTTTTCTCTTTATCCTTGCGCAGCTGGTTAACAGGCAGTCGACAATATATTCGCAAATGATCACTGATATCGCACGTTAATACTACTGATCTCAAATACTCAATAGGAAAATTTGTAATACAGAGGTCAAGAGTTGTCTCAGAAGTCGAGGTGATTCTAGTTGGTACAACTATTTTATTTGTGCAACCATAAGATTCAAATATCTCTCGAAAACGCAAACATGATGCATTGCCCGCGGAAGCATTTATGTTAAGATTACCAACAAGAACAACCTGTAACTTCAGTTCTATGCTCTGTTCAAGCAGCGTTTCTGAGAAATGCAGAAGGTCATTGACGGATCCAGATGGAGGGCGGTACAAGAGAGCAAAAAAAAAAAATATCACAGCATCGAATCAGAATGCACTGAACGTTGTCGTCCATAATTTTGCGTTCAGGAACTATTTTGTATGGTAGCTCTGAGCGAATATAAATAGTAACACCCCCGCCAGCCTTTCTTGAGCGGCACGCAGACACACAGTCGTAACCAGCCAGCTGGACATACTCATCAGATGTAAGCCACGTCTCACTAAAACAGAATATGTCAAAACATTGATTTAACTCAGATAAAAAAAGATTTACCTCGTCGAATTTGTTTCGCAAGCTTCTTGCATTCGCATGAAAAAAGTGAAAGATAGTGACTTTTCAAAGATGTAATATCACGAAAAAGATTAGTCGTACAAATAATAAAACTTCAGACGTTCTTTCGTAGGAGTTACTTTAGACTGACAAGATCATCCTCACCGCGAATAACCTCTGCTCTTTCACCGTTCTCTTTTCGGACTAGCACTTTCCCATTCGCATGCCAAACAAACGCGTATCTTTATTTCTGCGCCCATTCCTTCAACATCGACAGGAGATTGCGGGAGAGCCGAGTCATGTTTTCACAAATAAAGACGTTGCCTTTTTCTTTCTTTTGTGACTGCCTTTTTTGAAGCCAAGAATCGCGAGGCTCCTGACACGTAAAGCGAAGGATAACGCCTCGTGCTTCACCCGGTTTTGATGGGAGTCTATGCAAAGCTGCAATGTCACTTCGGGTTACAGGTTGAATATCCAGCTTTGTTGCCGATTCGTTCATTTTAGGGGCGAAGCTCTTTAGGGTCTAGCCTTGTCCATCCGTCCGGCGTCCGTGCTCACATCGATTGCCATCCCATCTGTCTTCTTAAAAAAAGAAAAAATGTTTGCGCTGTCGACAGGATTCGAACCTGTGCGGGGAGACCCCAATGGATTTCTAGTCCATCGCCTTAACCACTCGGCCACGACTGCGGGACGAGTAGGGGGCTCTGAGATGTGTTAGTAACTCAAGAGCTGGGGTCCCATCTGTCTGTCATAGATGAAACATTGCATGTAGCCGCTCAACGTCTATACAGGAGAGGGCGCTGCGGTCAAATGCGTATATACTTGCGTTAAACTTTGCATGCATTGGCTCAAAGTTTATAGACGAGAGGGCGCTGCGGTCAAATGCTCAAATGCGTATATAACCACGTTACATACCACACATTCTTTTTCTGACATGGACCGTTGACTTAAGTGGTGGAGATGCGTTCCCATGGCTTCTAGCTGATCCAAGCTGATCCGCTAGAAGAACCACTGGCTCTGCATTTCACCTACCATAAAGCAGTAATAACGAAGTCGAAACGCAACCCGGAACTCAGCACCACCTATGAGCAATAAAAAAAATCAGCACCATCAGCACTACCTATGAACAATAAAATCAGTATCATCAGCACCACCAGAGCTTCGCCCCAATCAACATCATTCACCACGTGGAGATGTTGTGATTTTTTTTTTCATCAGGTCCTCATTTTGTGTTTCTGGGATGCCGGGAATTTCAATGTTTAAACAACGGCTCTGTCTTTCAAGGTTATCCAAATCTAACCGGAGCTGAGCGAGTTTGTTAGGTGAGGAAACTTCTTCCAGCAGGTTTGTTCGTTTATCCATTTCTTTAGTGGGCGCTTTCTTCGCAAGTAAACGCCTTTGAAGGTCGTGAAACGTGTCTGATAGTACTTGTACAGATTTTTCGAGCACACCGATCACGCTGGGCGAGGACATGAGAGTATCGAGCTTATTTCGTATTTCCAGCAGCAGAACAAAGAAGTCGACTACCGAGTTCTGCGTTTTTGTTACTTCGTTCATTTTTTTGCCTCCTACGCATAGTCAACACTTCCATTTTTTTTCTAAAATCCCCAGGTTTTACTTGCAGTATTTCTTCAGTTTCATCAGAGCACTCACCAAGAAGGGACGTAAAATTACATTCAGAGCAGCGCATGTACGATTCATTCTTAGGAATAGATAGCCGGCATGCGCAACAGCGTGTCAAGGTGCGATGGCAGCAGTTCATTGGAACAGAAAAAAATCTAGCATCAACCCTGATGTCAGTTTAAACAGTAAATTTCCACAGAAGGTAATAACCGGGCCGGGGAGCACAACAAAACGGCTCGCTGAACCCGTATTCCTAGAAACGAGAATGTTAGGGTTCTCGTCAGCGGATTGCGCCTGCGGGAATTTAGACCGAAATTTTAGGAAAAGAGAACACAGCCCGAGTTTTCTTTGAATAAACAGTGACTCACTTTTAGACTGGAATTGAGAAGCCGCCTGTAAACGCGTGAAAGACATGAAATCGTGCTGTCCACTGAAAATTGTGCGTCTTTTTTAAAATAATTTCTAAACCGCAAAATTAGTTCAGTTGAGAGATTGTGCATTAATAGTTCGTGTGTCGTCTTGGTTTGATAAGTTTGGTGGTGAACAAAGAAGATCAAGTGGGTCATTCGGTCGGATAACAGCCTTCATCAAGCAAGAGTCTTCGAAATGTACCCAGATGCCAGTACCGCATCTTGGTCTCACAGCCAGTCCGTTTTAGTAGCTAAACCAGCCCCTATTTAGGCAACATGCAGCAAACATAGAAAAACCATATCTCCAGGGGAATCGTGTTTTGAAGCTCGCCGATGCCAAACTCGAATTAATTAGTATGATGTGCGTGCCTCCATTACCGAAGTGCATTCGTCGCATGTTCACGGAATTTAGCTCTGTCCCGGTTGGACAGCACAAGGCTCGTTTACCTTGAGCACCTGTTTAAGTCCTTTAAAACTTTGGAGATTCGTTCTCCTAAAATTATTGACTTAAAATTATGCGTAGGTAGTACTGAATGTGTTGTATTTTTGCTTTAATTTTGATGGGGCCCAAACGTTTCCCCCTCAAACACGCAGTGCATAGTGTGTCTTTTTCGTGTTTCTTTGGAGTAACGAAAAAGTAATCGAGTAAAACATGAAGTAATTAATCGATTACTTTTTACGCGAGTAATTTGTAACGGTAATCCATTATTTTTTACGCCCAGTAATTATAACTGTAATTAACTACTTTTTTGAAGTAACGTGCGCAAGTCTGCCCTTGAGGTATGCCGGAAGAAACAGATGTTAGAGTAGAGTTAATGCTATTATAAGCTACAATTTGCGAACGATATGTTAAAAATGATACAGTCCAATTAAACGCATTAAGATCGATGTTCACCTTACTTAGATTATGAATAATGAGACTATGCGATACCTTGTCAAAAACTTTTTGCCAAAAATTAAGAAAAATGAAGTTCATCTGGGATCCCTGATCAAGAGCAACATTCAAGTCGCTTGTAATACTGAGTGGTTATTTCACAAGAAATATTTTTGCTAAATCTATGTTGATGATGAACAAAAAAGTTATTGTCGAGGAATGCAAAACATTTTGTGCAGATGACGTGTTCGAAGACTTTACAAGGAATGCTAGCTAATGAGATGGGCCTGTAATTGTTAGCGGAGTGCTTATCACGAGCTTTGTAAAAAAGGTATTGCTTTCCCGATTTTTCATTTATTAGGTAAAACACCGGCGTCGAGTGACTGTTGGAATTAACTCGCACGTATTAGGGAAGAGTATTGCATTGTCAATTCAAAGAATTTTCAATTGATTTCGTCCGTACCACTGGCTGAAAGTAGTTTTAGTAATATTTATAACTTTTGAAACACCTTTGTGGTCAACAACAAACAGGTTAATTAATGGAAAAGTGTAAACATGATAACTCGGAACAGTGTAACTGCATGAATTAGAAGGAAAAAAAATGAATAAACACTTCATTAAAATTTATGCACCCTGATTCGTCAATCTGAGTGTTATCTTTGTTTGAACTGAAATCATGGATGCCCATCACGGGTGAACATAATATTCCAAAATTGTCGAGGATTATTTTGTAGCATAGATGGCAATGGTTGATGAAAGCACTTAAGTTCGTCGTTTCGAATTTTATTTTTGATAACACTCGGCAGCAGTAGCATATTTCTGCCAGCGAACTGGACAGACAGTACCTTTGGCGGCTTTAAATAAACGCTTCATTTTGTTAGAAATACTCAGCAGTATCTAATCTATTGAACCATGGCGAATTGGAATTTGTAATAATAGTTTTGAATTGTATATACCTTTCAGTAAGTGAGCTTATGTCTCCTTTAAATGGCACCCAGTTTTGCTCGACGGAGCACTCGAAGAAGTTTTCAAAATATCGATCGATAAAAGTACATTATTCCACATTAATAGCATTCAATTAGCTCTACTTTAGTCGCCATTCACATTTTTTTCCGATTTTTAGAACGGCTCAAGGGAACGGTCATGTCAAAGTGTAACAACGAGTGGTCACTAAAACCAGGAAGACAATTGGACTAATGAAATTATGCGTAGTAAGAATAAGGTCCTAAATAATTTATGTAGAAGCTTACAAGAATGGACAGTTGAGCTAGTCGGTAAACGTTCATGATGAAAAACAGCGCGAAACACAAGGACACAGAAGAGAGAAATACATACAGGACAAGGCGGTATCAACTTTTTTTTATTTTGAAAACACGCGGGTATGAGGTTTTCTTTTTCTTTCACTGTGGTGTCGCTTCTTTCTCTTTCACTGTGGGGTCGCCTCTTTTTCGTTTTCTTTGAAGGAGAAATTATCCAAGGTCCAAAAAGGCCATTTCACTGACGCTGAGGTTCATGGATGGTTGGCTCACGCATGTTGCTTCCTTTTTTTTTCTTTCTGTATGGTAGGCCTCAATAATCTCCCTAGACAACTGCGTTTGGTGTTTGTACCAAATATTTGTGTCTCTGAACCGTGGCTCAGCCGCAGTCCCGGCAATGCATTGCTAAATTAGAGTATGCTCCACCTTTTAATGAACTGTGATGTTCGCGAAGTTTGATGTTTAAGCATAACCCCGTTTGACCGATGTAGGAGTGTCCGCAGGAGAATGGGATTTCATAGACTGTCCTATTTTTTGAAGGAACGAACTTCATGCCGTGCTGAATGTGGCATTCGCTGTTGTCTGTTTGACTGCTTATGTTCGCGCGTTTTATTACCGCGGTTACAATCCTGCTAAGTTTGTTGCGGGCTGAGAATACAACATTGACCCCGTATCTCGAGGCGACTCCCTTTATCCCATGAGAGAGGCGGTGAATGTATGATATGACGGCTACGTTCTTTTTGTCTTTTCTAACTTTTTTCTTGTGTTCTTTTTTTGAATTCACCTTTATGTTACGAATTATATGTTTGTCACAGGTCAATGAGATAACTGTGTTTGTAAAGTTCAAGTCACTGAGCCTGGCGATTTGGGTGGAGAAGTTTACTTTCATTTTGTGGATGCATGATTTTGTTAGCGCTGACCAACGTTACTGGAGCGAGCTCAGTTTCACAGCTCCGCCTGCGACGTGGGCTCAGTGGCGGTCACGAGAACTAGCAGCGCTGCAGTCGAGTCTTACTTCCGGATTGTCTAGCCCGCTAAGTTTGAATAGCAATACTTGAGCTTGGGCGAGTTGGTGATTCATACTAACACTTCACAGCGCAAGAAAACAGACGCACACAAAAATAAATTTCAAGCACTCAAACTCTCACACTGCGCAGACTCTATACTCTGTGGTGTATTAAACTTCACCTTCATCATCTTTTTTTGCTATTATACACATGAAAGTAAAAAAAAAAAAAACAAGGAAGAAAAGGAAACTAAAAAAGGCAAAACTCTCAACGCGGTTGTAGCAGACGACGCGCGAGACAGGGAAGTAAGATCCGACTGCAGCGCCGCTAGTTCTCGTGACCGCCACCTGGGCCACTCGCCTCCGCAGGCGAGAACAGGGAGCTGCGAAACTGAGCTTGCTCCAGTAACGTTGGCGCTGACCGCAAGCATAAAAAGGCGATACCGTTCTTAACGAGTTTTGAACGTGCCGATCTGTAGTCAAGCAAGCTTTTGGTGGTTCTAGGGTGGTGGATCCAGCATACATGTTCTTCTACGTCCACCAGGAGATCCGAAAATTGAATTTCGTACTCCTTGGGGGTCTCGAAGGTGAAACGAAGGTCTAAGTCTTCTTCCGTTAACGACCTTAGTACGTCGTGAATTGTTCTACTGAATTCTGCCTTCGGTATGAACGTTAAGTAGTCGTCTACATACCTAAATATTTGTTTTGTATTAACTACGAATCTATGTTCAAGTGCCCTGTCGACTTTTCCCAGAAAAATGTTGCTAAACATAGGTGCCACCCTTGAACCTATGCAAACGCCTGACTTTTGTACGTAAACATCCTCCTGCCAGCCTCTACATGTGGATATTAGATAAAAGGACAAAAGTTCAAGGAAATCTTCTGCTCGGATTCCGATATTTGTCCTAAATTTTGTTTCATCATCGTGGTCTAAAATGCATTCCTTTACGCTCTTCATGAGTTAATCATGGGGCATAGAAGAATATAACTCTTCAACGTCTATACTGAAATCGCTGCATTCTACTGGTTATCATTTTTTAGGTATTAAATTACCGACGTCGAGTTAGGAATGCTAAATGGGTCACCTATCTGTAGTGAGTTAAGGTGTTTTTGTAGATATGTCGAAACCGCCTGAAGACCAGGTATCTCGCTCTGATACTATTAAGCTTAAAGGTACTCATGGTTTGTGTGCTTTCCCTGCGAACGATGCTCTAGCGTAAGATTCTTTCCCTTTCTTTTGTCTCCGCAGCGACCTTTCTCAAGTTTAGCCTGCTGAGTATTTTTAAGGCTCAATTTTTTATCTTCGCTGGTTGCTCTGTGACTTGCCTAAAGGTTTTCTGGGCGGCTGCATCAGCTTTCTAAGCAAAATTACGCTCCGGCAAGACGACGAAAAATCCCTCCTTGTCGGACAAAAGAATGCGCAACACATTTGATGTCAGAAAGTCAATAACTGGTTCTAGACTCCTATTTTGTGAGGGCTTACCATCGTTTTTTTTTTGGCAAAATCTCCACACACACTGCTATGCATGTTGGCTTTTCTTCCTCCGGTATCGATCGAGTCGCAGATCTTGACATTACCAGTGTGTCTCTACCAGGGTTAACCCTAGTTCAAAGCAGAACTTGGGACCCTTCTTTAACAGCAGTTGGTGATGCTCTGGAATTGGCTTCTCGCCGAGGATTATTATCTTGCTTTTTTTACTGTTCATCTTCTTCTTGGAAGGTAGCGTGAGGCGAACCTGATTCTAAAGAAACTCCGCGGCATGGGCGGTGACTCTTGACCACTTCTTGCGTCCACGTTTCGGCTGAACTGTCAGCCCGTAATAAAGCACGTTGTTTAGCCTTGATTTGTCTTTCGTTCCATCGAGCCGAGAACGTAGTGCGGAATTTGTTCTTTTCTGGCCTCCGTTTTCTTGCCTTTCGCAGCGAAAACCAGCGGCCGCGTAGAAGGTTGCCATTTTTAGTTTGGGCATGCAGACCTGCGGCGGTAACTCTCGTGGTGCGACGTGCTGGGGTGCTCAATAATCGAATGAATGGTATTGGCTGAACCTTTGGTATCGGGCGGTAGCTTTCGCCCCGGCAGTGGAGTGGTTGCGGAAGTTGCCTTCGGTATCCAGTTCCGTGTCGGCGCTCTGGCCACTTGGCAAAGTTGCCAAGCATTCGGCTGGCGCGCCGTTACTCTAGCTCGGATTCGGTAGACGCTCCTGGATCTCAGCAGATCCGATTCAGCGAAATAATGATCAGCTAATTTTAGTAATATAATGTTCATCGAAAATGAGCGGGCTAACGTCCCACTTAACTTAGCGGAACGCTGCTATGAATCACGCAGTCCCGTGACTGGTGCCACTGTAGGTCACGTGACCAGAGTGATGCCAGGTCACGTGACGTCACAGTGTCACGTGACTTACGGTTCAAAGTCACTGCAGGGTGAACCAAGGGGATCGATGGCTGTTTAAAGGGGCGGCGTAAATCGGTTTCTGAACCTACCAACTACGATTTCTCACGCAGGTTGCCGAGGAACGTGCACTAAGGGTATAAACATATCACCGAACAAACATGCCTGAGTAAAAAGTTAGAAACGAAAAACTTGAAATCCATACCTACGGTGGCGTGTGCTAACCAAAGGCGTCTAATCGGCGCGACAGCCGATAGATGCCGGCAGTGCTCTCCACGTCGACAAGCTGGGGTCGGGTCTCTGCAGGGAAGACGCCGCCGCGACTACCGGATTTTTCAGCGTCAGCTTCGGTGATGACATCGCTTTTGGCGAAAGCTTGTTTTGGAGGTTTCCCTACTCGTTGAGGAGGCTCTTCACCCAGCGTAGAATTGTAAGGGAGCCCGGAGGTTGCCGCCGAAACTCCGCCCGAAAATGTTGGTCGGCCTCTTTCGTCCTCTGGCACTCCCCATAACAGAGAACAACCTTCACTCGCTCGTTGGGAGTTAAGCGCGCCATGAACATGACGTACACCCCAAAACTGCACGGATATAAAAAATGCAGACAACAAAAGAAATGCTTTACCAACCAAACAGTGCAAAGCAGATTGCGGCATTGTAAACAAAAATAATTGTCGTAAAAAAAAACGAGACAACATATTTATTTAGTTAATTGTCATTAATTTATAATTTATATTATTTTTTAATCTTTTTTCTGGTAGAATACAATAATCTTGCACCGACAATTCGGGCAAAAAAGGAGAGCGTCGCTTTTGGCTCAGAAACGTCCGTCTGCTATGGCCGAGGTCGAGGAATGTCGTACGGGGAAGAAACATGCCTCAGACAATGTCTCAAGACTGTCTTTTGATTGATGCATTAGCTGCGTGACAGCGGCCCAAAAAACACGCCACCGAAACATCTCGTCGTCAATATCCTCGTTATTCCAAAAGGAAGCCAAGCGAAGCCAAAAAAAGAAACCTACCACATTATAATCGAATCACTCGATTCGCACTTGCCAAGTGTCTTTTTTTAGGCGCCAAAAAAAAAAAAAAAGAAAGAAAAAAAAACAATATGTCATTACTTTTTATTGTCAGAATTTTTTTTTTTTTTTGTAAAATGGGAGGCTTGGACGACGGAGCGCCTTGGTAAGGAGTTCTACTGCAGCACCCCCACGTGCCGTCAACGCGCAAACTCCTCACGACGCGTGCGCCACTCTTTCCATCATACACCTCTCTAGAACACTAGCCTCCGCTGCCAGATGGCGTGATGGATGCGGAAGCTAACGAGGGAGGGGGGGGGGGGGGGGGGGGGGGGCGTCCCGCCTGGCGCCACTTGGCCCTGCTGGGACATTGCCGCCTAGAAGGCCTGAACCTTTAACCCTCCCCCCCCCCCCCCCCAAACGTCATCACAGGTGGCTCCACGTAGCGTTCTTCCATAAGTTGCATCAGCCTCGCCGCCATCGCGTCCTTGTAGCGTCTCACAACGAACGCAACGCACGCGACGACACCAAGACGAGAGTCTGCCACTTTGCGACGACTCTCGTCAACATTCAGCGTGTTTGTCGCTTGCCGCGTGTCGGGGAGCCACGAACGATGACGTCACGCACAGGACTTGTCTTCAAGTGGGATTGGCTGGGACCAGTCTTGCACACGTTACTCGAAAAAAAAAAGTAATTGATTAAAAGTACACTTGGTTGAAATATATTCAATTAAATTACTCGATGACTTGAGAAGAAAATTAATGGGCTGTTGCTTATTGGAACAGTACAAGTTCAGTTTTATTTCCTCGAAGGTACTCAGAAGAGAGCGCTTTACACAAGGGCCCGGGGCCAGGGGGGGGGGGGGGGGGGAGAGTTAGAACATAAAGTACACAACATTAGCAAACTAAATGCTAAAATCAATTAAAAAACAATAGCACTGTACATACTTCACAAAACATGTTTACACATGTCACAATTTTTTGTTTTGTTTCATAGATAATTGGCTTGGGCAATGAATTCCAGTCTGCAATGGCAAAAGAAGGCGGGGAGTTCTGAAATTTGCTAGTTCTGGAAAAGGGAGGCAGGATTTTAAGATAATGATCAAGGAGCTTGGAAGTGTAAGATGGTTCTTAGATATGGAGGACGCGAAATTCAGATGATAAATAGTAGTTGCCTTTGAAAAAAGCCAAGACGTGCAATTTTGGTTCCATTGACCATAAGACTTGAAAGGGTACTCCACAGGTTCTTTGAGTTACCTCAACTAACTATATTTTCTGACTCACCGGCCTTTACTCTTTCCGGTATGCTATTTAGTATCGCGAAATTCCTAATAGCTATTGTGAAACCGGCAAATGAAAATTATGCAAAAACGAACATTCAAATTTACCCGTACTTTTCAGTGCCGTGTCGTCAGTGGCAGGTAGGCTTGCCAGACAAGGAAGAATTCTAAAAATAGAATATGCCAATCACTTGTTTCGTGCTGGAGCGCAGGTACTAAAGCGAGCTTCCATAGCATTCATTTGACACCATGAAACTTCTTCGAATCAGTTGGGAAGAAATTCTAGTCCAGAGTGAACCCCTGCCTTCCACTGACGTCACTTTTTCGTTGTTGCCAGTAGATACTTTCAGTTTGAAATGCATGGTGAGGACCAAGACTGCAAATTCAATCTTTGCGAAAAAACGCTATTTTGACCTAATACTTGGGATACTATTTTAGAAATATTTTTTGGTGAGTTTAGCGAAATTGCAAGTAAATCGGGGACAATGAAAACCTGTGGGGTACCACTTTAAGGCTATTTTTTTTAATAGCTGTGACACTAGACGCGTATTAGTAGGCATGCGCGATGTAACTTGATGATTTATTTTGAACAGATTCAAGCTCGTTAAAAAGGTATGCTTGATGAGGATACCAGATGATATTGGCATACTCGAGTTTTGACCTGACAAATGTTTTATATGCGGTTAGTTGTACGGTCTTCGATGAGCGAAAAAGATGGCATTTAATGTACTCTAGCATTTTACATTCACGGGACACGGTACTATTGATCTGGTCGTTTCAAGTGAGGTCCTCTGCAAATGCGACTCTTAGGCACTTATATGATTTAACCTTCTCTACTGAGTGCATATTTTATAAGGTTGGAAGGGGAGACAACCTGCGTGAGATCTTTGTAGGCTTGTGATCCTTCTCGAGGTCCTTGGCGTGTACTCATAACCCTTGCGCCGTCCAACCACACATGAGGAGCCCAGAAAAAAAAAGTTTAATTAATTGCTTCATTAGACTACTTACATACTATGCCTGACATCGATCGCATAAAAACAGTGAGCACATAATTCCCTATCTCCTTCCAAAGAACGGTGCTTCAAGTTTCCCACTGCAACGCTAAAAACTCGTGCCTCCTCTCTGTTTTTTCTCCTCCTCGAGTTAAATGCCTCCACGTCAGTCATTTCAAATTTGATTACGTATGTAAGAATGAATAAAGACCCACGATGGTGTCCTGCAACTGATCAAAACTAAGCAATGAGGTTAGAAAACAGAACCTCGGCTCCCTGGCATTGGGTCTTCATCATGAACCTGTATTAGGTTTTAATCTTATCACCTAAACTTAAGAGTGCGTGAACGATAAACGAAACGGAAAACCAGAACGGATAGCTCCTCGCTCATCCCCATTTCATCGAAAAAACATTCAGGCTCGTTGTCACTTCACGCGAACAGAACCGTGAATCGCTGACAACTCTCCCAAATAAACAGCTCACTGTAAAGCCCGGTTCACACAGTTGCGTTTGACTGCGTTTGACTGCGTTGCGGCAGCGAGACACCAGGACATCCCTGCTGCTTATGTCGCGTGCCAAGATGATTCCTTGAATTGGATTCCACGCTTCATACGAAGCACAGATGTGCCGGTGACTCGCTTTCGGTTCTCACCGCAACGCTGTCAAACGCACTCAAACGCAAGTGTCTGAACCGGCCTTAACCGTTTCACGTTCTTTTTAAGTGAACGTGTCCTCGACCTTTATATGAGATAGAAGTTTCGAGTTATTTGACACTGACACGTAATTCTCGCGGCGAATGATTTGAACGCGGGGAATCCTAAATATTTGATAGGATAATTCGTTGGGTCATTTGAAACTGTTGCAGTTATTGCCAAAATAAAACTCTTTAATATTCGCAACCACTGCAACAGTTAGGATCTGCTGTCACAAGCATTTATTCGGAAACTAAAGCCAGAGAAGAAGATCAAAAGAGCGTACCTTCCGACCGTTGGAACTCGAAACCATACAAGTCCCGGCTTCCGACAGTAATTTTTCCCCCACTTGGCACAGCAGGTGGCGTGGTGATGACGAGAATCCATGCTTAACCACCACAAAAAAAAAAGAACGCGATTTTTCAATAAAAATAAAAGAGAACCGCGCTCGCAGGAACCTCCATCGGCGAGGTCCTCCCAAAAGCGAAACAGCTCGAGTCTGCCGGACCACCGACTTCCCGGAGCCAGCGACTCGAGGTGCGAGTTTGGGGAGAGAGAAAGCGCGCCCAGACACGTTGAAAGAGTGAAAGAGAAAGGTACGATAACAGCCGTCAAAGCAATTCATACCTTCAAAACAACTTCACCTTTATTTAACGTCATACATTACATGAATCATATTTGTTGAAAACAAAATTACATCTGCACACGCCCGCCGGGAGCGGGGCAATCTGAAGCAGTTCTCTGGAACGGACGTTCGCCGTAAAGATCAGTGGCCGGGCGGAAGTAACCGAGAGTTCCATTCCCCTGGCCACGCGCCATAATGACTTCTGTCTCGCCCACGTGAAGACAACTCGTCGAGGGGCAGTCCTTGTCTGCTGACCGAAAACTTTCGGTCCGCCGTTTTATCTTTGTTATAAAACACATATAGTCATAGTTCAACAGTTGTCTCGTCTTAGTCTCCTAGCACATGTTCCGTGAAGTTATTGAATTTTCAAGTAACGCCGGCCGGGAAGGTTTCAGGAGGCGACTCTCTACTGGCAACACTGAAAAATCCCTACTTTTCCCTACCCGCGTACGTCACGGGTGGGCAGGCGGACGAGCGACTCGGCGCCAGCGATCGAGATTATTTTTTCGCAGCTTCAGGGTTGAAAGTTCCTTTGCAATGGGTAGCAATCTGTGCTCCGCGATAGATTTTAGAAACAGTGCCGGGAAAAAGCTTCTTTTTTATCCTTGTTTTCGTGGGAAAGAAAAAAAAAAACCCGTTCCCCGGCAGCAATGAAGGCCAGCCACGTCAAGGTGCTTTTGCGCGAGCTGTGTGCCGAGAGAACTAGTGCCACGTGAAACACCTTTCACTTCTGCTCTGAATACTTTATAGCCGCGTGCTGCGAGTTGAGCATCCTTCTGCGGTTGGAACAGCTTCAAGAGCGGCGAGCGCAAACTTAAGCAGGCTGTGACCACCGCCCAAAGAAGAGTGCTAATAATATCGAGAAAAATAGTACACAATCTAACTCGATTGTCGCCATTTTGCACAGTCACATTTGTTGTTCACAATTGGTTTAGTGATTTTTATTTTATTTTTTATAAACACTATTTCTGTTTCGGACGTCGAATCTAGCTCGGGCTACTCTCAGAGTAGCCCGAGCTACTCCGAGATTAGCCCGATATGTTGAAGACAAGAAGTGAAACGTCTAAACAAAGTTCAAGTCTGAATTTAGACACGACTTTCGACATATTTCTACTCCTGTCTGATATTACAGAGGTTTACGGAGCAGGTGTTAAGCTCCATTGATATACGATAGAACCATTGCCTGGTTTATCAAATGTTTGGCCTGCAATATTCTCTGCAGAAGAAGTGATGAAAACGTCTTTAATTAATTTTATTGCGGAGAAATTTTATATAGGGCTGAAAAGAAATGTCAACGTTATAAACGAGCCTTTCTTATAGGTATTACGCACATTTGACCTCGGAAATCTCGCAAAACCTTCGCTCTTGTGAAATGCAGTTCCAGGGTCACCGCACAGATGGCGCCAGAGTGCCAGTGTGTTCTCTCGTCCTAAGAAATTTTAAGAGGTGTCAACAGGTCTCCTCCCTCTCGGTCGTACTCGGCTGCAAGAGCGTGAACGGGCCTTAAGATGCGATTTCCTAAAAACACGCGCGTCACGGCACTAACCAGCCGAGAAGAAGACCCAGAGTGTTTCAGCGGAAGCTGGCTAGCAAGATGACGGTTGCTCATTGCAGCCGTTTGAAACAATTACGACAATACTGACCGCACACGGATCACGTGACTTCTGCCGTTCGTTGAAGCCCCAGAAGATAAAAACATCCTCGACTAGAGTGAGTTTGTTGTCGGCAAAACACTAAAGAAAGAGAATGCTGTACTATGCGCAGTATTCAATGATACTAGTCGGCTCCTATACTTTTGATTCAGAAAGTCCAGGGAGCTTGATTGAGCTTTCCTTGTTCTCCATTCGCCGCCACTGGTGCAGAAATACTGGAGCTTTCGAAAGTAACATTGACTGTAATTTTTGAAAAGAAAACACAATATCGTACAAATGGAAACATTTGGTAGATCCTAGGCTCATGAGCCTGTGCCTTTGTCTGCATTGGGGACATTGTTACAGCTGTTCCACTTTAAATGAAACCGTGGCACAATCATATGAACTGGCTTCAGGTTCCACTAGTGTCAGTGAACATGGGTAGAATGAAAAACCTTCTAGCTATATCTCGTTGCAGTGGCCCTTGAAGCCGGGGCACATCGGCATGAAATGCAAGAAACGCAACATAGTGAATTGGTGAGGAAATTGGTTTGTCTCGTGAAGTATACTTTCCCTGTTAAATTTAGCGGGGAAACTAAATGGGTCTATAGGTCCGTGACGTGTGATCACGTGACGTCGATTTCTCCCACTAAATTTAGCGGGGATACTAGATAGGTTTCTAGGTAACAAGACGGGAATTTTCCCGCTAAATTTAGCGGGTAACTGAATTGGTGTATAGGTCACATAACGTCAATGTCTCGCTAGATTTAGCGGGGAAACTGAATCGATGTTTTCGCCACAAGACGTGAATTTTCCCGCTAAATTTAGCGGGGAAACTGAGCTGACGGATAGGTCATGTGCCGTGATTTTTCCAAGGTGCATAGGTCATGAATCATGATACGTCAGGTGACATCACGTGACTCCACTTTCCCCGCCACATTTAGCGTGGAAACTAAATTGGTATTTAGGTCACGTGGCTTCAATCGTTCCGCTAAATTTAGGGGCGAAACTGAATTGATATGCATGTCCCGTAACGTCAGGTCACTTGACATCAATTTTCCCGCTAGATTTAGCTGAGAAACTGATTTCGTGTATAGGTCTTGTGATCATAATTTCCCCACTAAATTTAGCAGGACCTACCCGGACGGACGAGCGGACGAACAAAATTTTGGGGATGGGTCGTAGCGTGTTAAAAAGCACTTCTCTCTTAATACTACTTGTTCGTTGGAAAAACGCGAGAGAAGATAATTTAAAATGAATTAAATGATCCGCACATTTCACCTATCAGGGCACGTCGGTAAGCACTTTTTGTTGAATGCATTATAGCAAGATTAGGCCATAAGGCCTGCGCCCGTCCTGCACTATTTAAAAAATAAAAGCTATTTCGCACACAGTACATATGTTTGGCTCGTCTGGAAAGCACACTGACACAATTTTGTGGCAACGAACGGCGAATCCCTGCTGCTGGTTAACCCCACCTGTGTCCGAGTTTAACTGCAATGTTGGCAAAAAATGCAGCTGAATGCGACTCCCGATAGGGCGCAAACATTTGGCCGAGGCTCGACTTCGAGCGCAGCACTGAATCATGTGTCGGTCGAGACATCGGCTGGGGATCTGTCCTTTGGGCTACCATACATATTCGACTGAAGGGGTTCATTCAATAAGCACCTTTCGAGCGGCAGACGTACCGCCACTTTGATCCGGACTCGGGTTGTCCCGCGTACACCCATCCGCCGAGACTAACCGTCTTTTTAATCCCTCAACTGGTAGCCTCGGAATTATAGATCTCACATGTAGCTGCATTTGTCGTCTTGGATAAACCGCTTTCCAAAGTTTGGATTGTTGGCGTGAGTCCGTTCGAAGGCGCTGAGTGAGTCACCGTCAGTTTTCTAGTTAGATCAATACACCTTTCCAAGAAACACTCGACCCCAGGTGTAGCAAATCGTTTTCGAGCCCATTCTCTGGGTTTGAGGCTAGACTCTCACCGGCGTCCCCGTTAACCCTAACCGAGTGGACTGTGATTTCGATAGGCGCAGCCTGCGTAGGCACAGTTTCAGACACTGCTGGCGGCTAAATTCTCGTCTTTTCCCACTGTATTTTGTGTTTCATGGTGCATGCATTTTCCCGAGGTCATTGAGAAAGCATTGTACCACATTTGAAAAACAAAACAAAAAAACAAAACAATAAAAAACATATAAACTATTTTTGTTGGATACGCGCGCAAAGAACGAATGCGTCTGGAATGCATAGTTCTAGTTTTTTGTTGTTTTCTTTACGATAAGTTTTGACGGCGCTGCGCGATTCGCCGCATGTCAAACAACAAAGCGCTTAGCTGTCGAAAATAATTTACAACAGAAGATAGCCGAAAGGCATGCATTTTTCACGCTAAAAAATAAAGATGTCGCGAACCACCCTAGGTTCGATTTCGAAAGGTTTCGATATTTGCGAAGCGAACTGAGGTTCGATTTCGAAAAATTTCGATATTTTCGTACCGACCGAGGTTCGAATTCGCAAAATTCGCAACTTTCGATCACAGTAGAGTTTCGAAATCGAAAAGTTCGAAGCTTTCACGGTTTCTAAAATTTCGGGTTCGAATATTTCGAATATTTTTTTACTTGAGGTTCGATAAATTCGAAGATTTCGAACTTTCCTAACTTGAAATTCAAGATATTCGTAAAATCTGAATTTCTTAAGATCTGAAGTTCGAAAACTTCGAAGATTTCGAAATTCTTTGGAAATAAAATTCGAAAACTTCGAACACTTCGAATTTTTATAGACATGAAGTTCGAACAATTCGAATATTTCGAATTTCTTTCTGCAGAAAGTTCGAAAAGTTCGAAAGTTTCGATTCTCTTTTAACGCTGAATTCGAAAAACAAAAACAAAAAACTTCGAAGATTTTGAATTTTTTCAAGTCCAAGTTTTCAAAGTTCGAAGTCCAGTTTTCAAGTTCCTCCACAGTTTCAGTTTCAAATAACGTTTTCACGACTCACTGGTTTTCACGAAATCAAGTTTAGAAAAGTTAGGGTGTGATACCTAGGCTCTGCGAAGTTGGTCAAGCAATTAAATGAGACGACAAGTGTCCCGGATGTGCTGGAATATTTGCCAGTGCAGAGTGACGTGTGACCATAGATCAGTAATTGTGACCGCCAGCCCGGGGGGGGGGGGGGGGGTTCTTTAACGTGCATCACGCAGTAGTGATCACACGAACACACTGTTTTACGATACTCATCCAGTTCGAAATGGCCAGGGGCGGGCAGGAGGTTGAGGCTCAGAAAAACCTTGAAGCGACCTGGCAAACTACCTCCCCACCCCTTGCACGCTGGTATAGTAATCCGATCGAACACCGCCCGAGTGACGCTGGCATATAGCAAGTTAAGTTTGTAATTGTCCTGGAGGTTTATTTTCTGGGACGGAGGAATCGCCTCGCAAAAAGCACAGAAGCCGACACAACTCGAGGTCGAGGAGCGTTCTACCATACAAGTGGCGTCGGAAGAGGAAAAACGGGGAAGGGAAGAGGGGAAGGGGGGGGGGGGGGGCTCAATCCCTTCCCCCCTTCCAGATATTTCGGACTGTTAAAGAAAACAATTCGGGGAAAGAGGTTGTGGTTGAGCTTATTTTAATCTGAAATTATTTATGCCTATGTATAGCTACTGTCGCTCTTCACTGCATAAAAGATCGCGTAGAGGGTCATTGTTAGAAACTCGTTGTCAGAAGGCACTACTCGTCACATGCTTAGTGGTTCGGAAGTTCAAAGCTATGTCTTTATGACCTAAATAACTGTGCCAATGGTAAAAAAAAATAAAAAATAAATGCGGGGATAAAAAGCTGGAGAAAGAAAAAAACTATCAAGAACTCGCCGGATGTGTTGTATTCTTGCATATTCAGAGGTTCAGAACTTCGAAACAACTTTCTCCTACCAAAATGTGTACAGGCTAAAAGAAACACGTCCCAGGAACGTGAAGCGAAAAAAAAAAAGTTTTCTTTTAATGACGTGCTGAACTTGAACAATATTAGAAATCTTCTCCCATGAGTTAATTTATTCCTTAACGTGAAAAAAACAATAAATACATTATTTTGTATTCTGCAGATGGCAATGATATGTACTGTCTGTGGTGTTAATTTAAATGCGATACCTCAAACAACTTAGACGAAAATAAATACCAAGTTTAGGGCATAATTGCATGTAGATACATGTTTGGACATTTCTTCGAAACTCACCTTGAATAACAATAGTCATATCTGAAGACGACACTTATCTAGGCTATAAATAGATCATTCTTAAAAAGTTTAACATCTGTACCATAAATAGCTTCGGCTACATCGCGCTTCAAATCTGGCATAAACGATAATAGTCAAAAACCCGTCGTCCTTCCTCGCTCCTTCGGGAATTTATTTCTTTAAAACTAAGCATGCCAGACCATTGAAATAAACGGCATTGTCTTTCGTAAAGAACGGAACACCGCATGTATAAGTTCGAGAAAAAAAAAATTACGAATGTACCTCACTACTTGAATTCAAATGAAACCGTCCGCCGGTCTTTCGAAGTTCGATGAACGTCGAACTTTTAGCCTAAAGTTCGAAGTTCGTCGAACTTCTGACTTTTCAGGATTCGAAAGTTCGAAACTTTTCGAATTCTATTGATAAATAAGTTCGAAAGTTCGAAAAGTATCGATTTCTTTAGCATAGGAAATTCGAAAGTTCGAACAGCTTCGAACTTTTTAGTGCAATAAATTCGAAAGTTCGAAAATCATCGATTTTTTGGTCAGTCAAGTTCGGAAGTTCGACAAGCATCGAATTTTGCAGTGTGATAAGTTCAAAAGTTCGAAAAGGATCGAATTGTTTAGCGTAATAAGTTCGACCGTTCGAAAAGCGTCGAACTTCTTAGCTTAACAAGTTCGAAAATTCGACTTCCGTCGAATTTTACGATATAGAAAATTCGAAAATGCGAAATCTTTCGAACCCTCCGAATCGCTTGATTCGATTATCGAAACTTCGATTCGAAAAAAGTTCGCGGCATCCCTACTAAAAAATAAGCAAGTGTTAACATTCGAACAAAACATTGTACGTACCACACGATGCAGCGTTATCCGAAAAGAATTTATTTGAGAGATATCTCAAATAACACAGTTACAGTCGACGACGGTCACATTTTGACGATCGGACGGAATCCAAGACGACATCGTTTTGGGGCACGTTTTGGCGAGAGCTTCCTTTTTTCACAACAGCACCAAGGCAAAGGAACGAACGCGACTGATCCGTTTCCCACCCCAACCCGGACAACTATTTTTGGAGATGACTGAGGATTCTACGCGGAGTATCTCTGAGAGGGGGGAGAACAATGTTTGCAAAATCGCGTCGAGGGTGGTTCGACGTCCTTCACCTCCTTCGTTTCCCGTGAATGTCGAGCAGAAAAGCTTGAATGGCAGGCACTTACCAGCCTCATTTCTCACAATGGAAGATGACACAGAAAAAATTAAGTGGAAACTTTCAAGAGGGTGTTAAGAATGGAACCTTCGGCAACCTTTTCCGAGTTTCAACGCTGCGGAAACGAGTCCCGAAACGAGTCCCGACGTGTCAGGACTGCCGGCCACCTGTCGAAGCCTGCCCAAAACGAGTCTCAACGCGTCCGTGACGTCAACGGGACGTGTGTGTGTGTGCGTGTGGGTTCGTGCGCTCCGGAAGGGGAGAGAGGCCTGGCCTAACTGCGGAGAACCATGGCTATGACTCATTTCTGGCTACGACGCGGCGGACTTTTCTGCTACGCACTCGGCGGTCACACCTGCTGCCCTGGCGGAGAGTGAGGGAGAAAACGGACCCTATATAAGGCGGGGCGTGAGACGGCTCCAGTGGTTCTCTTGGATTTGACGACTGTATCGCTACCATGTAATTAAACCGTTCGTTACGTTACCAATTTTCCCACCTCCACTGGACCCCTGGGTTCTTCACTTCGGGGAATGGTCGTCGTCACGAGCCAGGAAGCTCCCGGACGTGCGGCTTAAGCCCCGCCTCGAACAAGGGGCTAGAAAACGTCGAATGCAAAACCGCAAAAACGTAGGTAGAGAACCGCGCTGAGCGGGTTCTCACAGTCCAAGAGAGTGGCAGAAACTTTCTAGCTGATAGAGAGTGCGAGAGTCGCACCAGCCGCATCAGCATCAGCAACATGGCGGCGACCTACGAGCGTTTTTTGAAAAGGTGTATAAATCGAGTTTGGTTCAACTGAACTTTTTCATAATAAGCAGAAATGAGATCTCCTCGACGCGTCAAAATCCTACTGTATCGTAAGGTTTGCGGAAATTTTTTTTTTCATTTACTTTTTTTGATACTTGATGATGACATACGACACCCGGTGACGCCTGCCCTGAAGCGCTATTGTGAAGCGTGCCATCCCATGTCCATTTGCAGGGCTTTCCTTTTGTAGTATACAGAAAAAAACCCGCTCGCACGTTATACACATCGATGTACACGATGTACACAAGTAAAAAAAAAAAAACGCATATGTCATTTCATATACCAGGGGTCGCAAACACGCGGCCAGCGGGCCGCATGCGGCCCGCGACATGCTGGGACGCGGCCCGCAGGCCCAACAGGCTACGAGTCCCGTTTCCCATGTCTCGAGCGCTAGAAATGGGATGCGCCATAGTGATCCAATCCCGTCGATTCATTTTCGCTCGAAAAGTAGCTCTGCTTTTTTAACGTATTCAGATAGTTTTTACTTATCTGTATTCCTTTGCCCTTTGTTTCGCTTTATTTTTTGCTTCCCAGCTCTTTGTAATGTACAAAAAATTCCGCTACTAGACTGCAACCGCGAACCCTTTGTTGAAGGATAGATCTCGACTGCGCGAAATCTCGATCAGCAGGAGCAACTGCAAAAGATAAAGCTGTGAGCTCGGGATTCTCGCCTTTGAAAAATATCGCAATTAAGAGTCAAGTATTTTTTCAAAGTGTTTTAATAAAAATTGTCAGGAAAGCAAGAACTGGCAAATTAACTGATTGTTTTTTAAAGACATGTTGAGCTTGTTTAACCTCCGAGTGAATTGAGCAACGGTAATGACAGTGTACTTGTTTTATTAAAAATGCCAGCACTTTGGCGGGCCGGTGTCATTTGAATTATTTTTACCACATCAGGTCAGGGCCCCAAGTGGTGATGCCGAGTGGGCTAGCGCACACTAGAGCCACTGGCGGCACAGGGAAAAGGCACACGAAAGAGGCGGCACAGGAAAAAGCGCCACGCTTTTCACTGTGCCGCCTCTCACCGCGATTGGTGACACGCGGTACCATAGCAACGAGCCGAAGCTGGCACTGTGTCCATAGCAACCGAGTGACTACTCGTCACGTGACCTCGCAAGAGCCGTGATGTCACTGGTAAGATGGCAGCGCCCACAGCTGGTGGATGGGAGTTTGTTCGGTGCGCGGTAGCCGTAATGTGCCACTACTTGCCGACGATTTCGGACTTCTTCGTGCTCTCTGACGCAGGTATAACGTGAAGATCTGAAAGAATGAGACTTTATACCTTTTCTGTGCAAGATCGCTGTGGATATTAGCACCTGTGCGACAGCATCAGTCATATCGCCGTAGCGGTGCTCAGATTCCCGGATGTGTTCGAGGATCGATAAGACTTTTAGCGTGCAATATTTTTATACTACTAGCTTTGTTTGAACGTTGGAATGTCTGAGAATCGATGCGAAGTGTATGCGTCGCAGGTTGGGCCGTGGGGAATTTGTTTCAGCCCCAGGTAACCGCATAATTTCAGAAACTTTTAGCGAGGAAGCTCCTGCGATCTTTACGTTTTGTACTAATCAACGATTTTACGATATAGGATTTAGGATAGACTTTTCGAATTTTTCTAGTTTCCTTTGAAAGTTTGAATTTCTGAGAATAAAAACGAAAGGTATACGTTGCATGCAGGGCCTAGGGGAAGTTCTTTCAGCCCTGGGTCACCGAATAATCACAGCAACTTTTAGCGTGAAAGCGCCTGCGATCTTTAACCTTTTGTACTAATCGACGATTTTACGAATCGGCAGTTCTGAAGATTTTGATATAACGTGCTTTCGTTGGAATAGCTTGCATTTGATCGCGGTGTTTTTTGGTTTGTTCTTTCAAGTAACAAGCTGGCGTATGCTCAAATGACGTATATGAAATGTCCTGCTATATAACACTACATCAACACATACTATTAAACTTAGATGCTCAGAGGTGTGTTCGTCTTTGTAATTAACAAGTTACAGACATAATTATTTCTGACGAGCGTAATATTTATTTTCTATAGCTGGGCCCGTTTTGCGCTCATAAATGTCAGTGTGCTATGATGTTATCATCATGTGTGTATGGTTCTAAATATCCTCTTTGCAATGCCTACAAAGGCCAAAATAACGTCAGCCGACCCCAGCTCACGCATTAAACACGAAAACTGCGTCACTCGGACGAATGCGCTCGTCAACAATCCATTCGTCGACGAATACTGTATTTGAATTCGCGTTCGTGGCCAATGAGTGCCCTGACGGAACTTATCACTTGCGAATGCCAAGTTCTACGGTGTGCTTAAAAAGCACGGTGGAAGCTTGGGGTCATCGCACCGGTGCCCTAGCATGTCACGACCGCGTGATTTCACAGCTCGCTTTTGAGTTGAGGATTACAGCTAAGGAAGAAGAAGATAAAAAATCATTTCATGGCCCCTTTAACACGGATATGTGTGCTACACCAGATAAAATTATTGACTTTTTGCATGCCGGTAAACTTCCGGACAACCACTTGGCCTGTCGGCACCTTATATCCGGCATCCGTCTCTTTTGATGGTCTTAAAAATCCTCTGGAGACCACCATGCTGTCTTTCTTGGTTTAAACCCGTCGACTGTTCATCGCCCAAACGAGGGTGAGACCGTCGTCGACGTCGCTCCTCGCCAGTCGGTGAGATAATCTCATCTTGAATGGATGACGAAAATAATCCCTGGAGAAGGGGAACAAGAGGGACAAAGGACAAACATAAACCTCCAAACACAGCTAGGTGACTGGTGCGCGACCAGCTCGCTTGCACTTTTGCATCTAATTGCATTATAATCATAACCTTAAATTGAAAGCTTCACCCTTGTTGGTGTTAGACTGGTGGCAGCTGATAAAACCCGTTTGCTCTACTGACGTCTAACCCCTGGTTAGCTCAGTTGATAGAGCACTCCACCTGTAATGGAGAGGTCCCGGGTTCGACACCCGGACCAGGCGGATTTTTTCGGTCGCACACCAGTCACCTAGCTGTGTTTGGAGATTTATGTTTGGTCTTTGTCCCTCTTGTTCCACTTCTCCAGGGATTATTTTCGTCATTCTTGTCCAGCTCGCTTGCACCTTTGCCTTTAATTGCATTATAATCTTGAATGGATGATGAGGTCTTGAAGAAGTATGATGCTAAGCATACATTCGCTTACTATGGGGCAGTCGAGCAGCAGTCATGTCCCGAGGCAATCGTCCTGTCGTTGGAGGCGTAATCGGGTTTTGTTTCATAGGAGCGAAGTCCGAAAGTACAAGGACGGTACGTACGTCCCACGAAGCGGCCGCCATTCCGGCGGCGCGGAAAACCACTCGCCTTATCCGTGCACCTACAATACTTAGCAGCTCTCGTCGCCTGACAGTCCCCGGTCTGCAAATCGTCTCACTTCACAGAAGAAACAGGCACCACTCCTCCAGAGGCCCGTGCCGTACCACCATGCCAAGCGTCTTTTACCACTTTTTAATGAGCGAATGGAGATATCAACTAGAAAAAAGTTGCCGCCCGGCGTCGCTAGCAGCACGATTACTATGGCAACCTCCCAGGCCCAAATTTGAGATCACTATCGGCGCTTCTGACGTCGTGCATCTAGATAATTTTGCGTCGTGTCGCTACTCTGAGTGTAGCGACACGACAGTGGCTCTAGCGCTCACTAGCTCAGAGCACGTGCAGCGAAAGCTCGCGCTGCAGAACCCAGGATCCTGGGTTCAATCGCCACCCCAGCCCGTTTCGATCTGGATGAGCATCGTACCGGCGTGCTGTCGTGTATCACTACTGCGTGATGCAGGTTAACGACCCCAGGCTAGCGGTTGTACTGCACTGGCTCAATTTCTCATCTACAGCTGGGAGACTCGTCGCCCGTTGGTTCTAGGCTGTATAACATGCACACACCCCAATCTTTTTTTCCTTCGACCCCCCGCCCCCCCCCCCCCCCCCATTTCTCCCCCGTCTAACGTTGACTTTCGGCCTTTCCAGTGTGGGCTATCTGGTACCCACACTCAAATAAGTTTGAGACCACCGTCATAAACGATGCAATTGAGATTAAAAAAGAAATCACAATACAATAGAAATCATTAGGAGCGGTAAACGTATCGGCCAAGGATGAGATCTCCTATTCACTTTGTTTTGCTGGCCTTTGTAATAGAAATAGAAACTTAAGATATACGCGAAATATTAAGAAATAAGTAAAATAGGATCATTAGGACAACTAAATTATAATCGCAGGTGTGTATTTTGAGCGGAGAGCTATATTTTTTGTTCCAAATGCGGGATTTTGGTCAGCGTTTCAAATTCAAACATCGAAGAGCGTGATGCGTTTCGATATATTAGTCGCCCCCTCGAAGTCATCGATCCTTGCAGGGTGAAGCGTACCGCTGTTATGAGCTTTGCCATCTTGGTGACAAACGCGTTATAGTCTCGCTCAGTCGAAGTATACCGAGGACTGGACGACCACACGACCGTAAAATCTCATCGGTCCTATCTTCCTGATTACCCCGCTGCCACCAGCTCCTTCGCGGAGTAGTTGCGCTGCAGACTACCTGCCGCTTTATGTGTAGAGTGCCACGTCAACACGAATATTATTACTACGATGACGAGATCAGCCACGCCGATGGCGGCTCGGGAACGCAGCCTAGCGACACGGCTATTCGAGCAAGCCGTGCCGTTGTTGGGTCCAACCATCTTAATCGGGAGCGCGTGGCCATCGGGTACTCTCAGATAACTCTAACGGTCCGCTACGCAGCTGCAGCGACGCGGATGCGATGCAGTTTCGCTCACGCAGCCGTTAGTGATCCGACGGTACTTTAGGCCGGCTTCCGTGTTCCCTCTAAATGTGATTAAGATAGTGTCATTCATGCACCTTCTCGTTGCTTTCGAGGAAAAGTCTTGACCACAAAAATAGTCACCCCACAGGCGTGCGTAATACGACGGAAGAGTGATATGCACAGCTTCGGCAGGTTCCACATCGTTCGCCAATTGGTGAACTGGCGCAGCGGCGTCTCACAATAGTTGATACATTTTGTTTCGGCGCATGCGCTTTGCCGCACAATCGCACGGCGAACATGCGATCCATCCTACGAAGCAGATAAACAAACCGAAAGAGACGGCCAGCCGCGAAAACTTCAGTCAAAATGGAAACGGCTCGTCAACGACGTCTGCTGGCGCCGCGGACCTTGACCTACTCAACGACGGCCCCATTCTTTGCCAATCTCTCGCGCTCGCGCACGGGCCTTGCCCGTGTATACTAGTATGCCGTACTCCCACTGCACAGCGCTGTCCCTACGAGAGACCAATGACATGAGGGAGGACACTCCAAGAAAACTCCAGATGCATCTGATAGGTGTAATGTGCGGATCGTTTAATTAATTTTAAAGTATCTTCTCTCGCGTTTTCCAACGAACAACTATACCCGTTTTCACCTCAAGAACCGAAGTAAAACAAGTCCGGCTCCTCGCGGAACATTACTAATTTCTCCCTTTATGTGGATAATGAAGACATATGTGGGTGAATTTTAGATTAGATATATGTTATCTTATCAAGACGTACACGTTCCAAACGTCAAAAGCATCGCTTTTTCCTCCGGCAACCGAATCTTGTAAGAACTATTTCGCGTCACGTAGGAACAATGCGCAAAACGTACTTTTTTCTTGAGGTGAAAACAGGTATAGTATTAAGAGAGATATGCCTTTTTAAAACGCTACCACCCATCCCCAAAATTTTGTTAGTCCGCCCGACCGTCCGGGTAGGTCGTGCTAAATTTAGTGGGGAAATTATAATCACAAGACCTAAACACGAATTCAGTTTCTCAGCTGAACTTAGCGGGAAAATAGATGTCAAGTGACCTTACGCTACAGGCGATGAATATCAAATCAGTTTCGCCGGTAAATTTAGCGAAACAATTGATGCCACGTGACCTAAACACCAATTTAGTTTCCTCGCTAAAGTTTTCGGGGAAAGTGGTGTCACGTGATGTCACCTGACGTATCATGACCTATGCCCGTCGGGGAAATTGACGGCACATGACATATCCGTCAACTCAGTTTCTCCGCTAAATTTTGCGGTTCAATTCCCGTCTTGTGGCGAAAACATCGATTCAATTTCCCCGCTAAATTTAGTGAGAAATTGACGTCACGTGACTTATACACCAGTTCAGTTACCCGCTAAATTTAGCGGGAAAATTCCCGTCTTGTGACCTAGACTCCTATCTAGTTTCCCCGCGAAATTTAGCGGGAGCATAAACGTCGATCACGTGACACACCAATTTCCTCACCAATTCCCTCACCGATTCCTTCATCAATTCCCTATGTTGCATTTCATGCATTATAGAACTTTGAAGGTAAAGTTCGCTGCCAATTTATTTTTAGGTGCTTTTAATCGATAGTTCATATTTAGGCAAAGAAATAAGCTCTAAAATATCGTTTCCGTTCCTCTTTAAATAGCTCACGTCAGTGCTCTGGCATTTTATTGACACGTCAGACAGCAAAGAGTCGTGTAAAGCGATACTACGGTGTCATAGAATGATTTTCCGGCCGAGCTTTGGGCGTCTTCATGTTGGAAAAATAAGAATAATTTGAATTGACTTTAAGATACATATATATTTGAGCTGACCTGCACAAGCAAGAAGAAATGCTTGTGTATGGAACCAGACAACCAAGAAACCTCTTTATATTATAAAATATTGTAAAAAAATATATGAACCATATAAAGCATTATACTGGGTGTATCAAGGAGTGGCCAGGCTCTTTAAATCGACCGCAAAATTCAGTTTCTTAACCTATCGCGCTACGACTTTGTGCAGCGTTGCCCACAGATGGTGCATTTTTGTTGTAAAATTTGCAAAGAGCGAACTTATTTGAGGAAAAAGTAAAGAAAGAAAAAAGCTTAGCTCTTATGGAAATGCGGCGGAGTCAAAGGTCTCAAACAATACGGCGTCGTTTCGCACGGGATTCAAGAGATGGCGCAAGCGATTGCGATGCCAACTGTGCCAACGAGCGAGCATACAGCGCCGAAAGCCGGCGTCTTTAGGAGACGATCGTTTCGACTCAAAAGCGGAGCGCGTTCCGCAGGAGGCGACAGTCGCAGAAACAAAAACAGGCGCGGTAACACCAAGGAACTGCAAAGCAGCCGACATCGGTAGCCCCCCCCCCCCCAAAAAAAAAAAAAAACAAAAAACAAAAACAAAAAAAAACAGTCAAAATATTCCGACAAACCATTTTTCTAATCGATTATGAGTCTATTCAATATGTTTTATCAGTAAGGATGATAAAATAATGCATCGGCAACTGATATCAGAAAAGCTCGCGCCGCTTTTGAGTCGAAAAGATTGTCTGCTAAAGACGCCGGCTTTCGGCGCTGTATGCTCGTTCGTTGGCGCAGTTGGCATCGCGACCACTTGCGCCATCTCTTGTCTCCCGTGCGGAACAACGCCGTATTGTTTGAAGACCTTTGGGCTTCGCCGCATGTCCATAGGAGCTAAGCCTTTTTCTTTCTTTACTTTTTCCTCAGGTAAGTTCGCTGTTAGCAAATTTTACAAAAAAAATGGACCATCTGTGGGCAACGCTGCACAAAGTCGTAGCGCGATAGGTTAAGAAACCGAATTTTGCGGTCGATTTAAAGTGCCTGGCCACTTATTGATACACCCAGTATAACATGATTACTATAACGATCTGGAGGATTTATTATTGTGAGAACATATGACACCATTCACCTACATTTGTTGACCACTCGTATGAATGCTAAATTAAATAAAGACTCTGACAAAGTGTTAAATGAGGAGGGCATCTACTGACGTCTTTTTGTTTTACCCCATTTAGTGATTATTTGAGGAATTATGAGTCTTTCTGTTCGCCGCAGGTCTCTTTTTAGAGCGCAGCTCTTAGACGCCCGTTCCAGTGTTTCGCAGAGCCGGCACCGGCCTAACCGCGCTAAATTTAGCGCGAAAAATGACGTCACATAACTTGGTGTCACGTCACCTAAGAGGAAATCCAGTTTCTCCGCTAGATTTAGCAGGAAAATTCACGTCACGTGACCTTAATACCAATTCAATCCCCCGCGGAGAATTGAATTCATGTTAATCGCGTGACGTCAATTTTCCCTCCGGGGGGTTTCATCTCAAATCGGGCAGGCTAAAAGAGTCTAAGTTTTAATTATGAGAAAACAATATATGTTTTGGGGGCATTTCTCAAGTCATGGAGGGCGTAAACCGCATGTTGCTCAGATTTTTTGTTCTCGAGTTACAAAGCGCAGAAGCCGCAGTGGCAGAAACTAGTATGTTTGCCTGTCGTCGCAGGTCGCATGTTTGACACCCTCTGCTGCCTTTACTGTTTTTCCTTCACCCTTTTAACTTTTCCCCTTCATTTAATAAGTACTATAAAGGTACTTTAAAGTATTCAAACATTTTTAAGAATTTCATTGTTTTCTAAAACAAATGTCGAACTCGTTCAGGTCGATTTTTGGTCGACTTTGACAGGTTCTTACTTCGTCTGTACTTAAGGTGAATTTTCTTTCTTTAGCTCTATAGAAAGGCCAAAGCAAGCAAATTATAGATATAATAATGCTATTATGATCTGTTGAATAGCCGCTCCGTCACCTTCACGTAAACGTTGCGAGAAATAACAAATGTTAAAAGTCTGAAATCGACTTTCTCATAAACCCCGTTTTTGTAAAAAATAATTTTAAATTCTTTTACATATAGTAGTCCACTACAAGAAAAGCAATCTAGAAAAGTATTATTTTGGTTGTATTTCCTCTATTTGAGACGCAATCGTGTGAAATGCGTGCTCATTTGAGTAAAAAACAGTAACCTTACCGGCATTGTGCGCCTCTACCATTTCAAAAATATGTTTTTTGTTTCCGTTTTCAAAAAGGAACGTAAAGTAGGCTAACTTGTGATATTAATTGTAACTTAAAACTTGAAATAAAAGAGAAGCCACATAAGAACACTACAATACATTGAGTAGCAACTATATACAAATCAGAAGGCCACGCAACATGTCGGAAATTGTTTCTATACAGAACAGTTCAAAGTAAACGAGGGTGGCTACTCATTATCCAGTCTATTACAATTTAACGATAAATTTCACACCATTAAAATCTTGTATATAAATCGTCTGGGAATATGCACTGGGTTTTGTTCTCCCCACATCTTGCAGGTCGCCGACAGCTGTTAAAACCCGATTGCTCTACTGACGCCTAACTCCTGGTTAGCTGAGTTGGTAAAGTGCTTCACTAGAAATGGAGAGGTCTTTGGTCCGATCCAGGCGCGTTTTTGCAGTCGCGCACCAGTCACCTAGCTGTGTTTGGAGATTTGTGTTTTTCCTTTGTCCCCTTTGTCCCCCCCCCCCCCCCCCCCCCTCTGCAGGGATTATTTTTGTTATGCTTGTCCAACTCGCGGTACCTTTGCATTAACATCATAACGGACTAAATGGTATTTACATGTTTTATAATTCTATCAATCCTATGCTTTTCTAACCTTAATAATTCCCGTATACAGTATTTCTCCACCGCAAGATTGGGTCACTTAATTATCCTACAATTGTCCGTTTCCAGTTTGCACTTCATGTAATTGTTTGTTTATAAAGATACGCGAATACCACTCACAGTTCTTTGTATTATATTGTAGCTGTTCGCTCCAAGTGGCATGATCATCGAGCAATACCCCTAAATATGTAACTGTTGGTTCTTATAAAAATGGTCTACCGCTGCAGGTATGTTGATGTTTGTGGAGCTGAAAATACATGTTTGGGGTTAGCAGTGCTTGAGCTCCGCATGTGCAACATCTTAGGGTTGGAAAGAGAGGGTGTTTTTGTTTTTGTCTAAAACATCTGATAGGCTGACCCACCTCTGGAAACACCTGCATCCGCCCCTAGGTGTTAGTGTAATACGTTCATAGATATCCCGAAAGCGCAAGTTTTATTGATGTACCCATATGATATCACCTAGGTAACAAAACTTTATCCTAACCAGTAACAGGGGGATAACCCCGATCAGGCACGTAGCCAGGGGGGGGGGGGGGAGCATGCCCCCCCCCCCCCCCGGAAATCTTCCATTTTGTTGGGACCTCCTCTCCCCCGTCCCCCTCATACTGCATTTTGTCATGGGCGGGTGAAACAAAATCCTGGCTACGTGCCTGACCCCGATCACTCTCTCGCCAGAGAGTGATGGAGTCTTTCCCTATAGGGATTCCGAAAGCACAAGTTTTATTGATGTTCACTCATATGATATCAATTAGTAACAGATCTTCATCCTAACCAGTAACCAAAGGATAACCCCGATCACTCTCTCGCCAAGAAGTATTGGGGTCTATCCCTATAGGAATTTCGAAAACACAAGTTTTATTGATCTTCACTCATATGACATCAATTAGGTAACAAATCTTTATCGTAACCAGTAACCGGGAGATAACCCCGATCACTCTCTCGCGAGATACTATTGGGGTCTATCGCCCGATTACCCTTTTGCGACGTCACAACTAAGAATCACTGCGGCTTGCTGCGGTCCCGGCCGTTATTGCCATGCAGGCAATGAAATAATAAAACTTAACGTTTCGAACGTTTATACTGGGAGAGGTCGGTTTTCCCCCGAAATATGGTGCCACCGGTTTAATGCGATAGAGAAAATTAGCCATTACGATAGACCGCAAACATGCGGACTTAAAGACGTAGATGTAGCGTTAGTCCGTTCTTCTGTAGCTATGCCATCAACTGAACAAGTACACGTCATCTGCGAACTGGGACGCCATGCACTCTTAGAAAAAAGGGTCAGTATAGTCCTCCTTAAAGGGAGGAACGCTCTTGATACATATGTTCCTTCAGAAAGAGAGAAACTTTTGTCCCTAAAGCAGGGGAGCAAAAGTTCCTCCGTCGCCTGCATCTCATTATGGCGACCCCGAATCGAGCAAATCGAGCTCAATAAGGCTTAACGAGAACACTAAGTCTACTGTACGGAGCGAGAGGAGCAGCAAATAAAAGCGTAACACGAGCTTTCCGCGAACTGTATTTATTTCCGAAGCCGGCTTCCCCCTGCAGGTAAAGGAACTTACGTTTCGAAAGCATGCAGTCACTCAGTCTTCTCATCGTCAACACAGCGATGTTAAACGGAGACAATCGGCACCCAGTTCGCGCACTTTTTGTCTTACCTTTGCTATTCCTCGAGCCACAATTCCTTCGTCACCCGTTGCGTCAGCCGCACATCACGGAGGAGTGGTAAACCATTCGCTCGCAAATCCAAAAGCCGCTCTCAAAGAAAGCAAATCCGAAGCAGCCTCTTCGCTCATTTCAGCACGGTAACACGAAATCATGGCGTAGCCGCGTAGCGTAAAAGGAGGTTAAATCGCTTGCCACTAGATGGCAGGGTCAAGCAGAGTAATCGCAAGTAGCTAGGATAGGTGGCGCTAGGTACCGCCCAATTCATGTTTTACAAATTTTCTTTTATTTTTTCACGCCACCCTTGTGCTTCGGGAACCTCTATTATACACACATATAGACATATTACGCATACTACAAGTATGGTGCCTGGATCGCGTCTCTGACTGGTGTGTTTAGCGTCCTATCCCTCCCAAACATCAAAAGTGGTCCCGAAGTGGCAACAAATGACGTCACAGAAGCCGGAGCGTCATGCTGTTGACTGTCGCGATCCTGGCGGTTGGCCGTAGAAATGCTGGCGAAAAGCACGAGCGAACACAAGTGTCGCTGTCGTCACGGCGTGCCAGGCGTCCCAACTTCCTGCTGGTGCAGCTTCCGTGGACTGTCGAAGTGAAGAGCGACCTGCAGCAGAACAGGCGTCTGCTACATACACCACAGCTGCTGGGACACCGCCAGGGTCGCGACCGGCGACAACATGACACTTCTATGACGTCATCAGGTGGAAATCGAGGAACCACCTTTTTGGGCACGGTAAACAAACCAGTCGGAGACGCGTTCCAGGCACCATACTACAAACATCAGCTGAACATACAATGATCACATACACATACATCAATACAACAGCCAACAACAGCACACTAACCCGATCTTTTTTTCTTTATTTCCGGTTAAGACAAAAGGAAAAAGCACAGTCATTCACACACGTACAATTTGTTACACTAACCCGATCACTACTCCCGATATGTATACGAAACGTATTTATTATATGTACAAAGGGGATTCATCACATCCTCTTGAGTAGCATCATCTGGAGTGACTTGAAACAGCACACTAACCCGATCTTTTTTTTTTCTTTATTTTCGGTTAAGACAAAAGGAAAAAGCACAGTCATTCACACACGTTCAATTTGTTACACTAACCCGATCACTACTCCCGATATGTATACGAAACGTATTTATTATATGTACAAAGGGGATTCATCACATCCTCTTGAGTAGCATCATCTGGAGTGACTTGAAGGGGAAAGGAAAGGGGAAAGGGGGTCACACATGCCTCGCCACCCCTGAAAGACGGAGAAAGTCCAACAGGGAGTCGAGGATGTGCTTGCGTTGGTTTGCGAGGTCCGGAAGGGTCCACTCTTGAGCTCTGCGTTTCCGTCTTTTATACTGGTCGTTTTGAACGTACGGAATTTCTCGGTGACTCCCTAAGCAATAAAAAATATTCCCAGCATAATGATTTCTTTTCAGCAACGTCATACATCTAGGGTATTTTTAATGGCTCAGGGCTTGAATCTCTTATTAAAAAGAAAACGCTCGATCATGCCATAATTATTTGAAAGCCAATAAATCAAGCCCCTCCAATGTGGTTCCAAGACATGAGTTTGGTTCCTCGCACGGCACTTCGTAGCCAGTATTTCTATTGTAGTGTTTGTTTTTCTATTTGTGCTGTTCGCGCACGGCTGCAATTGCCGTCTTTAATTAATCACTTTAGAGCGGATATTCACTCAGCTGGAAGTGAAGCTTCAGCTGAGTGGCTGAAGCGCCACATGAGCGCTAGGAAGCGCTCATGTGGCGCTTCCTAGCGCGTGACTTCGTTCTAATATAGCGCGTGATTAGCGCTCCAGTAGCGCCTTGTTAGCGCTCCAATAGCGCCTTGTTAGCGCTCCAGTAGCGCCTTGTTAGCGCTTCAGTAGCCCCGTGTTAGCGCTTCAGTAGCGCTTCTTGTACCGCGGTGCTGCCGATTAGCGCGTGCACTGCGGTTCAGGTTCCTGTGGTTGGGTGTTCATCAACAGCACCATAGCGGACATGTGCGACGCTGAAATAGAAACGCGACAAATGCTCTTACATACGCAATTAGTGCAAATGTGTGTGGACGACTTAACGCCCAGAAGCATACAGAAGAGCCTTCTGGGTGCGCGAAATTTTTCGGCACCGAGACCGGCGGGTATCCGACGAACCTTATTCCCAGACTGAGGGAGCGAGACAGAGCTCTTTCGAAGGTCTTTAACTGCGTGTCTTTGAAATCGGGGTCACGCATATCGAATAGAAAGCGATAGGATCGTACCCAATCAATAACTCTAGATCGCCTGCCCGACTCTTTGCTTGGAGAGCGGCTCTTTTACTTCCTCTTCTTTCAATGCCAAAGGAAAAACAACAACAAAGGAATCGCCGTGCACGCGCTGTTCCGCAGCAGCAAGCACGGCACAAGGAGCATGAGAGCGCTAACAGAGCGCTTCTGTAGCGCTAACAGAGCACTTCTGTAGCGCTAACAGAGCGCTTCTGAAGCGCTAACAGAGCGCTGCTGTGGCGCTAACCGAGCGCTACGTCACGCGCTAGGAAGCGCCACATGAGCGCTCCTTGGAGCGCTCACGTAGCGCTAACTTAGCGCTACGCTATATGTGTGAACCGGCCTTGAAAGTGCCACCTTGAAGACGTCCCCGAACTTGAAGTTTCCATCGATCTCGAGAAGCGGTCGCTAAATCTTGGCGTCAAGACAACCCGCGACGAACCGGTCTCGGAGGGCAGTGTCGAGGAATTTAACGTCGTCACAAGTCAACTTAAAAGCAATAAAAAAATGCTAGTTTTTTCTTTTTTTGGTATTTCCGGTGGAAATTTGTTCGCTCTGCACTGGTGCACTTGGCTGGCGAAAAGTGGTTTTTGAGCACACATGTCAGTCTGACAAGCTCCCGAAAATTGGAAGCGCGGGAAGCAGCGAGTAAGTGTGCCGTAGGCATATGTTCCGAGGAAGTTTAAAAACGTTGCCGCTTCATTTGCAAGTTTCCCGGCGTTCACTTTCACGAAGATCTGGAAGCATTCTAGGTAGTCGTCGAACGTCTGTTCGTCCGGACGGAACTCGTGAAACCTTGTCATGTTGTCCGTTCATCGCATCTCGTTGGGAATTGTTGTAACTGCACTTTGGAATGTTCCCAGAGTACGAATTTAATTCAGTCCGTTTACCGGAAGTCAATCCCGCAGAATCCTAATTCTGATTGGCAGTTTTAACCGCTGGCAGAAACGATCATTCGGCCATTTTGTGGATCGGCCCAGAACCTTGCCTAAAACAACAAAAAACATATACAAAACGTTTCCGCGTTTCCACGGCTACGGCGGGCACGCATGGGTGGGAGCCCTGGAAATGGATCAGTTCGGACCGAGCGGAGGGTGCGGTGATTTTCTTTCTATTTCTTTTATGTCAAGTGGTCGCTAATCTGGTTCGCACAAGAAGATTGACGGCTCGTTTGCTCGCTCAGGTTACGCTGGTGCTGCGTTTCTAATGGTGAATTCCACTCGTAGATCCGGAGCGATTTCCAAAATCCGCGAGGGAGGCGAAATTCCGCTTCGTGGGATACACTCCGTATCGACGAGCGGAAGATGAACTCGCCTTTTGGAGCGACCCCCCCCCCCCCCCCCCCCCCCCCAACTCGGCCGTTGAAAATGGCCGCTGCTCGAACTTACGAGCCCGCCAACACCTCAGCCGACTGATCTTTCCGACGATCACTGACAACTGTCACTGCTTAGCTGCAGAAACAACAAACGACACAGGACGTGCGAAATTATACGTACCACGGAGCCCATGTCATAAATAACGAGGAAGACGTCCGCATTCGGCACCGGCACATACCTTTCGGCCGGCTCGAAGCGGCGTGGCACGCACAGCGATTGCCATCGGTGGAGTTCAAATTGCTGGTACGACTTTAATAAACACAGAGGTAACAAACCATCACTGGTACGATCGTTGCCTAATCTGTTCTTGCTTTATTGCACGAAAAAACGCCGGCGTCATGCAGTGTAAAAAAAGTAAACAATCAGTGGCGGCAAAATGAACAGGTCTAACCTTGCGTCTGCTTCCTTCCGATTTTCCTGCCCCGTTCTTTTTCTCGTTCTTCCTCTCACGATCACAGATGTCAGCACTTCCGATTTGTCACGCTCCTGTCCCGGCTGTCCATCTCTTTTCCACGCGAGGTAGAAGCCTTCGATCCGTCACAATCCCGCGTAAACAACCAACGCATCCGAGCAGACCCAGCTCGACCGGCTCGGACTCCGTCCCTCCGTCGGCGGCGCGGTCGGTCGCCGGTCGGCCCACCCACACCGACTTCGTCGCGCATGCGCCAACGCCGAGGGAGGGGAAATGACGTAGCGCGCTCTGTCAACTTCCGTGTAGATCTCTGAAATCCCGCAGATCAAGTTCGGCGGAGTTGAAGGCGGTCCACGGAGTGGGAGCTGCCAGAGATCTACGAGCGGAAGATGACCAAGTCGAGCCAGATCTGCGAGTTGAATATGCGCGCTCAAAATGGAGCGCTTTTGGAGCGCTCGAGATTTGCGAGCGGAATTCACCATAAAGGCCGGTTTAGACATTTGCGTTTGAGTGCGTTTGACTGCGTTGCGGCGAGAACCTAAAGCGAGTCACCGGCACATCTGTGCTTCGTATGAAGCGTGGAATCCAATTCAAGGAATATTCTTAGCACGCGATATAAGCAGCAGGGATGTCCTGGTGTGTCGCTGCCGCAACGCAGTCAAACGCAGTCAAACGCAACTGTGAGAACCGGGCTTAACTCTACACCTCAGACGCTAATGGCGAATTCCACTGGTCGTTTTGGAGCGCGCCGGGATCGACTTTTCTGGAGCGAGCCTATTTCACAGGGCGATCGGGATCGAGACGGACGTGTTCCACTGGTCGTTTTGGATTAGCTCCCGCTCCAGATCTCGATCTGGATCCGAGAAAAGTCGCTCCGACGATTTCGGCGGATTCAACCGGAAGCCAGCCGGGCCAGCCCTCGGCGCACACACGTGACTTCCTTTCTCGCGTGGCCATTCCTGCCGCTCGTGCGTCGAACACGTGTTAGCGCCGCGATTGCGAAAACGTCTTCGAAACGACCGCGGCGGCCGCGAAAAGGGGATTCCCGGGCAGTTGAATGACGGGAAGGCATCCGCCGATCCCGGAGCAGTGGTCATGTTCCACTGAGGATCCCTGGGGGATCCGTAGGCGGCGCGACCCCGTTCGGATCGTGTGCTCCATTCAGGATCTGGTCAACTGATCCCGGCGCGCTCCAAAACGCCCAGTGGAATTCGCCATAAGCACTCGACTTCGATGTTTTTCGAGGCGAGAGAGAGAGAGAGAGAGAGACACGAGACAGCGAGAAGCAAGTCACGCACCGCTCCGAACAAAATAAATACCTCTAATAAAAACAAACCAGTGTCGCCACTGGCCAGAAACGTGGATTGAGGAGCTCGCACGAGAACGAACGCTACATTGTATACGCGCTTCGCTTCGACCGCACATTGCGGTGCCATATTGGGGATCGCGACTCCTGCTCCGCGACTCGGTCCTGAAACGAAGCTTGGGAGTTTCGGTAACTGGAAACATTCAGTGACTCTAGGTGGGCGCAGTCCCGGAACGAGACAACACACAGCCGACTTCTATCGCGCCCTCGTTCCAATAGCCGCGGGTCATTTATTATCAGTAAGAACAAAATTAAGATACGCTGCGGCGGCCTATTAGTCGGAGGCATTTCATGCCGAGTCACCACATTCTGCATTTAGACTGTCTTTTGCACGATGCATGAACAGTGTAAGTGAGGCTTGCGACTGGCCCCATAAATGCTATAGGCTGGCACTCGAGAAACACGAGTACCAACCGAATGCTGGCACAGCAGCAATCGTGTCCTATCTGGTCCCGCTGAGGCCGAAGCACAGTGGCTCTCTCAGAGCTGTTCGACGGACGGATCTTCATCGACGAGGAATGACGAAAACCCGTTGTCAATCTTCGCGTGTCGAATCCGCAAAGGCAAGAAGGACCCGTTATTCTGCTGTCGGGTGACCGAGGGGTCCTTTGCTGTCGCTGGAGTTCCCGCTCTTCAACCGGCAGCGTCTATTCTGGCTCTTTCAGGAGCCGAAATAGCAGTTGATGAGCGAGGGTTTTCCTAGTGGTGTGGGCTCCCCCGTATGCGCCCGTTTAAAACAGCCTGTCCCCCTAAATACCGGAGACGCGTGCGCTATACCTTTGTTGTTGTTGATATTGTCCCTGCTGGTGTGTCTTCGGTGTTGATGTTCTCGCTATGGAGTCCGCGACGCTTTTTTACGCTGGAAATTTCAAGGTTGGGCGGCACCTGTCACGTGATATTCTTAATTCACGGCTCTTACGAGGTTACATTGAGTTCCCTGTTTTCGATCATTTAGTACTGACACCACTTTAGCGGGAAAACAAATTTGAAATTTGTTATGCGAAGTTACTATTGGTGTTGCTTCGTATTTATTCGACATTAGCGTGGTCCTAAAGCGTTAAATAGGTTAGATCGGATGGAGAATTCAGTAGTACGGGAAAGTCACAAGAATTAAATAAGGGGTTTCGTTGTCTAGCTGATAGAAGGTGTTCCAGAATATTTATGCGTGGTATACGGTCATCAATGTTTTGAGGGTTAAGACATGATTACGGCAAACACGGCAAAAAGGCGGCCACTTTTCGATGCAAGATAGACGCGCACATATATAAAATAGGAAACATATACATTACAAGGAATCTTTCCCTAACAGACAGGCTAATGCAGCGAAGAAAGAAATGCGCGCCATGCTGGAAATAAATTAATTCGAGTCCCAAAAAAGGAATGAGGAGAAGTATAATGTTTAAAAGACGGCTTTCCATCATCGGAACGCTCGAAGCATCTTATCGTGCCTCGCGTCACGCTTTTTTCTACACGTTAGAGTCTGGGTACTCAAACTGGGGTTCATATCAGGGGCGGATCCAGAACTCTGTTTTGAGGCGGAGGGGTACTTCAGACAATTTTTGGATGACTCCTAATTGCACATTATTTTCTTGCACTGGCGCGCGCTGAAAGCAAGCCGGGGCAGTGTAGGGACGGTGTAAAAATTTCCTGATGACCGAAATAAATAAAAGAAAAACACCTATTGGAAAAAAAAAAAAAAAGATAGAAGCCGTGCAGTGGGCCTTGTTTGGCTTCTCTGACGTACATACAGTGCAAAAGAAGTGTCACCACAAGCAATCGTGCACTGTAAAAAAAAAAAAAAAATCCCGTCAAATTACTAGAAATTCGCCAGTTAATTTTTGATGCCGGTACAATTACCGTTGTCTTGCATCACGGTCACAGCATTAACTAGGTATTACGTACATGACAGTAATGAGGCCCTACGGTTTTTTCCCGTAACTTGACCCGTAGAAGCATGGCAGAAAACCGAAACTCTCATGCACGTGATGCACAGATACGGGAATTGTTCCGGCATCAAAAATTAGCTGGCGTGTTGTCCGTAACTTCGCGACGGCAGAAAACCGTAACTCTTAATGACTGAGTTGCACGTGATGTGCAACGACGGAAATCGCTCTGGCATCAAAAATTAGCTGGCGTGTTGTCCGTAACTTGCAACGGCGAAAAACCGTAAATCTCAATCAGCTGTACGTGATGCGCGACGACAGGAATCGTTCTTACATACAAAATTAGCTAGCGTGTTGTCCACACCTTGCAGCGACAGCCAGAGCCTGTGGAACTCCTAGCTGCAGTGACTTAACAAAACGGACGTCTCAGTGAACAATAAATATAGCATTTTACTGCTATATTTATTAGGTCACTGAGATGTCCGTTTGTTAAATCACTGCAGTTAGCAGTTCAACAGGCTCTGTCTGTCGCTGCAAGGTGTGAACAACACGCCAGCTAATTTTGTATGTAGGAACGATTCCCGTCATTACGCATGACGTGCAGCTCAGTGATTGAGAGTTACAGCTTTCTGCCGCCGCAAGTTACAGTCAACACTGTAAACTAATTTTTTATGCGAGAACAATTCAAATTAAATATCTAGTGTCCAGGGAATGTGACTAGGCTGTGGGCCCAAGTTACTTTCAGGAGTTAATGCCAGCTGGGCATCCCAGAGATTAACAGCTGCTTAAACACTGTGTTAGAAATTTCAAGAAAGTGCACAAAAGATACAGTATTAAGTAAAACATGTTCATACTTTTATTCTTAAGAAATAATTAGTGGGACATGTCCAGCTTTCATGTGGAAGGCAATCTCTAATTTCCAGAGCAATCAAGTTCATATGAAGAATTACAGAACCTGGAAAACAAAACAAAAAAATGTGGAATGTACTTAGGTTATGAACAGAATGTGATGACAGAATAAGCCTCCCAATTTCCGCAAACTATGACTTGCATATAAGCGCATTGAAGGAGCCTCAGCAACTCTGGCAGGCACTAAACAGTGAAACCAACTTGTGACTTATGATACGAAACCATTTTAACAAGGAACGTTCGAAAAATGCCTTTGAAGACAGAATTGCCGCGTCCAATGAGTTACCTCAAGCCTGTTGTCACGAGTTAATTTCAGAAGTTACTGCCAACTGTGCCTCCCAGAGATAATTAAACACCGTGTTAGTAGGGTTGCTGCGAATATTCGGAATTTCGAACAATAGTTTCGAATAATACACTATTCTATATTCGCTTTGAGAACAACTGCACTATTCGTGTGTTTCGAAGTGTTGGTTGCGGCGTGCTAGTCCCGTTGAGTGCGCTTCTTACCGAGCACCATTGCACTGCGGACAAGCAATACCCGCGGAAGCGAGCTCCGCTGGTGTTGCTTCTCTGCATTACGTCGGTGCTCGGTAAGAAGCGCACTCTACAGGATAACCCGCCACGATAAACACTTGAGAAAGTAGAAATATCGCAATTGCGTGCTTGGAAGAAAAGCATACATTGAAAGCGGGATGGTGCACGCGTGCCGGCTGTATTTGAAAATAAATGGAAACTTTGTGAATGTGTATATCTACTTTGTAGTAAAAGTTTCAAAATTAAACTGACTGTTATGCAATATACTATGTTAGGCAGAGATGCCCTTACAACCTGCGTTCCTCATGCGCGATTTATTCTTTTAGAGCGCAGCTCTTAGGTGCCCATTTCCGGCTTGAGCGGCGTTGGCATCGCCGTCGGCGTAACCGCGCGTTGCATTTTGGGAAGTTTCCCATAATGACGTCACGAGGGTTAGAGGGTTACTCTCACGAGGGTTACGAGGGTTACCCTCACGAGGGTCACGAGCGTTACGCTCACGAGGATTGCGAGAGTTAGTTACCCTCGAAAGGGTTACCCTCACGAGGGTCACGAGGGTTACTCTCACGAGGGTCACCCTCACAGGGGTCACCAGGGTTATGAGAGTTACCCTCACGAGGGTCACGAGGGTTACCCCCTGAGGTCACGTGACCTCAGGGAGTCACCTATCCCTTAGTACCTTTCCATCCTTCCTCCTCAAGAGCTGCGCTCTAATTCCGGCGTTACAGGGAATTGTAAACGGCTTTTATTTTTTAACTCAAATTAAAGAACGATTATTTTATATAGCAAGATTTGTAAATTCACTCAATTGGGTATAGTTGGCCACCTCTATAGGATTCATTTTAAGTCAAATCCATCGTTTACTTGCCATCCCAAGACATCAGAACTTTTGAGGTCACAGTTCATAAATATAGAATATTCTTGGCTTATAAACGAACCAGTGGAACAACCTTCACGAGTTTAGCTGGGTTTTCGTCTAAGCATTATGCAATGATAGTAAAAGGCGTGGAAAAACTTTTCGATATTCAAATCGAAAATATTCGGCCAATACCTCTATTCGCTTCGAACTCAAAATCTACTATTCGCACAAGACGATGTTTTAGTAAGAAAGTTTAAGCAAGTGCACGTAAGATACAGTACGAAGTGAAACATGTTCATACCTTTATTCTTGAGAAATAATTTGTGGGCCACGTCCAGCTTTCATGTGGAATGCAATCCACCTTCCAGAGCAATCAAGTCCATATGAAGAGTTACAGAACCTGGAAAACAAAAAAAAACAAAAAACAAAATGTGGAATGTGATTAGGTGATGAGCAGAATGTGATGACTGAATAAACCTCCCAATTTCTGCAAACTTTTGTGTTACATGTAAGCGCATTGCAGGAGCCTTATCTTAACTCTGGCGGGTACTAAACATTGGAACCAACTTGTGACTTATGATACAAAACCATTTTGATAAGGGAATTTAAAAAAAAAAAACATACTTTTGAAGACGGAATTGCCGCGTCCAATGAGTTTCTTCGAGCCTGTTGTCACGAGTTAATTTCAGAAGTTTCTGCCAACTGTGCCTTCCAGAGATAATTAAACACCGTGTTAATAAGAAAGTTCAAGCAAGTACACATAAGATGCAGTACGAAGTAAATTATGTTCATACCTTAATTCTTGAAATAATTAGTGGGCCACGTCCAGGTTTCATGTGGAAAGCAATCTCTAACTTCCTGAGCAATCAACTTCATATGGAAAACTACAGAACCTGGAAAACAGAACAAAAAAAATGTGGAATGTGATTAGCTTCTGAACAGAATGTGATGACAGAATAAACCTCCCCACTGCTGCAAACTATGAGTTACACATAAGAGCAGGGCAGGAACCTCAGCTTAATTCTGCAGACGCTAGACAGTGAAACCAACTTGTGACTTATGCTACGAAACCATTTAAGCAAGGGAAGTTTGAAAAAAATGAAAGCCGTTTACAACTCCCTGTAACGCCGGATTAGAGCGCAGCTCTTGAGGAGGATGGAAGGGTACGGAGGGATAGGATGGAAGGGTACTGAGGGCTAGGTGACTCCCTGAGGCCACGTGACCTCATAGGGGGGGGTTCACGTAACGTCAGGGGGGTCACGTGAGATCAGGGGGTCACGTGACATCAGGGGTCACGTGACCTCAGCGGGGGGTCACGCGACCTCACGGGGTAACCCTCATGACCCTCGTGAGGGTAACCCTCGTGAGGGTCCTCATAACCCTAGTAACTCTTGTGAGGGTAACAATCGTGACCCTCGTGAGGGTAACTCTCATAACCCTCGTGACCCTCGTGAGGGTAATCCTTCGTAACCCTCGTGAGAGTAACCCTCGTAACCCTCGTGAGGGTTACGAGAGTTACGAGGGTTGTTACCCTCACGAAGATCACGAGGGTTACCCTCGTAACCCTCGTGAGAGTAACCCTCCTAACCCTCGTAACCCTCACGAGGGTTACGAGGGTTACGCGCAGTTACGCCGACGGCGACGGCGACGGCGACGCCGACGCCGACGCCGCTCAAGCCGCAAATAGGCGCCTAAGAGCTGCGCTCTAAAATGCCTTCGAAGATGGAGTTGCCGCATTCAATGAGTTTCTTCAAGCCTGCTGTCACAAGTTAATTTCAGATGTTACTGCCAAGTGCACCTCCCAGAGATAAACAGGTGCTTGAACACCGTGTTAGTAAGAAATTTTGAGGAAGTGCACACAATATGCAGTAGAAAGTAAAACACGTGCATACCTTTATTTCTGAGAATTAATTAGTGGGTCACGTCCAGCTTTCATGTGGAAGGCAATCTTCATAACTTCCAGAGCAATCAAGTACACATGAACAACTACAGAACCTAGAAAAAAAGGGGAATGTGGTTAGGTTCTGAATAGAATGCGTTGACAAACTAAACCTCCCGATATCTGCAAACTATAAGTTACACGTAAGTGCACTGCAGGTGCCAGTGGGATTTAAGAAAGTGCACCTCCCAGAGATAAACAGGTGCTTGAACACAGTGTTAGTAAGAAATTTCGAGGAAGTGCACACAAGATGCAGTAGGGAGTAAAACACGTGCCTACCTTTATTCTTGAGAATTAATTAGTGAGTCACGTCCAGCTTTCATGTGGAAGGCAATCATCATAACTTCCAGAGCAATCAAGTCCATATAAAAAACTACAGAACCTGGAAAACAAAAAAAAAAGTGTAATGTGGTTAGGTTCCGATTAGAATGCGATGACAAACTAAACCTCCCGATATCTGCAAACTATGAGTTACAAATAAGTGCACTGCAGGTGCCAGTGTGATTTAAGAAAGCTCTAAGCCCCAATGAAATTACTTGAAAGGGGCATTGGCACAAAAATTAGGCAAGTTAGAGTATTTGTTACATGACAGCACCGTAGGTTATTGGGCATACACGAAAAATTTCAGAATATTTAAAACTCCAATAATTATAAAATTATTTTTTTAATGTTCGTCGTTTTTATCTGGTGATCAGAATACCTTGACACAACTCCTACTGTGGCGATGGCAGCTCGTCCATGAACCACGCTACTCTGATTGAGACGTTGAACACTCTCTCTTTTGTTGTTCTCTACCCACGTTCACCACGCCACTCATGTCCGTTACTCAGGCTCTGTACCTGTTTCTTCCTCTGCCGTCTCCCTCCAAAAGTGACGTTGAATTTGAAGGAGCAAGCTGTGCCCAAAACTTGGGAGGGAAAAGTGGGATAAAGGAGCACGTCGGGGCGAAGGACACCTGGGCGCCTTCTGATCCATGCCTGGAAGTGCATACAAGAGATCTCTGAGTGGCACCGCCTCGCCGCTTGGGACTCGCCTACAAACATGGCTGGCTCGCTGAATAGGTGGATCCGAGGGTCCCGCAACTAATTAGAATTTTTGTGTGAAACTAATGCGTTCTTTGATAAAAATTTTGACAGTTTTATAGTAAAATGTAATAGGCTTCAGTGACATACTTAGATTTCATTTTTTCCATTCCTGAAAAGTCTAGAACCAGTTGAATGTTAAAATAATTTCTACAGCTGTTTTTTGTTTTACACGTACACATAAACAATTGTTTATGTGTGCGCGAAATTAAGGCTTAATCTATTTAGTATGTTGTTATTGCCGCTACGAATTCCTGTTTCCCCCTCATATAATGCATTTTATGAGAATGCCCTTGAGGGTAATGAACTTGAACTTGAGCTGAAGTAACTCTCATGAAACATAGTGTGGATTTTTAGGTGCTCCAACAACCACAACAGAGCCACAAGTGATCCTACTCGTCAATATAATTAATGAGAAAAATTCATGGTGACTAAAATTGTAGTTTGGATAGTTGATACGTCACAAAGGAAACATAAAAAAACAGGTACGGATAGAAGTGACTTGGCAAACAAAAGGATCACTGTCAGTGGAGGTTTGCTACCAGAAATTAAAAAGAAAACACAAAACATAAAAGACAACTTAAATCATAAGGCACCACATACCCTACATAGATATCAGTTTGTGTATTGACCAGAGAAGGGGAGCGAGAAAAAACGTTGGAAAAGGAGACACCTCCAGGTGCATTGTGTGGTGGGAACAATATATGATCCGCTTTTGCATAGCCAATGCAGGTCAAGAAAATTCCTATATCAAAGACAGCCCTCGGTGTCGTGTGAACATTTGGCAGTACACTTACCAGATGCGGTTGCATGACAGAGTTCAATAAGTTCAGATAACTGCAGGCTATCAGGATAGAATCACAAGGATATGTGGAAGCTGATGAAATTTTCGCTCGTGACAACGACAACTGCTTCCTCATCCGGTCCATTTCTTTGTTAAAATAGGATCTTGATTACGTTCAACCAATAAACAAAAGCAAGCATCCTCAGCATTCACATGAGGTGGGTGGCACAGGGTGATTACTTGTTGTGTAGTACGTACCATAGAAATAAACCAGAGATGCAAATGGGGAACTATGAACTGAGAAATAATGTGTCGCTTCAGTATTTTTTTTCTGGTTTTTTGAAAATCAAATTATTTACAATCTTTCTTATCTGAGCCACTTATATACAACTGAAAATGGAGTGAACCAGATTTGTGAACATATGGAGAAAAACTATTTTCCTTGTACCGAACCACACTCCAAGTACAAATCTTAGCTTATAGAGTAGCCTGTATAGTGCTATATCCTGCATGCCAAAAGATGCGCAAAGGCTTGCCCAGCGTGATGCAGATGGGCGCTGCGGGAAGCTCTTCGAGTTCAACATTGGAGATGCGTGTTGCATTCTAAAAGTAAACAATGATGCAGTTCAACTTCAAACCATATCATTATCTGAGAATGTTTCAAAGACAAGAAAGCACAAGTGGCTAATGTTTCCATGCATTAACAGACAAAATGTAATCATCAGTGGTGAAACTCACAAAAGAACTGCTTGTTGCAAATTTTGTAGCAAAAACATGGCTTTTGTAGCACAAATTTCATTTAATTTATTTCACACTGCAAACTTAAGGACATGACGTCCCGAAACCAAGAGCACACGCAACGAAAACGGCACAACGAAGCACTGGGGCAGGATACCACTAGCAGACAATAGTTGCTGGAACGACGGCAAGCTGAAGTAATCAAATAACGAACCTGCAGCAAAACGATGCCCGAGCGCTCCATCATGGCTGTGGTAGCGTGCCTCGAATGACTGGCGTGGGATAGCGGCTTTGGTAGAGGCATCGTAGCTGAAGACCAATGTTGGCAGGCTCCTACTGCTCCCAACTTGAAATTCACCAAGATGGGTCCCAGGAGCCACTGTTTTCCCGTGGTTGGCTCGAGAACGATCAATTCCGTGGCGTCCCGTGATTCGTCCAGCATATAGGCCCCTTCATTGCTGGCGATGCTCAAAAGTATAATCTGCAGCAAAAAGATGCGTGAGTGCTTCATCACGGCTGTGGTAGCGTGTCCCCCACATTTGAGCTTTTGGAGTAGGCGATTCCGGTTTATCACATTGTAAAAAGCGATGCAAGTACTATAGAAATCCCCGCAGTTCCTCAAAGTGCCATAAAAACTATTATAACTGCAATTATATAACACAGACAATTATTCGAAGCAAAAAGATTGTTGTTGGAAGTGTTGTAATAAAGGGGACAGAAAGCAAAAACACAGAACTTTGGCAAGGACCTCATTGCCTTTAAATCTCGATGCAATTACTAAATCAGTCCCATCTTCGACTACTGCGAAGCAGCAAAGCTATTTTAACATAGTGAATAAACCACACATGTCACAACATGCATTTTTCCCTAAAATGAAAAAAAATAGGAGGAAGATTCATACGAGTGTTCCTCAAGTAATCGGTGCCACCGGAACAATGATTGACACCGCTCTTCCTCCCACGCAAGGCATCAACAATCGTTCCAGCCAATGAGAAGCTACTACAAAAGGGAAACTAAGGGTTGGACACTCTTCTCGAAAAGTGGCCACTTTTTACTTGAGCACATATTTTAATAGTCGCTTTTACGTAGGCAGATATGAGCGAGTAACTCGGGGTTCCCCAATTTCATGAAACAACAAAGTTTTTTTCGTCTATGGAAGCTCACCGTGGGACGGAAGTGGTTTGTGTACCTCAGTCCTATTTATTATCGAGCGGTAATACATCATATCTGCTGAACGTACTTAATAAATTATAGCGGCAAAAGCAGGTGGCATGTCGTTGTCTGCTTCCAGCCAGCATCTAATTGAGAGCCTCAAGTAAGAGTGTGTTCAACTGTTAGATCAAGGCATGTGTTTATGGGCGCCATTAAATTGCAAAATTTTGCTGTTGGTAACGGGGCTAAGGGTGGTTTTTTCAACGTAAATCCGGTTATAAACAGATGCTTGAAGATTTTACGTGAATAATAAAATAATACTTTTTTATAGACACCATTTTTGTTCCGATAGAATAGGCATTTTTTACACGCAGAAAAGTGTATAATCCGTCATCTCTAACGCCGCCATTAAATTGCAAGCACTCTTCATTGTTTAAGTTGAACACACTCTTACTTGAGGCTCTCTAGCATCTAATGAAGTCGGTGGTGCCATTCCGTGGTATGTTATGCACGCACGGCCGTCGTTCACCCGGTAGGCCTACCTGAACAAAATGTAAGGGCGCAAACGAGCTGGTGTACCTTGCACATGGTTGAAAAAACCCCGAGACTGCGGGTAAACGACACTACACTAAAAAGTCTCTAAATTTTAGTGTCGTGTCGTTTACCCGTAGAATCGGGGTTTTTTCAACCATAGGCCTACCTCACCGATCTCTAAATATAGGGGGCTGGAAGGCGCTTAGCCCCGCTCCGCGTCGGGCGCGAGTGAAGCCATCGGAAGTTCGATGCTTGTCCCGGTAGTCGAGTGTTTGCTGAGTTTTGTAGTGCATTTAGTTAATGTTTTGGTTCATGGTCTCTTGCATTTTTACGTGAGTTTTAATAATCCCTTTTAGTAATCAATCTCGAGAATGAGGCATTTGAACTTGGGGCATGTACACTTATTCAACTAGAATCTCGAAATTCTCACACATCAAATGGCTTCCAAGAAGACTTCTCTGGCATGCATGAACTGTTATCGCGCAACAAGCAGGCTCTCCTGATACAACAAAAGCCAATCAAGCGCCTTGGACACTGTTTGGACCACAGCTCGTAAGAGTGGGAAAGCCTGTCCAGCGACTTCCAGGACAAGCCGCTTACTTCCGGTGGCTTCGTACCTGTTTGCTCAATACGCCATCCAGCCCTCTAGTGGAGATTAGTGGCCTACCTCGAAACGAACTGCCATAGACAAGAACATTTTTTACACATAAACTCACTGATCTCTATCAAAATTGTTGGATCGCGCATCCCTGCTCCGCGAGCGCGGCCACAAGACGGCCATATTGCGTGTCGAAAAATCGTGTTTTTGGAGCGTTGCGGAGGCTGGCCGCAGCGTGCTGAAGACTCATTCGTAGTCATTCGTCAAAGACGTTTTTTAAAACCCTGTGTAAGCCGGATACTTGCTGATGAGAACACGTGTAATTTTTTACGGAAGCACAGTGCCGCAAGTAAAAGGCACAACTCGTCGAAAGCACGTTTCGCCGGTCTTGCGGCGTGATCAAAGCTTCCTTGGCATGCCGAAGCGCTGAGTCTGTGTTTTCGCACGGTTGGATACCGATCAAGAATCGGTGCCGCGGCAAAGTTTTGAAGGTGTGTCGCGCACAGATGTTTTTGCATTATATATCGGCCAAAGAGTTCTGGATCGTCCAGACGTTCAGGCGAGTTGTCTGTACAGTTGCTCTTATGCACTATTAACCATGGATATGTTTCAAATCTACTCTAATAGATCACATAGCAGCACAAATAGAGCAACGCTGTCGAGCAAGGAGGGTTTTCGAAGGGAAAAGTACAAGACGTTGAGAATGAAATTCTTTGAAGCGGGGCCCATATGGTCGTGTGCAGTCTGTTGACCAATCACAATTAGGCGAGCCGTGATCAAACGTCAAGTGAAATTGAGTAGGTTGATAATGAGCCACCGCTGATCAGTGATGGGGAGCTGTTGTGCGTGGTATTCTTTGAACCGTCTAACAACGAAAAGAAGATGTACCTTCCCCCCCGCTTCCGTCGCCACTTAGTTACAAATACAGCCGTCAGAGTAAAGTAAAACGCTGCTCCAGAGGCACATGTGGCTTCAGGCACATTGCACTAGCAAAACACATCCACACGGTGCCGATTCTTGACCGGCATCCAAGCGTGAGAAGGCATAGAAACGCAGCGCTTCGGCATGCCAAGGAAGCTTTGACCACGCCGCGAGACCGGCGAAACTTGGTTTCGACAAGTTGTGCCTTTCTTTCTGCGGCACTGCGCTTCCGTAAAAATTGCCACGTGGTCTGAACGGCAAGTCTCACGTCTTACATAGGGTTTTAAAGAACTTCTTCGGTGAATGACGACGAACGAGTAGAAACCGTGTCTTTAGCACGCTGCCGCCAGTCTCCGCAACGCTCCAAAAGCGCGATTTCTCAACATGCTAGATTGCCGTCCGGTGGCCGCACTCGGGCTGCAGCGATCAAGCGGGGATACGCGATCCAGCAATTGTCCTAAACATCAGTGTATAAACTAGAGAAAACATGATATACCCAGACAACGCAAAGACATCCTATGCACATCCTCAGGTTGCCCAAGTCGGGATGATTGGACATCTTCAGGAAGTTCCCAACTCATCCTCAAGCAGTTCAAACAGGATCCATTTGTCCGTTCATTGCACATCCTCCGTATGTCCTGGGGAGGCCCTCTCCGGACATTTTTCGTTCATTCTCAGGACAGATGCTGACGGTTGCTTTTGTTATTTAAATGTGTAATCTGATGCATATGTACGAGCATATAACCAGAATGAGTGAAATAAATAATTTAAATGTGCTTAAGGCTTTAGAACACAAGCACAAGGGACAAACAAAAACAAGCAGGTACGGACAGAATTCAGCTCACAACTACTTCGACTTTTCAGCATAATCTTCATACCCTTCTTTTCCTGAGGGACGGTGTGAAGACCACGCCAAAAAAGTTGGTGTAATTGTGAGCTGAAGGACGTCCGTGTCTCTCTTGTTTTTCTGTTTGTCCCTGTACTTGTGTTTAAAACCCCTGAGCACATTTAAATTACTTTTTTCACTCAATTCTGGTTACATGCAAAAGAATGCTTAACTAATATGCCTTCATGCTTTCAAAATATCTTAGAGAGGACGTTTCGGTTCAAAAGTGCATAACCTGAAGTTAATATATGAGCTTATAACCAGGATTAAGCTGTGTGATTTTGCAAACGCACGCATGAATGACTAAAAAGGGCTGAAATTTAAACTTTATTTCCAGGAACAGGAATATAATTAAAAAAAAGTGCCCAGCCTTGAGGAAGACTAAAAACTATGAAAAAATATCACAAAAGACATATTCCGAGACTAGAAACTTCAGACTTGTGTGTCGTTTCACACAGCTCGATACTCAGTCAGAGAAGGGCTCTGGAAAAAATTGGATAACTGGCAATTATGAGTCGGAAGCTACCGCATCAGAAAATAACCTTCACGTTCTCATTTACTTTAAAGACACGCCAATTCATGCAGGAGACACACAGAGGTTGTCTCGATGAAAACGACATGATCGAATGTTTCTCAAGACGCCCTACAACTTATTGGAGGATTTGTGCACAAATAAATATTTCAAAATTTAGGTAACTCACCTTTGTTAATCGGCCAGAAACACTGCAAAAATATCATGACATTAATCTATAGGCCGCTGTTAAAAAACCTTCCACGCAACGTTCCGTGCGTTGCACTCTGAAAACCAGTCGGCCACGGGACGGTGTGCCACGATTTGGGTTTCGATCAAACAGCCTGTTTCTGCTCATGCGACGATGCACTTGCAATTTCAAGGCTGCTGAAGTTGCTTTCACGTGCATGAAGATGTGCTCGCAATCTTTTATTCTACATTTGCCTACTTTTGCGTCAAATTCGACATGTAGGGAACCAGTAAAATGGTGCTCAGCATTTTTTTTTAGTATCGCTCGTCAGCACCTACAGTATTGTACACTTGTGGGAAGTCGGAGCAATTAAAACACAAGCAGCGTGTTCCGTCAAGACATGATGAGCAAAGCAAAATTTGAAATCGAAACCGAAACTATACGGCCAACTGGTACCCAGAGTGCATTTCGTGACACCTCACCACCGGGGGAAGGAAAAGGTAGGGCAACTGTGTATACGCTACGTTTGCATAGCAGAGTATCGCAATGATGCCCATTCTGGATGCAAGCACTGCGGAAAGGCATTGCCGGTTATGCAGGAGACACGGAGGCTCAGCGGCGCAACCGCGAGGCGTAGTGCTGTGGCACGCTGCGTAAAGAAAACAGAGCGGCGACGAGCTGTGCACACGCCATCGTCCCGTCGTTCGTCTCCCCCTCGCCCCTCTTGGGAGCAAAAAGCATGTATCGCTCCGCGAGACCCTCAGTCGCGATCGTCATTCGTGTCGTCTGCTTCCCGGACCCTGGAGACTGGTGTTTTAAAACACCGCTCGCGTTATAAGAAAAACGCTACAGATAATGTTCAATGGTTTAGGAAGCCTTCAGTTTGTTCGATTTCAGTCTAGAATTTATATTTCACGAACGCAAAGTGGGAAATATGTTCCGCCCGAAACTCGGCGCTCTGCAAGACCACTTGAAACCCCCATAAACTTTGGATTTAGTTTTGCGCATGTGATCACTCCTCCGCCAATACGGAGTTGGTAGCGAAAGAAAAAGAAATGCGACACTCTGGCATGCGAGCAGAACCTATACAGTTACTGCAGGAAAATGTACTGTGTTGGTTTGTCCTACGTAGCGTGCACCAGTTTCTTTTTAACCCTTGGCACAAGTTAACTGAAACACCCTGTATGTTATACTGAACCATGGATATATCACTTATAGAAAATGTACATATGCTCACCAGAGACTTCTGGCAACTGCTTCGGCTGGAACTTAAGTTTTTCTGCAGCATGACGAAGCCAAGTTTTGATCACCTGTTCGATTTCACTTTTCTTTGCATAAGGAAGCACTTTTCTCACGCTTCCTTAAATGGTATTGGTATTGCATAACTTTTTAGAAAAGCGTAATTTCAAATATACTGCAAGTACATAATTCAAAGGGACAATGCTCAAAGTATAAACTTGGAGATAATTTTCATGTGTAGTTATAGGAACCCTGACTGGTGTTTACTGATGATCTCGTACCGATCTCCTGCTGTCCGGTACTACCCGATGTCACATGGCACATTTGACAATAAGATCTCATAATACTTATCTGTCACGTCAGAGGCAAACGTTTGATGATCAGGACAGCACTGGCTACATGTGAGTCAAAGTGACAAAAAGGCTGGGGTTCTCACATCATACCTGGTGCGAGTTCGGAGTCAGGACTGTGGGTGCGGATAATGCCTGCCGATGTTCCATCTAACCACATGAGGACAAAGGCAATTATGTGCAGTAACTCTCAATGACACCATGATTCGCAAATGCCTACCAACCCAGTAATTGGAGCAGTAATCATGATGATAAATGAACAGTTGTTCCCAGAATAGTATATATATATTAAACTTGGGGGTGGGAGGTGCTCGGTGACTTCAGGATTGTTAAGGTATATATATGTCATCTTCTTCCTTCTACGTCTGGATGAGAGAGCAGCCTATAGGACGGCTAGAGTTCCCAGCCCAGTCAGCCAGCATGTCGGGCTTGGTCCGAGAGCCCCCAGCTATTACCGCTAATTCTTTTGGTCACTCGAACCTCATTCCCAGCACCACCTAATGTTTCACTCTTTGGGAAGACAGATGCGGATAATGAGACATCCTTATCACTGAAAATGGGTCAGGTAACATGAAGCAGCATTAGACAGCGGCTGCAAGTGCCGGGAGAGGGAGAAAATGAAAGAGGAGCACAAGGTCATCGCCAATACTGATCAGGGTTCCTACAAGTTTTCCAGGAAAAATTCCAGTTTTGCTAAGTATGATGTGCAAATTCATCCTATCCACTGCATCTGTGTTATAGTTGTGGCTGTAGTTTTCACACTGACGTGAGTAGGCAGGAACAATGGCTAGCTGCAGCTTTGAAAATGTCATTAAGCTAGAAAACTTTTCCAAGTACAGCCGGCGCAACAAAAACCGTTTATTATTTAGCTGAAATAGCTTACTCACTCCATATCAGCTTGCACACTGCAAGCGAACTGAACTTGCGCTTTCCTTTCTGTCTAACCCAGCTGTACTCCACAGCCACTTTCTGTACCATGAGTGCTTCGAAGGCCCGTCGTGTAGCAAGGCTTGCACTGTCACCTCCCAGGCCCTAGAGTTCTTGCAGCTGTAAAAAATAAAAATATGATTTCATACACAAGTATACAGCTCTGAAAAGATTAGAGGACAAAAGTCAAGTTAAACAGCAGAATCTCCCTATAGAATAAGTATGATATAAAAGTGTGAACAGCAGCAGAGGTATTTATTCAGACAATGTTTCAAGGAGTTCTCTCTTTTTTTCTTTAATTTCAGTGAGGTTATGCTGTAACCTCACTGAAAAGTAGAGGTTTTTATTTACAGGACGTATATTGATTACTGAACAGTCCTCCAACATAACAAACTGTGATTTTATAGGTCAGGGAACAACCTGATGCGAAAGTACATGATGTCACATGATGAAGAGCGTTCTAGCCACCCACCAAACACACGATACTGCTCTCAAATACACCCCTTTTCTCATTAAAACCGAATTCCCAAAAACGGAATTTAGCAAAGTTATCTGTTGAAACCAAAATGCAGAACCATATTGATGTAATAATTTTCATACGAAGATGCAAGTTGTACTAAATGTTGTACTAAATGCACCTTCGCAGTGCATTTAGTACAACTGTAGTGCCCATTGTGGCTCCTGATGCTGAGGATGAATGCCTTTGCTGGTGCGTCGCCAATAAGTGCATTCAGGTAATAACCTCTGAGTTCATCCACGAAACGACGAAGGAACTCATTAGCATCATCGGGCTTTCTGTCACCACGAAAGACACCGACAACGAAAGGAGCGTGATTTTTCAGGTTTTTCCCTTTCTCAAGGATTGTCCAAAATTAGGTTTCTGGAGATTTTTGCAATTGGAATCCCGTTGATATCAAAATCGAGAGCAAGCTCCCGGGGCAGATGCCTTGACTCTCCCACGGCATCCAGAACACCAGGTACGATACCGAAGTGGCAGTATTCTCCACCGCCAGTACGTTCGATTCCCAAGGCCTTTCTAGGCGCCTCAAGCAACGCTCTCGCTGATCGAGGCAGAGAAGAAAAGCACGATTGAGTGCGGAACAGGATCAAAAGCTTGTACATTGCATTGTGAGAGCTGCCCGATTCGACCGCCCACCTTTGCAGTTGCCTGCGGAAAGGCAACACGTGATCTTGTATGTCGGACAGTTCTTCGCTCAGTGCGATATCGTTATGCACCGGCGTACTTTCGTGGCGGTCATAGGAACCACTAACGTCCCCAGTAAGGTGATCATCACAAACTACTGACAGTGATTGGCAGCCAGAGGTGGTGTTTTGCAGCGAACTTGCGCTTGCGATCAAATGGTCCTGTCGAGTACTATCGCCCGCAGAAGACACCGTGGCTTCTAGAGACGGGCGTTGATCTTCAACAGCAGTGGAACAAATAGGATATGTGGGTAAACTTAGCTCGATACCCTCGTTTACGCGCCGGATTATCTTGCGCTGAAACCGGCGCTCTACACTTGCCGAAAAAGAGAACACTTACCACGTTCCGAGTCATCTGCCGCTTCCGACGCCATCCCCCCCGATTGAAAAGGAACACATAATGCGCGGCAGACTTGAATAAAAAGAGATCTGAAAAAAAAAAAAAAACTGGCGAAAAAAAAACGAAAAAACGATGCGAACACCGCGAACACGAACTTTTTTACGCGGGTAAAGAGTTATCCGGGATTAGCGAGTGGCTTGACGGGCTTGACTTTGGCTGGATGGATGGATGTTACTGGCTATACCCTTTGTAGCGGGCGGTAGCTTGCGCCACCTAGCCTAAAGCTGCGGCTCGACAAGCTCAATGTGGCCAACGTTTACTCCGTCGGAGTCTTTCTGAGTTTTCAATGCAAAACAGTGAAAGAAAACATGTAGTAAATTATTTGGCTAAAAATAACCAATCGTGCGCTATTTCACGCGCGTACGTTTGAGTTCGTACGCTCCTGGAAATAATAAAAATTCGGGGCACACGTAATTAAGGGTTGACAATGCGTTAGCATTAGATCTTATATATACTAGTCACTGAGCAGGTGGGGGAGGGCAGGAGGGGGGTAGTCCAACACCCTCTTGGGTAGTCTAGGAGTTGTTGGTGGAAGGTGGGGGAGGAGAGAGGAGGGGGTTACAGGGAGAGCACGCCGACGCCTAACACCGCCTTTTCGCCGAAATGGGGCTGCTATTGCTAACAGATTAAAATAATAAAAAGATGAATGATAATAATAATAATAATAATAATAATAATAATAATAATAATAATCATAATAATAATAATAATTTTTATGTGCACAGTTGTGATACCGACTCGGAAGTCGCGTCGTGCGCGACTTCGATTATTTTTATATGGTCCAGAATAAATCCTTTAATGGACATTGCGGGGATCACAATAGGTGCGTCGTCCTGCGGACATCCTGAGTACGTCCCATATGAATCTAGGGTGTTTGGACCATTTGATGACTTCCTGAGGACGTTTTGTGTTGTCTGGGTACTCTCTTAGATTCAGTACGCGAGAGTGCTAATTATAATTATTCAACGAGGGCGGTTCAGTGTTTCATGTTAAAATTTGATTTCTCCGGTTCTTACCGCGCCCGAGAGCGAATGGGTGACGGCTTCCGAAAGCAAGAAAGATACGAACAGAAAGAGTTCGGGAGAGCCCACTCAGCCCAAAGCAAACCAAACACCCATGGCGATGAGCCCTGTGCCTGCACACGTCCATCGAGTTGACTGATGCGTGGATAGGTTTCCCTCGTGCAACTGAGTCGGGAAGCTAAACCAAAACATTTAGCGCGTTTTCTGACTCAGCCCGAGCTATTGCGTTAAGTTACGCGTCTTTCATTCCTTCTGCACTTTGGTTATCTCGCAAGGCGCATGCGAAAATGAGCCAGCTTACCTTTTTAGTGCGGTTGAATGGTGACAGATGATCGCGGCGACAACGAAGAGCTGCCGCCCTCACCGCCTGTGGTGGTTCACGTGCGAGGCGCGACGCGAGCGAGCGTATATATGGACCGGGCCAACCGGGTGCAGCAAGTAAACATCACGTGACGGACGGTCGCTCCTCTGGCTTGCATGTCTTCGTCCGCGAGCTGAGTGCGCCGGCTTTCGGGTGGGTCTCCCTCCGCCGCTCAATGAGATTTTCGCATTCGCACGAATGGCACGTAACATGAGACATCTGCCAACAAGAAACCTATCCGTAGAGCAAACGTGGCGTGTGTTATGTGTTTTTACTTGAAAGATAAGGGAACACAGACCTGAACTAAGAAATATGTGAAGCCGTACATTTACTGACTCGTGCCGTCATGTCGCCTCTACGGCGTTTTGCCCGTGCGCGCCTCTCACGGCGCTTTCCAGTTTTGAAAAAGGCTGTTAACTTACGTTTTTTTTTTTTTTTTTTACGGTGTGGTGTTTGTAGTGACCCTTAATTCGCAACCGCATACGGGTTCCATCCCCTTTGGTTTTTTTTTTATTCCTTCCTGTTTTCTCCTCCTTTCCCGAGTCGTCTTCAAAAATAAAGCACACGTATGTGCTCTGTACCCTGGAGAATAATAGGAGAGCAAACTAGTATTTTTCGCTGCTTTTCTCGAGCTGCCGTTAGGGTGCACTAGAATGGGGAGGTGTGCCGTCCGACGGCCGTGAGAGTGTCGCGATGCGCAAGCACGCCGGTGGGGGCGCTGTGGAGCAGAGCGCGGCCATCCGACGGCTGGCAGAAACATGGCGGTCGCAGCAAAGATGCTTTATTCGAGAATAGTCCTGCTCTTCGTTTGGTTTGTTTTTTGTCTGCTCGTTTGTGATAAAAATTAAGTTCCATCTTATCTCACACCTTTGTGGAAAAGGGTGGCTGGCGCGAGCGGCAGAAGCTTATATTCAAAGCGCAAATGTCGTTCGGTAGCGGTCAGTTACTTACATAGTCTTGCTTCTGTAATTCTTTTTTGTATTTTTTCTCTTATCAAAAAATTATTGTCTTTAAGAAAGCGAAGTTTGAGCATAATATGATATGCAATGCTTTCCTCTCCACTTTAGTGTCAAAGTTCTTTTAATTATCGTTTCGGCGGCTGTACATTTTACAGACCTTTAAATACGTCGCTTTTGCTCTAATGTTAATACATCTTTTTATGTAGCATGGATTTTTGAAACCGAGCTTTTCTCGACATCAACATTATCAGCCGAAGCCTACTGAAAAACATTATATAAACCTATATAAGAACTGATATGAAATATCCCAAACCTGATATGCGATATATGAAACTGATATGAAATACCCAAAAACTGATATGCGACGATAAGAACTGACATGAAATACCCAAAAACTGATATGCGACGATATTTATTTATTTATTTATTCACAATACCTTACAGGCTCTTTTCCAGAGCATTGTGTAAGGGGGTATTATACACTTAATTGCACAAAAGAAAATAGAACAAACGCACATACAGTCTCACACAAAGTTGTCATGTAGGCACAGCATACAATGAAAACCCAGCTAAGTACAAATTTAGAAAAAATAAAACAATAACAAAAAACACTGGACTGATATAAAAAGTTGTCAAGTTACACAGAAACAAAATTAAGTGGAAGCGCATTGCTTAGAAAATGAGATTCAAGTTTATCACGGAACAGTGGGGTCTCGGCAATGGTGACTATGGATTCGGGAAGGTCGTTCCATGCGCGGATGCCACGTGGTACAACTGAGTTAATAAACGCGTTGGTTGACCCAGTGAGGTGTTGAAAACTTTTACTGTTAGTGGTTCGATGAGATGATCTATTAGGGGGTTTAAGGAAAGTAACGCTTGAAAAACGATTGTTATAATAGAACTTGTGAATTAGGCACAGAGTAAAAATCGTTCGACGTACTTCGAGCAATGGCAGGGAACACTGATGTTTTAGGAGAGAGACACTCATGCTTAATGAATAGGAAGATGTTATAAAGCGTGCTGCTGGAGTCTGGATTTTTTCAATGTGCGTGGTTAGGTATTTCTGATGAGGGCTCCAAATCGCGGCAGCGTATTCGAGTTTGGGACGGACATATGTTTCGTAAGCGAGTTTTGGAGATGGTTAGGGGCCGCTTTTAAGTTACGTTTAATATAACCGAGCGTTCTAGATGCGTCAGCGGTCACAGAGTTAATATGGGTGACCCATGAAAGGTTAGATGTAAAATGGACACCAAGATACTTGTAGGATGAACATACGCTAAGGGATGAAGTGCCTAATGTGTATGGGAACTGTGAAAGAGATCGTTTGCGAGTGAAGTTCATTACTTGGCACTTGGATTTATTTCGTGTCATTAGCCATTCTTCGCACCAGTTGTTAATGCGATCAAGATCATGCTGGAGTAGTACGTGGTCATCTGGAGTGTTTATTTTTCTGTACAAGACACAGTCATCCGCAAACAAACGCACATTAGAAAACAATGCATTTGGGAGGTCGTTTATGTAGATAAGAAATAACAAAGGACCCAAGACGCTGCCTTGCGGAACGCCAGAGGTTACATTAGTAATGTCAGAATGAAAATCACCACAGACAGTATACTGAGAGCGAAACGACAGAAAGTTGCGAATCCATGAGAGGGTTAAACAATCAAGATTAAGTGACGAAAGCTTAGACAAAAGGCGACAGTGGGGAACGCGGTCGAATGCTTTAGAAAAGTCCAGAAATATTGCATCGGTTTGAGAGTTAGAGTTCATGTTAAGATGTAGGTCATGGGTGAATTCAAGCAGTCGTGCTTCACAGGAGAGGCCTTTACGAAAACCATACTGATGTTTATAAAAAAAATTGTTAGACTCAAGATACGATGCAACATGTGAAAAAATTATATGTTCAAGCACTTTGCACACGACACTGGTTAAGGAGATGGGGCGGTAGCTCTCTGCGAGGTGGCGATCTCCGTTTTTGAAAACAGGAACGACCTTCCCTATCTTCCAGTCGTCTGGAAGTATACCGGTGGACAATGATTGTTGAAATAGTAGACCGCAAAGTTCATTGGATACGCGTTTTGTAGTTTTAAGAAGCTTAGAGTTAATGTTATCTGCCAGCCGATGTACTAATAGTTAGGTTATCTATGATATGTTCAATTCCCGAGGATGATACGGAAATAGGACTCATGAATTGATAGCTGACGTCATTAATAACGGGCACTGTTGTATCCTCCTGCGTAAATATAGATGCAAAATGGTTATTCATAACAACAGGACATTCAACGTCAGAAATGGTGTCACCTTCCCGGTTAGTCAAGGATATTTTATTTGTGGTTTCATTTGGTGCGATAAGCTTCCAGAATTTTTTAGGGTTGTGTTTGAGGACGGATGGTAGGTCACAGTTATAAAATTTTCCTTTGAATTCTCGTAGGCGATTAACCTAAAGTTTAGCACATGTGTCGTAATTGGACCAAGCATGTTCTGTGTTGACATGCTTGGCAGCTCGAAATAGCCGTTTCTTCTTGTTGCGCAAGGCTTTCAATGTTTTGTTAAACCAAGGCTTGTTGCTATCGGAAAGTATTTTAAAGCGTGGCACATAACGGTCAACACATTCAATCATTTTGTTTTTATATAGCAACCAATTCTCATTTACTGTGCGGCTCCAGAAATCCACAGAAAAGCTGTTTAAAAACACATCAAGTTCGTCATTCATTTGAAAATAATCAGCTTTATTGTAATCAAGTATAATCTTTGAAGTTGTTGAGTGTTGCGGTGAGCACATATCTAGGGTTATGTGTATTAGTTTATGGTCACTTAGGCCATTTATGTACTTGACTGAGTTGATATGCAACATATGAACTGATATGCAACATATGAGCTGATATGCAACATATGACAACTGATATAAAAATGCGTCCAATAAACATATCAGAAATAAATTCATATAATTGTTTTCAGTACATGACGTGCCGCGCGGGGAAGCAAACACGTGGCTTGGAACCGCAGTGGAGCGGCTTGATTTAGTGGCTTTTAAATAATTACGGCATGGGCGTTTACTGCTTATTATGAGTTTCATCCCCTGAGCCGTTCGAAATCCCCTAAGAGGTATGAAGTTACTGAAACAAAAAATCAACATGCTGGGAATATTATATATTTATTGCTTAGGTGGTCACCGAGAAACTACGTACCTTAAAAACGACCTGTATAAAAGACGGAAACGCAGAGCTCAGAAGTAGTTATAGGGTGTACTGTCGTATTCGTGTTTGTTGTGCCCTGTATGTGTATGCACTCAATGTATAGGTTCAGCTGATGTTAGTGGTATGCATAATGTATCGACGTGTGTGTATAATAAAGGTGCCCGAAGGGCCCGAGGTGTAATGGTGGCGTGAGCAAAAAAAAAATACTTTTGTAGCAAACGAAATGGGTAGTATCTAGCGCCACCTAGCCTAGCTGTACTCATATACGACATATGAAACTGATATGAAATACCCAATAAGCTATGATGTAATAATATTAAATAAACATTTCAGAAATAAATTCCTATAATTTTTTTCTTCAGTAGGGGGACGAGGAAATGTCTGAATTGATTCCATCTAGTGAGCATGCATCATAAAAAAACAAACACCAAGACTGGCTAGAAGAATGGAGCAACCTCAACTGCTCTCTTTATTGAAGAGCATTCCTACTTGGAGAAATTTGTTTTCTCTGAGATGTCACACAGGTTACACATTCTTCTTAGACTTCTTTTCATTCTCCGCATCAGGTTTGTTTTTTCCATTAGAATCAGACGATTCTATTCTGCGAACAGAGAGGCGTCGCTCGGCTATGGTGGCTCGGTGTCCGAAAAAGGAACTGTTTCCCTTTGCATGCGCTGCCTATGCTGCATGCACCCCGGCACAAAACACCACAGTGTGCGTCTTTTCCTTCGCCGTATTCGACATCGTTGTGAGTCCTTTGTCTCTTCGACACAGCTAGCAGCCACACAATATTTTATTGCTCCTCACACAACGCAAAACAAGAAGAAACAGTAACACCAATACGCCCCAAGCCAGCCTCGCTGAACGCTGCCTGACCGGCCTCCTGGCCCCGCTGTGACTGGCAGCGCCACCCCAGGCACCTGCGGCAAAATTGGGCCACACAAATCCCAACTCCTATGGAGAGGCCGACGCGGTCGGCACACCTCCCAGTTCTAGTACACCCTACCACTGTTCCATGCGGCTGTCACCCCGAACGAGAAGGTAAACAATGATTATATTAGCGCTGTCCTTATCTTTCCAGCTCGCACTCAGAGGTACACTACGAGAGATAGACGACTTCGGCAGCCCCGAGGATGTAATTTTTTATTAAATCAAGTACACAGTAGATTTGCCAAGCGCTGGCCACGTTGATATTGCGCAGGCGCGGACGCGCCATGTAAGCTGCTATTTTTGTTGTTGTTTCGTGGTGTCTGCTCGTTTCCTTCTCCTCCTTCATCGTGACGAATGCTTCATGTTTTGAGTTGCATGTACCCTTATTTAATTACCATATAGGTCACATAGATTGGTGAGTGGGCAAAGTAATGGCTCGTTCAAGATGGCCGCCGTGGGACCGGAGCCTTAACGCAGAAGTCTTTTTTACGCTAGCACCAGTCGGCGAGTTGTAACTGTTAAAAGAATTGCCAGCGACCTTTATCTCTAAAGTTTTGTTTGTTTGTTTGTTTGGTGTCCTCCAGAGTAAAGGGAGATAGCCGGGAGATGAGTTCTCTATCCCTAAAGTCCCGTAACGCACAACATGCGATATGTAAGGTGCGATCTTTCACACTTATTTAAAAGACGTTAAAACATTCATATTGGGGACTGAAGAATCTATCGTTTAAATCTCCAGGCTTCGGCATTCCGCGAAATGCAATAACGCTGCAATGGCACTTGGTGGAGTTCATTGGATGGGTCTTGATTGTGTTGATCGCGTCGTACGAGGGCACCGCACGAGAAGGGGACGGGAAGAGGACAAAAGCAGACTTGTCCGTCGCTCATTACAGGTAATGAAGCCACATGTAAGCGATCACTTTTTGGGTGAATTTTGTAATCATCTGAATTCCTTCATCGGTAAGTAATCGCCAAAAGAAGAAAGCTGAGTACTTTCGAAAGTACTAAAATTGCTCGTAGCCGTTGCTATCTTCCCCCTTTTCGTAAAGGCGTCCTTTATTTCTACACCTTTCCAACCAAGAAATCGCCAAACCAAGACTCCGGCAGGAGTCTTGGATCGGGGATGGTTTGCTAAAATTTCTGTATTGCGAAGATGAATAGTTTATAATTCGGTGATTCGAATTCAATATTCGAGAGTATCAAATGCCTCATTTAAATCCGGCAAAAAATCAATCGTTTTTTTTTTTTTTAAATTTGAAGTAATCGGAAAAGTAGCGGTTACTTTTTTCAAATAACGGGCTTTACTGTCAAGGAATCAAATGATCTAATTGAACTATTTTAACCAATAGTAATTCTAATTGCGATCGATTACTTTTTTAATAAAGTGTACAAGAATGGGCACAGGGGACATAGGTGGGCACGGAGAAGAGAGGGATGGAAAGAGGAAGAGAGGGAGAAAAGGGAAAGGGGGCGGTAGGAGAAGTCTAAGACTCCAAGCGGTGTCACGTGATGTGTGGTGTTCAATAGCTAACGTAACATCAAGTACTTGGTTAGATTTGGCCGGGAAACAAAACTGATGTATATATCACGTAACATCAATTTGTCGAAATATGCGCGGAGGGAAAAACAAAGGAATCCTGGCATTTTGGAAGACAGCCCCTTATAAAACATTTCATGTTGTAAAAAATAAAAAAGACAAAAAAGAAGCTTTGAGCGCTTTTACTTTAATGAAGAAGGAAAACCAGCGGAGCTGTACAATGGAAAAGTGATGGCCGGCCGCAAGTCGGCAAGCCAGAGTGGAAAGGCTGCCGCAATCTATGAGCGACGGCGGAAACCAGATTTGTGGCTTGCCACGGTCGCTCATAGATGGCGGTAGGTGTCCAGAGTTCCGTGTCTTCATTTTTTGTGTTGTGGGGGACACGATCCTGGGGAAACTAGCACTTAACAGCTCCGCTGTAAAAAAAAAAAAAAACCTGCACGAATGATGATATTCAGAGCTTTTCTATATTTCTTACGTCGATAGTTTGCATATCTTATTATTATTATTTGTGGTATTTGTGTAATTTGGTTGGTAGTATGTGTTTAAGTTGACACACATATACACTTTCTATTACTGGTACTCTGTCCCTCTCAAGAGACCCGTGTAGCTTTTCGCTCGCAAAATTTGATCCTTACTTCAACATTTCAATGAAGTCACTTTTTTTGTTTTTATCCTCGGACAGCAATACAGTTACTCCGCTACAGGTGGTTACTCCGCTACAGTTACTCCGCTACAAGTAAACATTATATAAACGAATGAATGCCCCATTGAGGACCTTGGTGTATTTCTGAAGAAACGTTTCCAAGCCGGACTTCCTGCCTCGAACGAGGCATTCCAATCTGGGCTTTGTTTTTCAACCTTGGCATCCAATGGGGCGGCAGCTTAACCGTTCTCATTTCGCAGCGTCGAGGGCCTAGTAGCCCGCTTTGACTTCGATGTCTTCCTTGCAGTCGCTCGTTTCCGGACCAACCCGGGGCTCCTCGTTACTACGGGAATGAGTAGCAATCCTCTCGAATGCACGCCTCGTAAAACGCCGAGTCCGCTATCAGGGGGCCGAACTCATCGGACCCGAACGACATCGACAGAGTACCAGTGCCCGTACGGGCGAGCGTGGAAGTGTGTACTTGAGCGCGAGATGGCTCACTAAAAGCGCGCTCTGGGCGCTCGACGAGACGATGGCAATCAGCCCGTAGCGCGAGTGTCCATCAGCGAGCCATCGTCGACAGTGAGACGTTTCGGTGAGTGGTGATTTAATAACGCCTCACAGGACTATGCAAAGGAGCTGTGACCGACATTTGGGCTTCCGAGGCATCGGGGTGATCCAGAAACTCCAGTTTGCGGCTTCGTCCTCTTCGTGGAGCCGTCGGTTTGTCGAGTGAATAGTGCACCGTCCTGGCACGAGTATTTCGATAGCCCACGATCCACCCCGTTACTTACCGTATTTTATGCTGTAGAAGTATTTTTTTTCTTCGAAGTTTTCGTCGGTGCGCCTCATAGAACGGTGCGAGATATATAAATTATTTTTATATGCGAATGGACCTTACGCCAGCAAAATGTAGACCGTAGTGACATTCTCAATAAAAGAGGGGAGGCACAGCACCGCCAACAGCCCGCTTTTCTTGCAATAAGAAGACGGTACGTTTGCCAACTTTACAACAAGTGAGGTACTTCGAGATCAATTGAGGTGCTGGTTGGTTGAACATCTAGACGGTGATTTATAAAGCGCAAATGGCTAAGAAGAGAAGAAGGGGACAGGACAGAGCGCTTACTTACCTCGTACTTTGTACGTCGATGCTAAAGTACAAAGACTGAAAGCGTGGGGATACCCGAGTTCGATCATATATGACGTCGCCGAATCCTTGATGACTTCAAATAAAAAGCGTGACACTGAAAAATACAACAAACACCGACTGACTGTTCTGCCATATATACACCGCTTGTCCCACAACTTGAAGAGAACAGCCGCGACGTTTCAAGTCCAAGTCGTGCTTTCAGCTCCGGACAAACTAAAAAGACTCTGCCCTAAGATCAATTGCCAACAGCATCAACATACAGAGTGCAGTGTCAAACACCGACTCAGAAAAAAATGAAAGCCGTTTACAACTCCCTGTAACGCCGAATTAGAGCGCAGCTCTTGAGGAGGGGGGGGGGGGGGGGGTGACGTGATCACGGGGAGGGGGGGGGGGGGTCACGTGACCTCGGGGCAGTCACTTGACCTGGGGGTCACGTGAGCAGGGGGGTCACGTGACCTCGGGGGTGGGGGGGGGGTCACGTGACCTTGGGGGGTCACGTGACCTTGCGGTTACGCCGGCGGCGACGCCGATGCCGCTCAAGCCGGAAACGGGCGCTAAGAGCTGCGCTCTAATATGTAGAGTATCAAAGTGGAGTGGTATTAGCGGCGAGATGTTTTGGTGGCGCCCTCCTATGGTTCCCTCTCGTGACATCATGACCTTGCGGACAGCAAGTTCGATGGGGTTTGCAATGAGCATGGCAAAAGCTTGAAATCATGGCGCTCTCAAAGCAACACTGCCTACACCGTCAAAATTAAACTTCTTACATTCCTCTTATTTCTGTCGATGAGAAAACCTTTTCTGACATCATAGTTAGCATTCGGCCAATCCTGGAAAGCCGACCATAGCGACGCTCTCGATCGCGCACGTCGCCAATACCAAATACCATTTACTTGCGGGAAAGTATATCTAGGTCAGTCGGGGCAATGTATTAATACGAGATTAAGAGAACATGCCCAAACATTGATATCAACACCAGCGGGACATCTTGCGGTGCATGTCAGGGACTGCAAATGCTCACCATCCTTCAACCACACCAAAGTTCTGATGCTGTTCTGAGACAAAAACACTAGAGAACTGTACGAGGCTCAAGTCATCCTCACCAGTGGTGAAAAATGCATAAGCGCTCCATTAGTGACCCTAACACAAAAAGAACTTCAGTTCCAGAGGTGTTTTCCTTGAAGACTTTTTAGTCGTTTGCTCTGTGTCCTTTTTTATTTTTAATTCTTGTTTTCTTTTTGTTTTAAGACAATTTTTACATGACAAGTACTCTGTCTTTAGGTGAAGTTCAAATAATTTTTATTTCGATTTGTAAAACTAAATATGTTTTTTAGCAGCAGCAGTGAGTTTACTTTTATCTTTTTTTCTTCTTTTTCACTTCCACCTTGTGTTTATCTACATGATCTATTAAATTGACAGTTGTAAGTAAGCGCTCTTTCCTGTCCCCTTCTCCCCTTCTTAGTCATTTACGCTTTTAAATCAATTTTAAATCAATAAGTGAGATACAAATGTGCGACTCATGTACGACATATTTCTTGAAAACTGCCATCTATAGGGGTGTACAATTTATACGGCGGCGTGACAAATCGGAAAATGGGCTAGTTCATTCTAAAACCCGGGTGTTGAAATGGGTCATTTATTAAGGGAAATGGTAGCTATTGTCTGGATTCTTTAAGTGACATTGTTTGTCCTTACGTCGAGTTTTTCGTGAGTTTGTTGCCCCTTCGGTGACCCTGAGACACGGTGTATGGAACTCTCCAGGCGGAGCAACACCGCCTCCGGAGTCATCGAATATAATAATAATAATAATAGTTTATTTACCATATACATGTATATATGGTGGGAGCTGGGGAAAAAAGCTTACAAGGAGCTTGACTGGTCCCCAGCCCCCTCACAGGAACACAGCGGTGTCAACAATTTTACAAAGCAAAGAAGTCCACTAATGCAAAACAGGAATAAAAAAACAAAAGGAAGAAAAGCAAACACTGTGCCGAAATGCCAACTAGATATCAGCCACACGCAACAATGAAGAAAATGAACTTGCAAAATACAAAAAAGTGAACACGACATTATTTAAAAAAAAAAAAAAAATATTCACGGATCTCACGTGGGGTTAAAGATACTATATCAACATTGGAATGCGAGAAAGTGTTGAGCAATGAAGGCAGGGTTCTTCTAATCATCTGAAGGCCGCAGTCAGTGCGCGATGTATCTATTATCCGAGGGTCAGGGTGACGAAGGGTATGAGTTTGCGTTTTTTTTCTGAGGGAAGCCAAGTCGAATAAGAAACTTTTACTCTCGGTATATTCTTGTTTATATTTCATGGCAAGTCTATATTTGTAATATTCGTGTATTTTCATTATCCCCAGATTAGCAAAAATTAGGTCCGTGTGAAAGTCATGGGGTACACTGCACACAAGTCTTATCGCCCTTTTTTGCAATAAAAATATTCTATAAAGAATTGTTTTTGTCGTGGTGCCCCATATTAGATGACAGTAGTTTAAATGTGATACAAATAAAGTATTATACAAGAGCAACTTAACACTTTGCGGGAGGATTAAACGATGTCGATATAGCATGCCGATGACACCAGCTAGTTTTGAAATAATATAATCAATGTGCTGAGACCAAGACATGTGATTTGAAAACAATACACCTAAAGTCTTAAAAGTATTTACAATTTCTATAGGGGACGAGTCAGGCACGTAGCCAGGATTTTGTTTCGGGGGGGGGGGGGGGGGGGGGGCCGCCCATGACAAAAGCTGTATGAGGGGAAGGGGGGAGAGGAGGTCCCAGCAAAATGGAAGATTTTGGGGGGGGGGGGGGGGGCCCGGGCCCCATGGACCTCCCCCCTGGATACGTGCCTGGGACGAGTATAGAACGATGTCACTCGTTAGTGAAATATTCTGATTCTTAGGACTAAAAAGGATAGCTTTAGTTTTATTTTTATTCACTAAAAGATTATTTGACGAGGACCATGCCTCTAGCCTTCTCATTACGTCGTTTGCTATTGGGATGATATCATTACAGTTCCGAGTTGATAAGAAAATACTGGTGTCATCGGCGTAAATGATAAATTTAGCCTGCGGCGCAATATTAATGATGTCGTTTATGTATATATTAAAAAGCAGTGGTCCAAGTATGCTACCTTGTGGTACCCCGGATTTTATAGGTTTTATATTAGAGACGTTACCACCGATATTGACATACTGACACCGATTATCAAGATATGATTTAATGAGGAGCGCTGTGTGTCCTCTTATACCGTAGATATGGAGTTTCTGAATAAGCAACTCGTGATTAATAAAATCAAAAGCCTTCGTAAAATCTATAAATATGCCGAGTACTACATTCTTTTCTTCAAAATTGCGTAAGATAAATTCTTTTTGATCAATGCCGATGGCACCACTAGTCTGCTGGGCCCAACTCCAAATAAGGTCGTCTACGATGCTCAAAAGGCAATTTTCAGCAACTGCAGCGAAGCTTTGAACGCGTCAAAGGGAGCCTCTCGGTTAAACATTGCACTTTGAAGCTGCGCTCGACGTTCCAATGGGTTATGTGGAGGGGGACGTTTGTTTATTTTCTTTATCAGCTAGGCAGCGAAAAATGTTAGGCGCGGTCTTGTGAAGTTAAATATATTAAGTACACCCTGGTTCAACGTCTGGAAAAGGAAGCTTGTAACTAAACAAAAGTCAGAAGCGCTGTAGGTGCTATCTTGCAAATTATTTATTCTCGCCAAACACACATGCAACCCTAGTTGCAGAGACAATTAACCTTAACCGCAGTTATGTCTGACTGGGGCTACACGAATTGCAGTTATTTGGAGTTACACGGCAGACCAAACCGCAGTAAGCTCGCTAACCATAGTCTCTAGATTGCGTAAACGGAGATTGACAACATACGCTTTGGCTCGCTAAACATCGGGTGAATTGACAAGGTGACGGCGCTTGAGTCAGCAGCGTGCAGCGCGAGAACGCCAAAAGTGTCTTTCCAAAAGGGTGTCCGCCGGCGTATCGCAACCAGAGAGGCCTTGATGCGCCTTTGGGAAGTACACCTATCCGCGCTGCGCTTCAGCACGAGGAATACGGGGCTCTACGCCGCAATGACAGGGGAACTGCATGCGCAAGGCAATACACCAAAACCATTCCCTCAATTGCTGAACATCTCAACAAGAAGAATCGGCAGGTATGGAGGCTGATTGACTAAACTACGCAGCGATGCACTTTTGATGCTACAACTTGTAAAGGGGATATCTTTGTGCTACAGTGCGCGCTGCGACGTTGTTCTCGCTTAAGAGATAATTGCGTTTTATAATCTCACGGATAGGAAGGGCTTTCTACGTTGCCGTTATCGAAGCGGCTGAATTGACTATTTCCGGAAATCCCTGCTTTCTCTCCTTCGCCCGTATTCGAATGCGCTCATGTTTTGCGGATGGCCGTCCAAACCCAAACGTAAAATTTCGCTCTGGAATGCGTATTTCATTACGTGTTCCGGTGGAAGTATTTGCAAAATGTGTCGGCTTGGACCGCGCTTCAACTCGCTGCGGAGCGCTCTCCTCCGCATCCCCCCACCTGCCGCTCGTTGCCGCCCCGCGTTGTTCGCCGCGCGCTCACGGAACGGAAGCCAGGGTTTATCGGCGCGGCTCCCCGGCCTGCTTCCGCGCGGGGGAAGGAAGCAGGAAAGGGAAGTGCCGTTTCAGGAGAGGGGAAAACAACCGCGGCACAGAACAAGCACAGAAACAAACGCTTCCCTCGCTTAATTCAGAAGGGGCCTCCTCGCCCCCGAGCCCCTCTCGCACCCCGGGGAACAACTGGGAACCGGGACGGATCGTTGCCTCCGTCGAGACCCGATCGGACCCCGAGGTTGCGTAGCAACGTTCCCGGCGTGAGCGTGCTCGTCTTCAGCGGCCCACGTTTCCGCCGCCGGCCGCTTTGTGACGGCGCCGATCTTCCGCGGCTGAGCGTCCTCCAGCGCCTGAGGTGAGTGCAAGCCGCTGGGCCCGCTCGGCCGATCGTGCGACTCGGATGCGGCCAGCAGGACCGTAGCCACGACGGCGACCCGTGTTGCCCGTGTGCCCTCCCTTAGCTTCACTCCGCACTTCGAGTCTGCGAGCGGAGGACGCCGCCGCTTCTTTGACGAGGACGTTCGTGTGCCGGCCGGGGCGCTTTGGTTCCGATCCGGCCCACGTGGCCCCCGCCGGGTGCAGCAGCGGGCGTGCGTGGTGCCGCTCTGTGTCGCGGTGGTAGGTACGCGCGCCCGGTGCCGGAGACTCCGACGGCGGCGCTATTTTGGAAGTGTTCGGTTTCCGACCGTCCCCGTGGCTCCCTGGCCAAAGGGGTACGGCAGCCGCCTCGACGAGTACCGGCAGCTGCGCGGCCTGCACCCACCGGGAACTGAAGCGTCCGCGCCCGTGAGCCCGGCGCCAGCACGGCGGGGCGGGCATCGCGCGAATGGCGTGCAGAGCTCGGCGCAGCGGGTGTCCAGACGCGCGGTATGGATATGGATACGAGAGGAAGACAGACCTCTAAACAAGGCCGACCGAAAACGTGGCATTCCCCTCGCGGTGGTGCGCAGGACGCATCTTGGAGTACAGGGCACCTTGCGATCGGTGGCAATCAGTTCATCGAACGACGTTTCATCGACAGATCGTTTCATCGACACGCGATGTTTTATCGACAGATTGTTTCATCGACAAATCGTTCCAACGACAGCTTAGATTAGCTTTTTTTTCTGTGATAAGCTGCATGAGACTTTCGCCGCCAAGCGCGTGTACGGGTCCGTCAGGTGAGTTAACATTTTTGTAATGAGCCGCCGCGTACTGTCGCCGCGAAGCGGCGTATACGCGGGGGGGGGGGGGGGGGGGGGGGGGTAACGCGCACCCCAGTGATGCACGCGTGACGAAATGTCCCTGCAGCGTGCATTTCGCGCAACGAGTGTCGATGAAACGATCGTGTCGACGAAACGTGCGTCCATGAAACGTCTGTCCATGAAAAGTTGTCCACGATACGAGTTTCGACGAAATGATAGAGACCCCTCCTTGCGAGTGCTCGCGCAAGCAGATCAGCGTGCGGAGCTAAGCACGCGCGCACCTGACTGGTCGTGCTGCTGGTGCTGCACACAACTGGCAAACAAATTGCGTAAATATAGACATAGAAAAAAAATACGCGTCGGCATTTATTACTCTGGTGCATGCAGCCGTCTTTGGTTTGGACTGGACTAACCGGGTTTTGCGATGCCGCGGCCCGGTTCCCGCCGTGTTCATTCGCTCTGTTCATTCACTCGTTACGTTTACTTTCCTTCTTACATAAGAGGGATACTTCGACGAAGTTTGAAATATACCCGTTGTGTTCAGAAATAGGCTTAACATGATCCACAATATACGTAAATGACAATCGCAAGTTTGCATTTTGAGACTGATGGCTGTATTTTTCGTAATAAACAGCCCACTCTGGCAAGCGCTCGGAGAGCAGCCATTGGAAAGATTGCGGCGGATGTCGCATCTGCCGCAATCGTGACGTAGGTTCAGGGGCGGATCCAGAACTCCGTTTTGGGGGGGCCGGAAATTTTTAAGGATACTATTCTCCCATTCTTTCTTGTGCACCGGCGGGTCCACCCATGTCAAATTGCGCTTCGAGAAGGGGGGAGGGGGGCGTCGACTTCGTTTGGGGGGGGGGGGGGCGCCCCCGTCGCCCCCCCCCCCCCCCTTGGATCCGCCACTGCGTAGGTTGTGTCGGGACGAGCAAAGCTGCGGCGAGGCTGACGTCGAGAGGTTGTCCTATAGCTGTTCCAGCCACAGGAAGCGGCCGAAGCACGCCAGCGATCGGGCCACCGCCACTAACCCCAAAGTTGCTTTTGTACGAATTCTGAGTGACGGGTTACTCTTCTATAATCATGCAGAGGGACAATAGCGGGACAATAGCGGCGTCTGGCACACTCAAAAGAGAGTCTCGGGGAGAGGGGAGCTCCTCCTTTCCTTCTCCTCTCGTGGTGGACGGAGGCGAGACAGTTATCGTCCCTACCTCTCAAGGTTCCTAGACGGGCATTACAAACGAGGCGCTAGCGACATCCACCATGTGCTCTTTGCTAATCGTTTAACTCGTTTTAAGACTACTTTTCGTTTCTTTTTCAACGAAAGACTGGTGTGTCCGATGTGATACTGCTCCCTCGAACACGAATCGACCAAGAAATAAGCGCCGAAATTTCGCTGTAGTGCCCTTTTAAGGGAAAAGGAGTCTTTTTACACGCTTCCAATGACGCGCCTCTGTTGACGCACACACGTTGGCACCGGGGCGTGGCACATGTTTTCGTTTCTCCAGTATGCACGACGTACGCGGACAACGTAAAACCGAGCCGCAGCAATCGACGCCGTCTGCGCAAAACCGCCGACACCCGGCAGGAAGGATTGGTTCTTGAAAGACAACTTTATGCGGGCCATAGGCGGCGATCGAGCGAAGCTGTGGTGGCTGCATCCCAAACTGTCGACGCCCCGGAGAACGGACTGGCTTTCCGAAGACAACCTTATGCGAACCGTTGTTGGGTTGGAATTCCCATCCTTCGCTGGCTGGAAACCCCAGCGCTAAATGCTATAGCGCATTTCGTTGAGGATCAGCGTAACGACAGCAACGATTTCGACACTATTTTTATTTTTTTTTTTCAAAAGCTTGTGACACAAATCCCGTTTTCCTGCACGATTTAAATTAAAAATTGAGGTACCACTGCATGGTGTAGACAGCTCTTCCTGTCTGATACATCCACGTGTGAGGAGAAGCAGTGAGTGCAGACGTTGACCTCGTTACACGCATGTGCACACCCGGGAAACGCGGAGCCATGTTTTATTGGAGGAGTGAGTATACGCGGTCTCCGCTTTTAAAAGGAGGCCACAGTAGAAGTGCCTATGCATTTCTGGCAACTTTTCCTTCCTTATTCTGAGCAACCACTGAGCCTATCAAAGTTAGAGCGCGATATATAAGAAAAACAAAACAGAAAACGTAACAGTTTAGCGGTTTTACATTTTTTTGTTTTACGTTTATTATTTATTAAAAAAGCACATTTCTCAGCTTTCTTTTCCAGCGTCCCGGAAATAAATTATATAATGAATACAAATTGCAGTGCCGCGTTGCAGTGCAAAATGTATTTGTGAATCTATATACGTTAATACGTTTTCTCAGTGCATTGTCACTACGAATTGAATCGAGGAAGTTTGCGCTTCGGTGAAATCGAAATTTCGTCCGCTAAACAACATTTTTTTGGGCTCTACGCATTGGCGCCATACCGTGATCGTGCTCGCTAAATTCCATGTGGCAGTTATGAGTGAGCCCGTGCAGCGCTGTGTTACTCCGCCGCGAAGAATCCATTGCGTGTGATGGTGTGGTTCACTTATATAGAAGAGCCTATGATGGGCATTTTCTATGCTCCGTTCTTTATACTTTCGCAAATTACTACCTGGAATCACTCCCTAACGTTAATAACTAAATAACCTTGCCTTAGTATTTCTTTCTAAGCAAGAACGATGCCCCCCCCAAAAAAAAAAGAAGAAAACGAAGATCGTGAAATATGAGCATTGTTAATCTTCTCATCTCGAAGCCAGAACAAGCGGCCGCGTGTCCTGTTGCCTATCCTATGCCGCCGGCGTTAATCATACCCACGCGCTGAAGTTGGCAAAGTAGAAAGCGCGTGCTGAGTTCCAGGCATTGTTAGTTCGGCTCTTCTCATCACCGCAGTAGTTGGACACGAGCCAGTACCCGAGTGTCCGCCGAGACACAGTGAACTAGAAATGATTGAGTGGGGCGAGCTACAGGCTCCGCTCATGCTTTCAGTTGTAGCTCAGGATGTCGAAAGTTGGAGTGGTGGCGCTGCGATGGAAGTGGTTCGGTTCGCCTGGATTTTCGGCGTAGAAACGTGCTTGAGTTGGCGATGGTGGGAGAGGACGTCGCTCCTTCTTGACTTAATTATCGAGGCGAGGAATTTAATTTGTGCCACCCTGAAAACCTCGCATTGCTGTGGCAATGCATAGAAGGTTTCACAGCTCAGACTACATGTCTGGTGCATTCGTCCCTTCTATGCAACGAGTTTAGTTTAGAACCAGCGAACTGAACAAATGATTGATGAAATGGTTTTAACACCGAATGTGCTTCGTCAGCAATTTGTATGAAAAATGCTTGTGATTCCACCGCCACGCTCGACCGTTATCCTCAAGCGTTACGCTCGATCGATACATGGGTCAAAGTCAAAATGGACAATATAGCCTAAGGCTGAACTCCATGGAGCGAATTAAGGCCGGTTCTCACATGAAGCGAAGCGCTGATGTAGCGCTCCTCACGTGCCGTCAGCTACCTATCGCCTGCCACGAGCAACAGTTTTGGCGGTGCGATACAAAGCTGGTGAACGCTCCAGTCAGCACGCGCTTAGCGCGAGGTTAGCGCTATGCTTGTAGCGCTCCGCTGCATGTGTGAACAGGCCTTTATGCGACGAATAATTGACGAACGCCGCCCGACGGCACGCTCGCTTAGCGCGAGACGTAGCAGCCACTGTGGTGATTCCACGCGCAGAGCAAAAGCCGCCGGGCAAAATTTGTAGATGTTTCGCAGCATATTCGTCCCATGGAGTTCAGCCTTTAGGGGCTATATTTTTTTTTGTAATTTTGACGTCAGAAGTCACGTCAAAACACAACGTCACGACGACGTGACGTCATCGTCGACAACGACGTTACGCGACTCCAAGATGCCATCTTAGGACCAGTCGCGTCGCTTCGAGGACGGCGCCGTTACCCGACATCAAGACATTGTTGTGACGCGGTCGTGACATCGCGTCGCGTTGAGGACGACACCGTCACTTGACATCAAGTCGCCGTTGTGACGCGGTCGTGATGTCACGCTGCGTCGAGGACGTGTCGACGTGGTCATTGACGCCTACGTTGACATCGACGACCCACGCAACGTCCAATGTCGCTATAACGTCACGCTAAAGTCGTCACGACGTCACTCTAACGACGTCACGACGAAGCCTTGACGTCTTGTAACGTCGTCGCCTTCGCCAACTTCAACTTCTCTAGTTTTCTTTGACCAGAGTCTATACTCGTGGACATTTTTCTGTGGCATTTCCAAAGAGGGGAGGAGAGTACGCATGCGCAGCTTTGACCAGTGTTCAACTGGGCGTTCCCGTACCTTTGATTGCAGCCCTGCTGCGGCGCAGCTCCCTGCCGCCCAGTGGCGCTTAGAGCCTATACTATGTGCTAGTGCCGCTTTGGAAACAAAGGAGATATCATGCCTCACTGGACAGGACTAGAGCCACGAAATGAGCTGCGCTTAGAGTATCGGCACACTGTTCCCCAACATTGTTCTGGGTGCCGCCATTTTGATGCCTGTGCAGAGCAGACGCAACTGCCGATCGTCACGATTCGAAAGTGCGACTTCCTCAGCATTAGATTCGATGTTGGGCAGCTCATGTAATATTGCTTCGCTCTGTCGAGAACTGTTCGAACATTTGTGGAGAGCGGAAAAGCGTTTCCTGTGATTTCAGATAAAGCTTCAGATAACTGGCAACCATGATTTTAAGCCACAATATGGGCAATAATTGGGGGTTGTGTGGATATTTATACAGCGAGTCGTTGGTCAGCCATTTTTAACGTTGCGACGAGTCACTCGCTGTAGATGAGCAATTTAGCCAGTGCAGTACAACCGCTAGCCTGGGGTCTTTAACGTGCACCACGCAGTAGTGATACACGACCGCACGCCGGTACGATGCTCATCCAGATCGAAACGGGCAGGGGTGGGGATTGAACCCAGGATCCCTGGGTTCTGCAGCACGAGCTTTCGCTCCACGTGCTCCGAGCTGGTGTGCGCTAGCCCACTCGGCCACCGATCCCCCCACAATATGGGCAAGTGTAGTTACCCTGAGGCGTAGCTTATTTGGTAAGACTATAGACAGGACCTAAGGCAGCAAGCGCTAATTCAGTCCGGCCGTTCCCTTGGCCGCTCAGATGCCCTTGACGTCACGAGCACGATACGCATTGCGCTTTTTGCTGGCCGATTTTAAAGCGAGAGGTTGGGAGCTCGCGGCCACGTCATTTCGTTTCCGTACCCCTTCAACAAAATATGAAATATAGTCTCCGTTTTCAGAAAAAGGCAGAATAGGACCCACAATATCCGTAAATAACAATCGCACGTGACAGCTGGCGCAATTATGACGTAGCCTTTTTCGGGACGAGCAAAGCAGCGACGAGACGATTGCAAGCGGAGGTATCTGGCCGCCGCCCTGTCTCTGCTCGTGCGGGCAAGTGCGCGCAATTACAAGCTTGGCAAAGCTACGTTCACGCGCACGTAGCACATGCTTGCACACACGGAGCACCAGTGAGGCTATAACCTTTTCCATGATGGCGCAGCCATCTTGAATGTCGTCACTTGTGGTACGCGTTAAAACATCGTTTTGGTCTCTCCACGCCGCTGGAAGGTGTTCACGAAAAATATGTGATTGTCACGCATTCTTGTTTCGCCTCACCTATATTTTGTTTCCGCGTATTTCAGGTTGAAATGTTTGATTTTTTTTTCGTCCCGCATACCAGATACGGAACTCACGTGACTGAGAACGAAAGAAAATGAAAAACGTGTATAGCAGGGAGCCTTCATGCACAGGAGTTACGTCTTTCTTAGGGTGGTGGCATCTCGGCCATTTCTGTCTCCAGAATGCACGCGCTTCGGTTTCGTTCGGAGCTTAGCTCTGCCCGGTGCTTTGGCGCCATTTTAAGGCCCATCTGGCACGCGCAGGCAATTTTCAATACAACAATGGGTGTCTTAAGCCTGTGACAGACGCACATCGAGGCACCCTAGTCTATAGTTCTGGGTGAGACAGGCATCGTCACTAGTGCCACTAAATAAGCTACGCTTCAGAGTCACGACACTTGGCCATATTGTGTCTTAGAATCATGATTGCCAGTTATCTGAAGCTTTATGTGAAATCACAGCAAACGCTTTTCCGCCCTCCACAAATGTTTGAACAGTTCGCGACAGAGCAAAGCAATATTGTATTACCTTCCTAACACCGAATCTAATGCTGAGGAAGTAGCACGTTTAAATCATGACGATCGGCTGTTGCGTCTGCTCTGCATACGATGTATGCAGAATGGCGGCGCAAACAACAATACAAAATGGCGGCACCCACAACGATGCCGGGGAACGGAGTGCGGGTACTCTATAGGCGCAGCTCATTTAGTCGCTCTAGTCACTACCTGTCAATGTTCTTAGAGGGACGTTACAAACCAGAGCCGTTTATACTAGAGAGTTTGGCCAATGGGCGGAGCTTGTTGGCCGCTAGAACAAGCAGATTTCGCGATAACACAATATGGCGTTACTTCTTTGTATTGTTCATTCCTGAGAAATCGCGTAGAGTTCCTATGAGTCAGAGCCACAATATGGCGGACGGAAGTAATCATCCCCCGGTTGTCAGACTACGCTGCTGTGGTTGTCAGGCTGTCAAAATCTCCTTAAGAAGGCCAAACTCTCTCAGTATAAACGGCTCTGTTACAAACGAGGCTTTAGCGACATCCACCGGGTGCCATTTGCTAATCGTTCAATTGGTTGTAAAATTTGTTTTCGCGTCTTTTTCAACAAGAGACTGGGGTGTCTGATGTGATACTGTTCCTTGAACACATATAGACCAAGAAAAAGAAACAGATATTACAGGAGGAAACCTAAGACTGCCCTCCGCGACGTGGAAGGCAGCGGGCAACGCGCCCCTCTCCTCCGCAGCGCGACATGGCCGAAAGCAGAGCGTAGAACACGTGATACAGTAGCGCACAGGGAGAGGGAGCGGGAATTTCCCGCTCCCCCTCCTCCCCTTCCTTTTCCGGACACGCCTGACACGTGACTTGAGGGAATGGAGTGAGCGGCGGCCTCGCGCGCGCCATCCTCTCCCTTTTACGGGCGCGCGGGCCGCAGCGCCAGGAAGAGGGCTTCCCTGTGTGGTGGCGTTCCTTGGAACTATGACGCGTCGCAGCCAATGGCTCTTCAGGTGCCATTTCGCTCAGCCATACTCTCCCCGACACGATACGGAGCGACCAGGCTCGAAGTCAGACGACTCCGCCCGGAATGTTCGCGGCTTATTCGCCTTCTCGGGGGAGGGAAACCAGTGCCTCCCACAGTTTACACCCAATTTTTATTTCTAAACATTTGAAAATTCAGCTATAAACTTTAAAAAATTGTAAAAAAAAAAAAAAAAAAAAAAAAACTTAAAATGTTTTGGGAAAAATATAAAAACCTCCCTAAAACACTTTTCCAATTTGGCGGAAAGTAAACTCCAAATATTCGTGTCAAGTGGAGCTTCTGCGCGTGCGCCCTGCCAACAGCAGCGCCACCAAAGCGGCCTGACATCAGCGCCACGTGTTAAGGCCCGTTCACACTCTTGCGACCGAGTTCGACCGAGAGAGACCAGACCGGTTTTTAAGCCTCTTGCGATCTCTTAGGACCAGCTCCGCTGCAGCGGAGCTGGTACAGCGTAGCTGGTCTTAAGAAATCTCAAGAGGCTTAAAAACCGGTCTGGTCTCTCTCGGTCGAACTCGGTCGCAAGAGTGTGAACGGGCCTTTAGGGTATGAACTGTGTTTTATTTCTTAGTGACGAAAGTAAATCAGATCCCTATCCATTTACATGCTTAGCCATCGGCCATCACACAAGTTATCAAATGTGACCACGATGACACGTGCTCATGGGCGTGCAAGCCAATTCTTCTGCCTCCTTCAAGATACTAATTTACTGGAAGACCGGACTTCTGCACATCATCAATACGTTGGTCACGAGAAATCGGTCATGATTCCAGTGAGACAGAACGTGAAAATTTCGCAATCAATATTCATTTTTAGATGCGGAGCATCTCTTGCTCGGGTCTATGTCCCGCGGCGTCGGCGTTGTAGTCGGCACTCGAACTACGCACGCGCAACTCTCCTCCTTCCCTCTCTCCAACAGCTGCGCGTTACTCTCTCCGCTCTCTCTCTCTCTACCAGCTGCGTGCACTGCGCGTGCGTTCGCTTCTCCTCACACCGCGCGCGCACGCGCAACTCTCCTCCTCTAGTCTCCTCTCCTTCAAGTGTGAAATAAAATAAACGGCGAGCGGCGAGCGTTCCAAGTTTCTCTGCCGCGAGCCGCGACGAAGGCTCGCGTAGGGGGTAACGCTAGGGCAGTCGGTGGCGCCATCTCTCGACGTCAGCACGCAACTGACTCTTTCCTCGGAACCAACACGATGCTCCGCATCACCCCATGGTTCCCCTCGGGAAGATGGTGTAATTTTTTTTTTCTGCTTCGTTCAGCATTATTTTAAAATCGCACAAACACGGATTCATTTTTATAGTATCACGTGTGATTCTGTGTAGGTTCACCATCGATAAAGTCTTTGAAATCTGACAGGGGCATGCCTGGCTGATCAACTCTATTCCACGCCTTTGTGGACATTTTTGACCAAAGTCTAGTCAGGTCATGTTTTGCTTTCACACTCCTGATAGTTCTCTATACATCTAATATAATCACGCATTCATTTGCAAAAAAAAAAAAAAAAAGAAAGGAAGAAAAGGAAAAACAATAAAAAAACAATTTCCACTAGACTTTTATCCCTATGGATCCCGTAGAATTGGGGCACCGCGGCCTGGTTGTGACCTGTCGCGACGCCTTTTTCATCGCAGAGGCAACGTTAAAAAATTAAAAAAACTTCACTTTTTTTTCTTGGTGGGAGCTTGCTTGTGACGGCGGCAGGGACCCCGGTAATAACGGTCCCAAGTAGATTGTGTGCTGAATTCACTTGAACACGAATACACAAATTTAAACAGCGTATCGTCGCAGGTTGTTCATTGTTCTTTTGTTAAACGTGAACCCGAGGGCAACGTCCAAGCGCATCGGACAAAGTCAATGCGAACCCTTAAGAGCGATTCACACACTCGCGTTGAGTCGGACCAAGGGCGAGGGTTGATGGCAACAGCGGCGTCGGCTTCAACTAAAACGGGGTAAAAACCGGTTTTGTTGGAGCCGATGCAGTTGTTGCCATAGCGACCCTCGCACTTCAACGCGAGTGTGTGAATCGCCCTTTATCCGCAGTCTTATGAAGTTTCCAAATGACGGTACGTGAAGCCAGCAACAGCTGACGCCATTTTACGAACGGCGTCAGCCGTTCGTAAAATGGCGTCAGCTGTTGCTGGCTTCACGCGGCGGTACCGTGCGTGCTTCTATTCATTCGGCGTTCGTTGCCATGGTGACGGCGAGGAAAGCAGACGTGCGGAAGAACGCTGCTGGTGCAGCGATACCAGGTGCGTTCTAAGGCCCTTCCCGCATGCTTTTCAATGGGCGGAAGGTGAACAAAAAGAGTTCGAAATAAGGACTTAACGCAGAAGGCTGCATTTCTCCAGCGCCTCATAATTTGACGAGCCTTACACGAAAAGCATGTTTTTTTGGCCATTCCGTGTCCTGTTTTTTTTTTATGCGTAACATGGGTCTAAAGTATTAAACTGCCCCGTCGCCTTCTATGACGAAGCATCTGATATGACGCGTCGCAGCCAATGGGAATTGTGCTTGCAGGTGCCGTTTTTCTGGTACAGACGGTTACAGACAACACCGGCTTCGCTCCATGGGACAGTTAATGCTTTCGCATTAAAATGAAGATATAAAGTGTACGCGGAAGAGGAGGAGGAAGGAGAAAGGAGATGTTGCTACCTTTCTTATTCAGGGACCTTATATACTCCGCTTCACGATAACTTGGCGAACTGTGGAGGCTAGGACCCCGCGACCCAATAAGAGCGTCGGAGCGAGGCACGTGACCCGACGTCGGGAGCATTTGTGTCACCACGCCAAATGCGAGGCGCGGGGCCCGGACGAATTGGCTGTCGTCTGCTAGCCAAGAGTAGTTTGGTCCGAAACCAACCAACTTCGGATGAACGACTACAGCAGCAACATATCTTACCGCTAGAATAGCGAGCACTTCGGGGATTGTTCAGCCGCGAATCTGTGACGGGTGCTAATGCCAAAACACAGTGCGATGTTTTGAGCGGAAACGACCGATTACACAGCTGCGATCACCGGCGATCGCCAACGGCCACGGCGCTACAAGGCAACAAAATTGACCGCATCTCCACGTGGTGAATGATGTTGATTGGGGCGAAGCTCTGGTGGTGCTTGTCTGCGTAGACGCTGAGCCGCAGCATGCCGAGCCTTTCGTTCGTTTTCATCCATGTCAGAAAGAGAATGTGTGGTATGGAACGTGGTTCTATACGCATTTTAGCATTTGACCGCAGCGCCCTCTCGTCTATAAACGTTGAGTCAATGCATGCAAAGTTTAACGCGATTATATCCGCATTTGACCGCAGCGCCCTCTCCTGTATAGACGTTGAGCGGCTACATACAACGTTTCATCCATGACATCCCCAGCTCTTGAGTAGAGCCCCCTATTCGTCCCGCAGTCATGGCCGAGTGGTTAAGGCGATGGACTAGAAATCCATTGGGGTCTCCCCGCACAGGTTCGAATCCTATCGACTCCGCAACCAAATTTTGTTTTCATAATTTTTCATCATTTTTGTTTTTGCCCTACACGAGCACGCGAGCTCACGAGCAGGAGCACGAGCACCGGACGCCGGACGGATGGACGGACGGACATGGCTAGCCCCTAAGGAGCTTCGCCCCTAGAAAAAAATCGACCGGATACAGATGTGGCGTCACTTTTTTGGTTTAAATATAATTGAAACTCATACATTTGTGAATATTTTTTTTGTTGATATCTTCTCCTTATAGATGGAATCGCGCGAGTTCAATTGCCGTTAAAAGAAAAAGAAGCCTAGAACTACTTTGTGTCACGGAGGGCTCCGTGGCTGTGTCGGTAACGAGGTTCCGGGGGCCTCGACCATGGATTGTTATCAGCTGCCTTGCTCCGGCGCCCTTATTAGGTCGCGGGAGCCGCCGCTTCCACAGTTCGCCAAGTTATTGTTATCGTGAAACGGAGTACAGACGTTTGCAAGTACGGCCTCTCAGCGCCGCCATCTTGCTGCTGGGGTCGGTAGATCGTCTGATAGTCAAGCATCGACCCCGTAAATGTGACGTCACCGCTCTAAACAAACCGCTGCTATGGCGTTGTAATGGGACACTATATGAGACTTAATTTCGCTCCGAGAAAACGATCGGTCAAAAATCGGACGTAGAATTTAAATGTCTAAAAATAGTGGATAATTCAAAGCCTAGATTTCACACTGACTGCGACAGAAGTTTGCCGAGAGCCGTCTGTTTTTGAAATATTTGCGGCGGCAGCTTCCGGTCCTCGAAACGTCTCGAGATGCCTGTTGCAGACAACGAACGCATGACGAATGCACACGGAATGACTGAAGTATGCCGTCTGCAACAGTTTGAATCGTTTGCACAGTGATATGATTTAAATTTTGTATTTATTTAGAACATGGCAGGCCTAAGAAAACTAATATGGTTTGTGAAAACGAATAGCATTTCCGTGCTATACGGGATACTGTCTGACGAAAATAACAGGTACGGATATCTGCTAATATAAAAATTAATCGACAAAAGCATCTGTTTAGAGCATGATATTAACACAGCGTCGGATCCTCTTTCTGCTCTTGCAGTTAACGTGCATTGAATGAAAAAGCAATTATTTACATGAGCGGTTCGAGACCCCAAACTTCGTCTTTCAGGCTCGCAATATGGGTGTGTTTCGTATCTGCCTCGTTTCGTATCAGGCTCGCAACATGGGCCTGTTTCGTATCAAACTGAGAAAAAATAATACTGGTTCTTTAGTTTTAAGTAAGACCGCAAGTGTGCATTACTGAGGAGGAACACTTCTCCGTGTTTCTAGAAGAATCGAGTTTACTCTTACACCGAGTGTAGAAGATAAGGAGGCCAGAATGACCTTGCCTAGTCAGTCTCGCCCTACCTCACTAACGAACATTCGAGGTCGAATGTTCGAAGTGAAGAGTGTAGTACATAAGGATCCGAGCGCGGCTTTGTCGACTCACAGCCTGCTGTCACACCTATGCATTGTCGCTCGCTGTTGCCGCCGTCGACGCTCATCATTTCTTTTGTTTCTAGGCACAAGCTCGCCGTTTAAATCTTTATTTTCTATTTTACGCTTGCCGATCCATTTCCATCTTTGACAACATATATCTGTTGCGGACAGCTCGTTTGATCATACAGATGTACACTGAAGCAACTGTACTGTCAGAAATTCTTGAAACGCGTGCTTGATTGCACTTCGACCTTGATACACTTCACGTAGTCGTCGTACGTGATTCGGCTTCAAAGTTTTTTCACCTCGAGCGCCGATTAAAGCTGCACACGGGCACTCTTTCCTTCCAAAATCACAAAGAGAGCTGACCCCGAGAATAGCAGTTTCGTCGATCGTCACCAACCTCATTCAACGCTGTCGTGTACTCACTCAGAAAGAACCACTGAACCCGCGAAGCCATTGCGTCGTCTGCTAGCAAGCGAAACCTGTTGTGAAACTTTATTACGGGCTTTTGTCATCGCTTTATGGTAGTGAGACGATAAAAAAGAAAAGTCTTAATGGTTAGATATTGAGACTCACCATGTTTACAAAAATATTTACTTTTTTTGTCAGAAAAGTTCTAACTTCACGTCGAGTCCCTATGCATTTGTCCATAACAACGGCCCTAGCAACGGTTTGTTTGGAGTGGAACGCCATGTTGTGACATCATCACTTACGGGGTCAATGCGGAGCGCAAGTTCGTCTGCTTTTTGCACAGGGGTTGCGATGATGTGAGAACGCCGAGCTCTTATTGGTTGATTGAAAAATAAATAGTGGGTAGACCTCAAGGCATTTAGCATTGAGGTCTACCCACTATTCTTCCAGTCAAAGCCAATCATACCTCGGCGTCGTTCTGACGTCACCGCAAACCCTGCGCAAGAAGCAGGCGACTTGCTCTCCGCATTGCTAAGGCGTACCCACGGTTTCCAGACTGGTGCCCAAACAAAGCGTTTTTCCATCCAAGGTGGCCGGACTAGCTCTCGAAGCGCGGCTGCTTGGAATCGTCTATACAGCTGTAGCTCTTAGTGCCCTTTTTCCGATGAAATCCGGCGATGTTCGATAGGAAAACCCCACGTGATTACGGAGGAGAGGGGCGACTCGAGGGGCGACGATGAGAGAGTGAGTGAAAGCGCTCCGCCTCGCTATCACTCTTTCCCCCTCAGTTCTCAGTTCTGGTTCAAAAGTCCTTCTCTCAGCTCTGGTTCAAACGTTTCTCAGCAACGTCGTGGAGAGTTTCAAAATCTGCGCTACATGTAAACCTGCCTTGCAAGAGGGCAAATTGCCAAAACTATGTACAGTCGCCGGCCATATGAGCGCCCCCGGCCGAACGCCGCCCGGAGCAGCGAAAATCCCGCATGCGGCGCGTCGAGCGTTGCCGCTTTCTGGGAGCCGGGCTATTGGGAACAAACCATTCCGTTATCAAAGGGGTGGACGCAGGAAGTTCAATAGCATTCCGCGTTTTGGAACGTGAATCTGAAGCACGGCCGATTATAATCCCGCTTCCGGTTGTATGTAAATGCAGAAGGCTTATCGAAATTCTTCACTGCATAATATCTCTGACGTGTTATATGCTACTTTTTTATTTGCAAAACCGGTTTGTCATTTTAAATAATTCCTACCCGAAGATTAATTCTACGCACAAGCCTTTCTTACAGTCTTTCTTAAACCTAGACTAGACAATGACAAGCGATTTTGAAATAATTTATTTAATCTATAAGGATATGTTATAGATAACAAAAAAAAAAGACTTGTTGAAGCAGTATAAAGATTCAGGCGCTTTTCATGAATGCGTTTTATCGAGGAGACTCTATTGTTCTGCGCTCGGTAGCGTGTTGCTTCGCAAAAGGGTAATTCTCTACACGATGATTTTGCAGATGGCTTCCTAGTCGACCACTTCTCGCTTGCCGAGGGATCATTGTTGTCATGCCTAATATCATATCAAACATAGGGTTTTTACATTTGTAAGCATCGATCGAACACTGCTGCTTTATCTACGCCTAAAGCAAGCTCCAGTTTATCAGCAGTTATAACATCATCTCCGAACACTTGGGGCCAACACACGAAGACGGCAATTCTAATCGGCCATGTTTTTGTGATTCACACTTCTAAAGGCAGGAATCCCGATAAAAGCTATGCGTCCACCCCTTTGATAACGGAATGGTTTTGTCCCAATAGCCCGGCTCCCAAAACCCGGCAACGCTCGACGCGCCGCGTGCGGGATTTTCGCTGATCCGGTCGGTGTTCGGCCGGGGGAGCTCATATGACCGGCGACTAAACACAAATCTCCTAAAGTGCATCTTTCAACAACGCAACAGCTCCCGCTGTTAATCGCAGCACACTTTGAGCGGTCGTTTACATTTTTTGGTAACTTTAACATGCTAACGTCTTGAACGCTGGATGGAGAAGTAGTAGATTTCAGTTATTTTGAATCCGTTCAATAGTTCCAACACTGTTTTATTTGAAGAAGTGGCGAAACCGTGTGACATTTGTCGTAGTACTTCGCCAGGAAAGTTGGTGGCGAAGTTTCACATTATTGCGTCCCGTCTGTTTGAGGGCAACCTTTTGGGGCATTACGCTTAAATGTTTCAGTTTCTCTAGGCGACCATACAACGAACGGTTCTGGCAGATACAAAAAATATATTGTTACTAGAGGCATTTGACGCTTCGTGTCACAATTAGAAAATGAAAAGGGGCGTTTGTCTGGTGGTAGGCATAACCCAGTTGCCAATGATTTGTTTTGTTTTTCTATTCCGCAAGCATAATTGTCTGCACGTTTGTCTAGCCAGCCTCTGCCGTTAGCGAGCCTGGGCTTCCTTCGGAAATCTGTATGGAAGGGTTTCAGCGAGCGGGCTGACCTGGACGTTCTCCCGAGCAGCTTTCGTCGAGTGTCAACCGGTCGGTGCCCAGCGACACAGTGTGCGGTCGGAAGCTCGTGTTTCCGACAGTCCTCGCCGAACACCTCTGTGGACGTGGTCGTCGCACCCTCACGACGGCGTATTTATAGCGACGCCGGAGGCCGTTGAACTTCTGCCGAAGACGCGGTCCGCGACATGGTGTCCCCTTTCGACGCCTGCGCGCCTTAGCAGGCTTCCCTGCTTCTTTCCTTGCCCACTACTAACCCACTAGCTGAAACACGTTTTGGCCGCGATGTCGTACTACTTGTCTCGGGTGTAACCGCGGACGAAGACGAAACGATGATTTGTTGTGACAGCCGGAAAAGCGACTTCGGGTTCCTAAACAATGAACCCTCCCCCGCTCCGGCAATTCAAATAGAGCTGGCTCTTAGGTTTGCCATTTATGGAACTCCTTGGGAGCAATAAAAGGAGGAGGGGGTGGGGGGGGGGGGGGGCGAGCTAGGCTTCCCGGTGCACGCAACATTAAAAAGGTATCCTATTGCCCAGTAAACCCATAAAAAAAAAATAAAGTCGAAGTACAACTTTTTTCTTTTTTTTTATAAAATGCCACTTCATAGCTTCAAGAACGTTTTACAGTTATCGTTAAAGAATAGTTAAAACACCTGCGGGACGCCTTGAAGTCCGCCATCACTTGTATATATTTTTTCGCTAACGACAGCATGCCAAGAAATGTCGTAGTTCCTTCAGATTATTTACATAACGTGAATCTTTGGAAACATTGTGTTTTCATATTCCCGACTCGCACTGACTTTCTTGAAATTAATAGGAGCTATTTGAAACGCATCCGTAGTTTTATTATGAAAATACATTTGAAATATTTTATAATGAGTCTGTATGATACTCATGTGAGACAGTCAGGCTTGCCGTTCTGCGCAACAGTAAGCGCACTTGTATCATGACAAGTATGATCTTGCCAGACAGATCAGCATTAACATCATTTTACATTGTGGCCATTGAGAAAGGTCCTGACGCTTTGAGAGGAAAGTAGATAGAAATTCAACAGAGAGTTTTAGTATTGCGTTAAGAGCAAACGCAAGCACTGTGCGTTTGGCTTAGCGTTGCGTGCTACACACTGCGCATGCGCCATACGCTCTTAAGCCAGCGAGCTTTGCGTACGTAGGCTCGCAATTGATCTCTGCGATCGTAAGCGTTGGCCCTCTGCGTGCCCTTCTCGTTGCTTTCGTCGAGCGAGGGAACAACGCGAGACTTCTCCAGATTGACCCCGTGTGTGACGTCACTGCTACAAACAAACGTCTGCTAGGGGAGTTGCTATGGGCGAATTCATGGTACGCATTAGATTTCGCTCTGAAAGAACGATCGTTCAAAAATTGGGCCGGAAGTTAGTAAGCCCCAATTGGCGTCTGGTGTCTCAGCTGTACATGAGAAATTCAGCCAGTACGGTACAGCAGCTAGCTTGGGGCTTTTAACATGCACCCCACAGTACACCCAAAAAAATAATAGGAGAAAAAAGGTAGCAACGGCGCGTTTTTTCCCTACTACTGACTGACGTGCCCCCAACCGGACACGAGATAAAGGGAGGAACGAGACGTTTTTCTCCTTCTCCGGGCAGACGGGAGAAAAGTTACTCCCTCCCGCCTCATCTTCTTTCGGTTTCGTTTTTCGGGTACGTCGCACACGTTTTTTTGATAAACGCCAATGAGCTGATTGAGCGTCAGCAAAAGCGAAGGCCGCCTGTAATTCGGTCTCCCAGTTCAAACACGCTGAGCAGCGATCGGTTGCACCGACTCTTCTATCGCTAATTTTGTCAAGCGAGCAAACGGAGCCGTTAGAAACAGTAAAGTTCCAGAGCACTGCCAGCAGTGCTACGTATACACTGGGCTAAAATGGCCGTCTCCGCAACTTCGCGTCCAAGTCACTACCGGGTGCCTGCACGGTTTCTGCGCTACGTTTGGGTCTGTTTTCTGTTACCGAGCGCCATCAGATGATAAACGTGATGTTATATTTCCGTGAGCCACCAACGTCGGTATGGCAGTGTAGTGCGTTGTTAACGAAGTCTGAGATCGTCGTCAATGTCTTCACGTGTTTCGCGTACCAGTGGTGTAACAGCGAAACGAGATTGTGTGTACGGTCGGAGGTTGACATTCTGTTTTGAATTAAAAAGTTTAATGATACCGCTTGAGCGATTATGGCGTAATCGATCCACCTGCCGATAACCATGTTGGAACGCTGCTCTGAAAGTAGCTCCTATCGTACAGTGAACATTGCAACTGTCGTCTGCAATGTTTTGTTGTCCCCTCCCTGAGAGCGATTACGCTCTCGGGGAAGGGTTGAGCAGGCCCGAAATATGATGGAAAGGAAGCACGCACGAATATATATTTACAGTTTGGAATATTAGCACTAAATGAAATCAGACAGATCGACAGATAAGGTGCTAGGTAAATTTGCTTTCTGTTATAGCCGAATAGTTTTAATGCGAAAGCATTAATTGTCCCATGGAGCGGAGCCGGCGTTGTCCAGTAATCGCGAAGAACGGCAGAGAAATTCCCTCCGCGCCGAAACGGCTCTTAAAATGGCTGCGACGCGGCCCGTGCGCGGGATAGTTTCAAGGAACGCCGCCCCACACTCCTGACACTGTTTAGTCGACAGTCTGTTTGTAGCCAAACTCACAAAACTTACCTGCCACCGCTGCAGCTTTTCTTTTTGATTTTCGTACTTAACCGCTCCCGAATCTCACGTCACCGCTAAAGAACATATGTTTTTAACAGCCTTTGGTTGTTTAGCGCCTTTCTTTTTTGAGAAAACCGCGTTCGTGCTATTTATTTTAATTAAATTGAACCACGGATAGTTGGATGCAACTCAAAGCGCGCTTCAATATTGAGTGTGCATTTTATAGTCCTCTCATAGACGCCGAATTCATGAGTTATTAACGTATAAGGCTTATCGAAAAAAAAAAAAAAATAGTGCACTAACCATCGGTCGGAAAGTGATTACTTCGCAACACCGAGTGCTCTGCGTCATCGATGTCGCTCTTTTAATTCGCCAGAGCCACTCGGCACAACAACCGGCCAATATATATTCAATTATTTTATTTATTTATTTAACAATACTGTTAGCCTTCACGTGGAGGCCATTACAGGAGGAGTAGGTGAAACAATGCAAACATCAAAAACGTATATATAGCTTCAACGGAATGTCCCTACAAAGAAATGCACACACACACACACCACACACACACACACACACGCACACACACACACACCACACACACACACACGCACACACACACACACCACACACACACACACGCACACGCACGCACGCACGCACGCACGCACGCACGCACACGCACACGCACGCGTATATATATACAGGGTGTTTTTTTTAAACTTAACAGATTTGTTTTAAAAAAGCCGTGAAAGTTACACTTTTGCAGCTTGTGGAGGTGAGTTAAGGCCTGTTCACACATGCAGCGGAGCGCTACAAGCATAGCGCTAACCTCGCGCTAAGCGCGTGCTGACCGGAGCGTTCACCAGCTTGCATCGCACCGCCAAAACTGTGCTCGTGGCAGGCGATAATATACGGCCAGGGGGACATATTATAGGGGACTAATCCTAATGCTCAGTCGGTTAATTAATTAAAATTCGTTAATTAACTTTTTAATTAATGAAAATAGACATATGGTTCCAATTAGAAACTTGCTCAGCGTCATCGAAAACCCCTAAATCAGTCATTTTCAGAAAGACTTTGAGCGCGTGAGAAGCGTGGTAGTGAACTGAAGTTACCACTCGTGGAGCAGGTACAAGGCTGGGGCTTGATAAGAGACGGAAAAATCGCGCGGGCGCCTTATCGCACCCTCTAGCTTTGTACCTGCTCCACGAGCGGAAGCTTCAGTTCACTTCTACGCTTCTCACGCGCTCAAAGTCTTTATGAAAATTACTGATTTAGGGGTTTTCGACGACGCTGAGCAAATTTCTAATTGGAACCATACGTCTATTTTCATTAATTAAAAAGTTAATTAACGAATTTTAAGTAATTAGCCGACGGATCGTTACGATTAGCCCCCTATAATATGTCCCCCTGGCCGTATAACTCACCTCCACAAGCGGCATAAGTGTAACTTTCACGGCTTTTTTTAAACAAATCTGTTAAGCTTAAAAAAAAAAAAAACACCCTGTATATATATATATAAATAACTTGTGTAGTTTTGACATTGGCAGACATCCATTTTGTTTATTGAGAAAAAAAAAAAGATGTTGCAAGGAGCGCTCGACATTTGAGATATTTGCTGATTAGACAACCTCCCGTGGAAGACAATTCCACTCTTTAATTGTTTGTACAGAAATGAATATGTGAAAACGTCTATTTCGCTGTTGTATGGCTGAACAGTCTTATCACGGTTTAATCTGAGTGATCGCTTGGTCACGTCTTTAAGATATAAATCAGGGTCACTTTTTAATTGCCTGGGATAAAGAGTTGAAATTACTCTCGTGTCACTATGTACAGTCGGGTACAAAAGTTCCCGGACCACGGGAGCGGCGGAGGCTGATGGCGAGGTGCCTTGTCTTGAAAGACCGGCGCTCGGCGCATGCGCGTCATTCTTTAGTAGCAGGAATGCCGATTCTTCCGTTTCCGGCAGCAGCGCTGCGATTCTCGATAACTTGCCGCGTGGCGCCGTTTCGGAAGCATCCGTGTTCCGCGCCAAGCTGCGCCAGAGGTCCGAGCTAAGAATTAAGGCGCTCAGGCCGGCTGGCCTACCTGGCCGCGCGCAGCGCACCGTTTTTTCGGCAGCTCTCTTCGCCCAACTCAGACCCCAGTTTTTTTTTTTTTTTTTTTTTTTTTTTTTGCCGGCGCTTTTTTAGACGCGATAAGAACACATTTGTTATGCATCGCTTGGAGGTAAAAATGATGAGCAGAGAGTTGAAGTGTTATTTTTGCGCTTATTCACACGCAGATAAATATAAAAGCATAAATCCTTTTCTCCCGCTGATTTACGGGCGCGGTCAGGCAGGCCAGCCGGCCAGCGCGGCTTCTCAGCGCGCGATCTCCGGCGCAGCTTGGCACGGCCGCGCGGATGATTCTGAAGCGGCGCCACGCGGTAAGTTATCGGAAATCGCCGCTTGGCTGCCGGAAAAAACAAAAACAAAACAACTAGGCATTCTACGAGTATGAAGAACACGCATGCGCCTCGACAGCAGGCGCCGCGCCGTTAGGGTGCGCAGCAATGCATCTCGGCCGCCACTCCCGTGGTTCGGGAACTTCTGTCCCCGATTGTACATACATGTTTGCTGAAAATATCATTCGAGCATACTAAAAATTCGATTGGAGCATTCGGTAGCCTAAAGACTACTCCTACAAGAAACACACGTTTGCATAAGATATTTAGCACCCGGCAGTTTCATCACATTCGCACTCAAGTACCACGCCACTGATATCATTTCTGAAAAACAATTGGTACGCCCTCGCCTCTATACTTCGTTTCATCTTATGTGCGAGCGAAGACAAAGCTTGAAGCGCGAGCACGAAAGCTCTGTGAGTTCAGGCTTTGCTCGAGCGCGCGAGCTGGGGAGAAACGCAAAAAGCGCTGGTCTCGCGCTTCTAGCTTTGGCTTCGCTCGCAGATAAAGTGAAACGAAGTATAGTGCTTCTGTCACGCCGTATTAGTTTATGATCAGGATAAATAATGCAATCGCTTCCAATGTTGGGAGCAAGTCATGTTTCTGTAATTGTCATCGCATGAGGATTTTGGGAGAAGGAATTCCAGAGTGTCAGCTTTGTTAAGAACACTCCTCGCGTTTAGGTTGATAACTCAATTCGGGAAGGTTTGGCTCGTCTGTCCTTGCATCGAGTCAATCATGCACTTCAGTTTTAGATTGCACAGCGCGTAGTTGATTAAGTGTAGAATCCCTCTCGAATATCTCGTTGTTAATCTTGAGCTTGTCATGTACCAGGGTAACTCTATCGCCCTTCTCTCTGTTCGATGCTGCGCTTTTCTAATTTCCACTGTTTCTTTTGCGTAGTCACTGCTTAGCTTGGTTCCTTTTAGTTCTCGGTAGTTTCTTAGGACTTTGTTTTTTTTTTTCGTCGAGGTCGGCAAACTTTATGATTACAAGCCTTATCACGTTTTCGCCCGAGTCTGTGAATTTTTTCGATAGACGTTACAGTGACGGCGATAACGTTTTCAAACATTTCTTTTGCTACGATTTGCTTCAACTAATTCAGTACTTTCATTCTCTTCCTCAGGCAAGCCGAATACCAAAATATTATTTTTTCTACTTCTGTTTTTTAGGTCTATAATCCTTTCATTTTACCTTCTTGCTGTTTTTTCTAAGGTAGCGACAGATTTCTTTAGATTGTCGATTTTAACCATTTGTTTTTCAATATTTTTCGATGCAGTTTCATACCCAGAGATCTTGACGTTCATGTCAGCCACTTCCTGTTTAAAGGTAATTTGTCCGGTCTTAACCTTTTGAAGAACTTTACTAATTTTGCCTTGGTATCCAAGATTTTTTGCAAATTTATTTTTATTAGTGTTGGACATTGATTTGATTTAACATCCCCCGAAAAATAGCAGCTGCCTTAACGCACTCCAGCAATCCCACAAGATGACACGACAATTTTGAGTGCACGGCACTATCGCCAGAAATCTGCGATCACTTCTATAGCTGTAGTAATCGTAGTGTGAACTGACCTGCATGAGCAGCTGCAGAAAGTTAGCCATGTCTGCCGTTTGGTGAGTGCTGAGCCATCTGATGTTAGTCGGTTCCAGACGCTACTTCTCTAGATGCGCAGAGGGTGACGTAGTTGACCCTCGGTGAAGATCCAACCAGTGCCAGTTAGTGATGACGTGGTCGTGTCCGGCGTTATATTGGGGTACGAAAAACGGCGTTTTCCTTGACACCGTGCCTAATATCGGTACCACCGCTATGGGCAGTTGTACAAAGTTAACAATGCCGGCCGTTTGGTGAGTGCCAAGCTCCGGAACAAAAAAACATTTTTTTTCTTCTGCCGACGATGTATAACTGGGTACAACATAGTTACTTACTTAAGCAAGTTATCCCCTCCATTTGCTCGTTTATGAGTGCTGCACGAGGTATCTAACCGTACACAACACCTGCCGAAAATCGTGGCTTTGACCTTATTCACCTTGGTCGAAAAGCGATTTCTCTGCACGTGAAACATCGCTTCCAGCTGCTGAGTGAATAACCATTTACAGAGGTTAATTCACGATGACTACGGCCGCCACAAACGGACAGCGCAAAAACAAAAAAAAAAAAACACGAATACTATGATAGAATAACTGGCGCCATTCTACGACGTCCTTTGCGGGGAAGCGAACGCTTGGATAGGGACCTGCAGTGAAGCGGGTTGGTTGGTTGACATCTCGCAAATAATTGCTGTCTGAACGTTTATTTGTTACTACGAGATTTCTCCCTTGTGCTCTTCGAAATACGTTCTGAGCAATGACATTACTGAGAAAAAATCGACATACTACTGGTAACATTATTTATTGCTTAGGTGATCATCGAGAAAATCTGCACCTTCAAAACGACGAGCATAAAAGGCGGAAGCGCAGCGTACAGGTTCAGTGATAGGGCCGATGGGGCTACTGTGCGTCCTTGCTGATGTATGTATTTGCCGTGCATGTTTATGTTCTCGAGGTATTTGGATTGTATCGTATGTAGTGGCACGCCAAGTGTATGTGTGTTATAGTAAGGATGTATATATGTAGATCGCATTAGTAGAGCAAACCATTTTTTTCTTGTGACCGATGAATTGAACTGTACATAGCGCTACCTAGCCTAGGCATTTTCAATTACTATGCTTGTGCCTGCCATCGGGTGGCTAGCTACTTAACCTTCTTTCACGCTTCGCGATATATGCTGGGCCGTGCAATGAGCCAAATGGACTGCTTGGAATTAGCTCTTTCGGAAAGACTTTCGGTTTCGCGAATGGTTTACCACTCCGCTTTGACTTGCGGTACTAACGAAGGGAATGTATCGCGGGGGATCGCTAAGGGGAGACGTGACGTGCGCCCGGTGGCCGGGTTTCGGCATAAGTGGTTTCGGTTGCCTCCGTTTAGACATCGCTGTTTTGAGAAAGAGATGACTAAGTGACTGAGTACGAAGAGCGTTTCCTTAGCTGCGTGGGAAGCCGGCTTCGGCAATAAATACAGATCTCGAAGAGCTCGTGTTGTGTTTTTATTTGCTACAGCTCTCGCTCCGAAAGCGGATGCTTGTTTGGTTTTGATCGAGGCGGTTGACTGCGTTTTCTGTGATAACTGGGGGGCGCCAGTGATGTGAGGTATTGGCCTTTCCGAAAACTAGGCTAGCAGATCTTTTCGGTTGAATCGCGGCAGCGTTCAGCGTAAGGACAGACAATATTCGTAGCATCCTGGCGTCCTCGTTAAGCCTTACTGAGCTCGATTCACTCGATTCGGAGCTGCCATAGTGCCACGCAGACGAGAAAGGAACTTTTATTTCCCGTTTTTAGGGACGAACGTTGCTACGTTTCTAAAGGAAAATAGGGGACAATATCGTTCCTCACTTTATAAAGGAATATAAACACTTTTTTTTTTTTTTAAAGTGTCGTTCTGCACGACCGCGCGCCTCCACGATGCTTATACAGATCGAAACGGACAGGGGTGGGGATTGAACGCAGGCACGCTGGGTTCAATCCCCGAGCTTTTACTCCACGTGCTCCGAGCTGGAGCGCGCTAGCCTACTCGTCCACCGATCCCCCTTTCAGTGAGGAGGCGCAACCGAGGAAAACGCAGTTAATAATGTTTGCTAGTTTTTATAATTTTACTCGCCTAAAAAACGTTTACACAAGCCATGGTGGGGAGCTCCCTCGGCGAGCATCAGACTAAACAGAGTTAACAACGCATATTTGGCCAAACGATGCGAAGATTTTTCTGTACGAGAGCTGTCCGGAGGTTCTAAGAACTTCTGTTAAGTTGTAGTAATACAAATTGCAAAACGTGTAATATTTTATTTACTGCATGGTGCTGCAACGCCTACTCGGCCACCGAGTGGCGGCCGAGTGGGTGGTTTGACGTAATTACGAATTATATCTCACTCGGAGTGTGGTAAGAAAATGAAAACACCAACCATTTGAAATGACAGAAAAAAGAAATACAAGGCGGCGTCTCATTTTCGGAACAGTGTTTTGATGTTTGCCTTTTCTTACCACTGTTTCAGGTATAATTCATTTTCCATTTGCTTACTACTGTCTCAGGTATAATTCATCGTGGTTAACCTGTACCAGCTCACCTAAACTCTTACTATTTTTCGAAGAACCTATATCTTTATAAAGTCCCCCGTAAATGTTACAGGGAAAACTGACTTCGTGTAACGGCCACGTGACGTCAACTTCCACGCTAAATTTAACGGGGAAACTGAATTGGTCTGTACGTCTCGTTACCTCAGGTCACGTGACATAATCTCAAATTTAGCGGTGAAACCGAATTGGTGTATACGTCACGTGATGTAAATTTCCCCGCTAAATTCAGCGGTAAATTCGCGGATGGCCGGATGAACAGAATTGTGGGATTGGCGCTTCCGTTAAAAAAGCGTTTATATCAAATGTGCTGGCTAAGCGTGACTGCTTCAAAATTATCTAGCTGAATTGGAGCTAGATTGTCAACTTTAAAAAATGTTTCTCTTTAGAGCTGTCGTGTTTCTTTTTTCACAAAAGAAAGTATCGACGAGGTATGTCCTGATTGCAAATACGCCACATGAGACATGGGAAAGCTGTCATCAGACTGTCGCCCACGGCAAGTGTTTTACGGTCGAGTATACACGAAAGCTTTTCCATTTATGTTCACTTTTGCGAAAGAACGCATCTGCGAGGCTGCCCGAAGGATGAGCGCAGCAGAGTGCGACAGGAAACAGCTGGTCTCGCATACAGGAGAACTCTTCTCGAAGCGCAAATCACTACGCGTGTATTTTCTGTGGGTAACTTTATTTCTAAATTCTAACGCCATATGCGCATGATGTGACTGCTGCCCATTTGCGCCAAACTGTGCCAAGGTGATTACCCTGCTACACCCTGCTACATTTCGGCAAAATGCGATGAATGTGCGCCAACATTGCTCCAAAACATAATATCAGTATATTAATATTGAAAATATAGTAGCTGACGTGGGGGAAGTCTTACGTTATGCTTGTCCGAGCTTTGATTAGCCAAATTCACGAGGAGCTTCTAAGGCTACAACAATTTATCTAAAATGTTCGTAAGTTAAGAAGTTTGTAAGAAGAGGAGCAATCGGTATTCACGAATGCGTTCTTATGTGAGAGGAGGAAATCGACGTTCTCGTACGGGAAAACTAGATTTTCTGGTTTCCCGCAAGCTCCTGATCATTTCAAGAGCGGGCTGTTGCTATGGTGACAGCCTCTTCGCCAACGCAAACAACCAATCGGAGAGCTCGGCATGGCACGGAGCAAGTGGAATTTTAATAGCAACAAACGCAGACGGCCTGTCCGCCAACGCTTCCCTGGGAATCGTGTCCGTGCAATGAAATGTCGACGCTATCAAGATTTAAAGGGGCCCGACTGCCGAGGCCGGGATAACCGCCTTCGTCGACTGTTACGAACTCGATCGCTACGAAGTCAAGAAAAATGTTCTCGTTGCTAAAAGGAGACGGCCCGCGCAGCTCGTTCCCAAAGCGGCGTAGATGGAAACAAATCGCCCCGGCGTATTTCGCCGCTTCGGATATGCAGGAGCGAGCCGACGTTCAAGAAGATACTTTTGAATTACAAGAGTGTCAGCAAGAGCCACGTAAACATATCTGCTCAAAACTTGGAGCGGACGCGGGCGTGTTTCATCGGAGCACTGGATTTGCGCTGTTGGACCGCGTCTTGGCAAGCCCTTCATGACCGATATTCTACGATTGCAACTTGCAACTCGATGCTGACGTGACACTCGGCAAAGGAAGGTTGAACCGCCACCGCGTAGCTCACACGAACTGCTCTAGCTCGAGAGTACCGTCGTGTCGGAATCAAAATGACATGCTAATAACAAAGTGTACATAACATATGTTGCGGAGGTAATCCATACAGCGTTTATTTGAGCTCTATAGCACGCAAACCAAAAAGACAGAACCGATGAGAGTGTCCCTTTTCGACGAGAGCTTTCGTCACCGCTGCCTCGAAAAACAAGGGGAAGAGATTGATCCCTTAATCGAAAATTTAGGCCAGCGATCAAGCTATTCACACGGCAAGGGTTCACAAGGCTCGCGCGGGTATATTCCATTAAGCAAGCCAGCCGGTCGTGGGCACACAGTCTTTGTCAGGGGCCGTCGGAGGAAGGCTGCGTCGGAGCAGGTCGGGCTAGGCCTATATTCTGCCAAGCTAGCTTTTGGTGATCGCTTAGTCAGTGAGGTCGTTCCCGCGGTAGGTTTTTCAGGTTGTCTATAGATCCAGCGCTCATCTCTGTCGTGGCCGGTTCCAAGCACTTCTTTCTTTTTCTTGCTGCTCGAATTCGGGGGACGCGCGTGAAGAGCACGCAGAAAAATAAATGTCCGTTTGTCGTCGCGAGGAAGTAATTGAGGGACGCTGTCGGCCATGTTGACTTGATCGTAAAAAAAAGTGCGTAAGACAGCTCTGGAGCTCTCGTAAGATTCCATCGTAACTTACGCAAAACTTACGATAATTTCGTTTCGTGAGTACGGAATTGTTCTCAGGTGTTGTCGTACGCACATTTTTGGCGTAGGATCATTTCGTGAATCTGGCCCGAGAACCTTCGATTATCGCCTTAAATAACGTACTACTCGATTTGGTATTTTATGAAACACTGATAGTACCCGGAAGTCGCGCAATATTTGTCCTGTTTGTGGTCTTGTTTTGGTGGGTTATATAGCTTCGTTGAGTGGTGCGCTGCAGTGAAATGAGCGCTGCAAAGTAGACATCGCGATTTTGTGTTTCTTGCAGCTCAACCGCGTACCAAAGCGAAGACACTCCTCCAGAGCAGGACAAAAATAGAAAAAAAAAATCTTTATAAGGGCTGATGTAACAACCTCACCTTGCAGTAGAAAGTTCCGGATAAGACTGCTGCAAGTACAGAATAAACTTCAATAATTTGGCGATCTCTTTTTTTTTTAGAGCTCGATGTTTAGCCAGGATGCTTGTGCATTTGCGGGAAGATTTATATGAACGGCTTTATAGGCTTATATCTTTATGTCAGCTTTCTTGTTTAGTTATCACCTTTGCATAGCTTTTATCTGTGCGACGGCACAGCGAACTGAGTAAATTAATACTTAATTAGCTGGAGCAGAGGAGGGAAACTTGGAATTAAGCTTAATGAGTTGCCGCCCGATTGTTTCTAATGTTAATTTATCATTCACATGCTTTCATGAAGTTATACATATACAGTGTCATTGAATCAAATAAAAAAAAGCGTCGCGTTTATTTGAATTAATCATTGCAGTTTTATTCCAACCTTTAGGACTTCAATGAAACATCCCCTTTGCGTGCTCAATAATATCCTGTTCTAAAATTATTTCCATGAAGTATGATTTAGTTTACCTTTGTCTCCGTACCTAATATAACGATTCACAGCAGTTCACACTGTGCTTTATCACTTGGCATATTGTTGTCGTGCCTGGGGCTTCTGCGCGCTACTAAACAGCTAAGTTCTATGTTTGGGCGTTTGAGGGAATCAAACGTGCCATGCACTGATGCTAACAAAAGGTTGCACAGAACTGAGAAAGCAAAGCAGGCAATGTCTTTTGAGGACCACGTCAACACGTGAATCTTAACATATAATATTCGTTCTGCTTAATGTCACGTTCTGGCAAACTCGAAAACCCTTTTGCTTATTCGAGGTTAGAATGTTCTTCGCGCTGAACCCCTACGTCGATTGTTCCAGAAGCCCACGCGTGTACATGAGGGGCTCCGCGTGGCGAGCCGGAGTCAGTCTCGCTCCAGCTTTCGATCCTGCTGTTTCGCCGCCATCGACGCCTGCGAAGCTATCCTTTTCCTATTTTGTTTTGGGCAGAAGTTCGCCCCATTAAACACTTAGTTTGCTTCAGTTTTCGTCGCTTTATCAGTTGTCGTTCGTGGCAATAGTCGCAGTGGTAGAAATGAAAATGAAGTGTGTACTTGTGCTCCAAAAGTTCCTTTTGCTGCTCCAAAATGGTACTTTAGCCGCTCCAAAAAGGTTCTCCGAAATTACTCGGACCAATCACATCATATCAATATTGTCATGCACATTGAAGATTCTGACAGCATTTACAATGGAAAGACGGGTTCAGTTGGCCATTTCAAAGTCCTCCAGCATGCGCGGACCCCACTGAAGGCTCTCGAGGACCCTTGGAGGTCCGCAAACCACAGTTCCAGAACCGCTGTTCTAGAGGCGCATGAAGCCGCGTGGAACGCAGTGCGATATTTTTGGCACGTGGTACGTGCTCCGTGGGTTCCAGTGATCTTCTCAAGGCTGGTTGAGACACTTGCGTTTGACTGCGTTTGACTGCGTTGCGTCGAGAACCGAAAGTGATTCACCGGCACATCTGTGCTTCGAATGAAGCGTGGAATCCAATTTAAGGGATCATCTTGGCACGCGACATAAGCAGCAGGGATGTCCTGGTTTCTCGCAGCCGCAACGCAGTCAAACGCAGTCAAACGCAACTGTCTGAACCAGGCTTTAGTGTTGGCCCCGCCATGTTTACATGCGTGCTCTCTTGTTCATCCCCAACGTTCTTGGACATCAACGCCTCGGCGCACGCACTAAAATGGTAATTTCAACTGAATAACGACAAGCGTCGGAATGTTCCCCGAGAATATTTTAGAAAGCAGTCCTAAAATATAAACAAGCTTTAATGTAATTAAACTTTTGTATGCGTATAGTTTTTATCCCAGGGCTCTAGGTTCTTTTTGTGTTTTTTTTTTATTGCATTCAATCATATAGGTTACATTCACAAAATTATTGATTTCTGCTTTTATTGACAAAATATCGCAATGTTCTTTAGGATTATAAGCTCCTGGGCTTCATAGAACGCAGATCAATTACAATTTTGATATTTACATGAAAACTTGTTATTTCCCGGAATGTCCCAGAAATTTGGCCACGTATGGACTCTAAGCTCTGTACGCGACGTCATATCGCACCACGATGGTGGTCATTCCCATTTGTTTTTGACTAGAAAAAAAAATGAAATGGTACATACTGAATGTTGCACACCGTTCCGCGCTCAGCAGCAAGGCCATCATAATATCCGCTGATGTGTCGTTATTGCAAGTCTTGTATGCTCAGTTTTACATCTAGCGCACAACCTGTACAACGCTGTCAAAGCTGCTGGCTCGAGCATGTTGGTTCATCTCGCGGCTTATTGTCACGTGCTCTCGAGCAAATGAAACATTCAGTGAAGTCATGCGCTCGCGCTTTTCACATTTACAGCGCTGTGCATAAACGGTACATTAACCGCCGAATTCAGAAACCTCACTCAAACTACACTCAAACTACACTCAAACTCCACTTCCGCGAGGAAGGCGCGAGGGCCGGCGCTGGCCAATCGCGACGGCGGGTCCGTCCTCGCGATTGGCCAGCGCCGGCCCTCGCGCCTTCCTCGCGGAAGTGGAGGGGCCCTTAAGTTTGAGTGTAGTTTGAGTGAGGTTTCTGAATTCGGCGGTAAGTATGAAATGGAGCATAGTCCCACTTGAGTGACAAATAGCAACAACCAACGCTATTCAACTTCAGGCATGCGCAGCATGCAGGTGCTTGAGATTGGTGTTTGAGGTCGGTGCAGAGGTACAGCCTTTTATCACAAGTCCAGATGCCACGGCGCGCATGGTCGGAAGGCGTGTCTTCCCAGACGATTATGAAGACTGCATAAAAACGATTTAGAAGACATCAATCATTATATGCCTGTTGTTCACTTGTCCTTTTATCTCAATCTTCATCATCGCATGAGAGCAAGCCCGTTCCAACCACGCACGTCATGGGCTTTCTAGAAGCGGCGTCTCAGATATATGACAGGGTGAAAGAAAGCACTGCCAAAACTATCGCGCTCTTGGAATGAGTCTAGCTGAAGTGAAGGAATTTACTTCCATTCTTAGCGTGGACACAGTACTCGAAAATCACAAGAAACACTTTCCGACGGGCTAGGCATGCCTAAAAGTGTGAAAGCGAAGGTGGCTGTTCAAGAGGGAGCAAATCCGAAGTTCAAACCTTGCACTATTCCCTTTGCGCTAAAGGACACTGACGTACTGCAGGAACTCCAACGTGAGGGAAACACTCGTCCTGTAAGAACATCGGAGTGAATGACCCCCATTGTGCCTGTCCTGAAGAGCGACATCTGCGAAAGAATCTGTGGGAACATCAAGGTCACTGTAAATTCTTCATTCATTTTTTAGAAGTATTCAGTTTCTAGATTAGATCATCTATGGACCAAACTTTGAGGAGGTTGACCAAACTGGAGCTGAAGGACGCACACCAAAAGGTAGAACTCGAGCCTGAGTCCTGGTCACCATCAATATTTCGAAATGTATATTTCAATACACTCGGCTACCATTCGGAGGGACGTCAGCTCCTGCAAAGTTCAAGAGAGAAATGAAAACAAAAACCTGCTGCAGGACATGACCCATGTCGTCGTGCATCTCGACAAGATTATGGTGACAGGTCGTGATGAACCCAAGGTCAAGTTGAAGCAATGTGCATTCTTGGACCCTGAAGTTGAGTACCTCGGTCATGTGATAGAAGCGGGAGGGCTGAAGCCGCGCCACGAAATGTCAAAGCCGTCATGAATGCTCCGTGACCCGTTGACCTCACGCGACTTGAAAGGTACCTTGGGTTTATCAGCTACAAGCGGCGCTTTCTTCGCAACCTGCCCTCAGTTCTACCGTTCTATCACCTTATTTATCACTGCTAACACAAAATGGTGATGGCAAGAAGGAGAGAAGACTTCATTTCAGAAGAGCAAATAGCTCTTGACATCCACTTATGTGCTTCAACACTTGGATTCAAAAAAGGAGATAATCCTCAGCTTTGACGCATCTCCTTATAGACTCGAAGCTGTTCTCGCTCATCGAGACACACGGCGAGAGGAACGTCCAATAGCCTTCGCTTCCTGAAGCCTTCTGCTAGCTAAGAACAACGTATACAGTCAGCTCGACAAAGAAAACTTGGCGTTAGTCTTCTGAGTGACGAAGTTTAATCAGTACCGTTGGAGCAATCAGTTATAAGCCATCACTGATCACAAACCATTCCTTCGTTAGTGGATCTTTGAACCGCCCCAGATGGCAAATGCGCTGAAGCTTCAGGAAAATACGGCGCAAAGCGGCAGGCGCGTGCGTCTTGTCGTCTCCGCGTGCTAGCTTTGCGCTTCTTGTGAGACGCTGGAAGACGGGCTGGCGGCGACACTGACCGGTCACGCCGTTCGTCGCAGGTAGAACCCTGACACGCGTGCTCGTATGAACGAAGCCAATGCGAAGCGCAAGTTCGTCTGCTTCTTTTGCAGGGGTTGTGGTGACGCCAGAACGCCGAGCTCTGATTGGTTGTGATTGAAAGGATGGTGGGTAGAGTTCCAAGCAACCTGCCTTGAGGTCTACCCACTATCCTTCGATCAAAGCCAATCAGAGCCAATTAGAGTTCGGCGTTCTGACGTCACCAGAACCCCTGCAAAAAAAGTAGACGAACTTGTGCGCCGCATTGGCTACTTTGTCGCGACAACAGGGTTAGTGAACGCGGCACCGATGCCCAACGACTTCGTCTTGACGTGTCACGGTGGATTCACACAGGACTCTTCTTTTTTTTTTTGCCTTGCTTCCTCAACTGGCATTATAAACAGGCACTATTGCCAAAGTGCATATAGTTCTATGTTGTTGCGCAATTCACTTTTATATCCAGGCCAACACACAAGGAATTACACTTTCTGACTTAAATGCAGCAGGGTAAAGTTCTAATTTAAAAAAAAAGTGATTTATTTAGCCTAATTTTGTATTGCTTACCTCAAATAAAGCTTTTACTTGAATCAAAATGGCGTGACAAAGTTGCGTTTCCACGGATTCACTCCGAAATCGGTCAGACAACCACTTCAAGTGTACCGTTAAACTTTTCAGTGCATAAAATAATGGGATGCGCACCTCGTCGTTGTGATTCCTTCAAATAGGGCACCCGAAACAAATAAGGATTTGGTAATGTGGCGGAATGTTTGCGGTATAATGTTATGATATTGTCATGCAGTGAACCTGAAGATGAAGACGACGGCGTTGGACGTGCAGATGGCACGGGCCGGCGATTAGAACGAATTTGAGTTGATTCGACCCCCGGGCGCCATGTAAAGATACACCAACTTCGTAAGAATGTCATCAAACCGTTTTTTTTTTCGTAGAAACTATGAGTAGCATTCACAACGCTTGTTTTTTAGACCAAGATCATTTGCCCTCACGGAGGAGTAGCAAGCATTCAATTATTACTGCGATAGTTAACTCTAAGGTGCCTTCATGTGCGCTTTGCTTAGAATGGAGACATCTGGCCATTCCCACACTTTTATTTTTGTTCTGAAGCGCGTGAAAGAGCGTGTCCCTGCACGTGTTTGGGGCGCTGACTGTGCTATGGCGACATTTTGTTTTCGTCGATTTCTTTGTATTTTACCCGTGAGCGCGTGCTGTCGGCATCGGTATACTACAAAGGGTGGCATTACCCTAAACTAGGGTGCCTCAATCTCCTTCTGTTTAGGGTAGAACACTGTAGTTTAGGGTGATGCCACCCTTTGTAGTACCCGATGCCAACAGCTCGCGCTCACGGGTAAAATACAAAGAAATCGACGAAACCAAAATGTCGCCATAGCACAGTCAGCGCCACAAACGCGTGCAGGGACAAGCTCTTTCACGCGCTTCTGAACAAAAAAATAAAAATAAAAGTGTGGGACAAAATGGCCAGATGTCTCCACCCTAAGCAAAGCGCAGATGAAGGCACCCTACCCTAAACAGAAGGACACTGAGGCACCCTAGTTAACTCTACTCGTTGCAACGAAGGACAAAACTAGCATGAAGCAACGCTCAACTTTCACCCAAGTTGTGTCTTATTTTCTCTATGTTATGTAGTTTCTCCTTGACACGTTGCCTGTCAATAAACTTTGCAAAAAAACAGCATCTTATGAAAACTAATATAATTTCCTGGAATGAGTACAAGTCGTAGTTCTCAATTTTCTAGTCGATGTAAGTTTCCCTCTGTGATTTGCTCACGAGCCCCTTTTATGGCCTAGACATTGTCATAGTTGCATCACGCGCCATTGCGTATTTTGTTTTTGTGAAGCACAAGACCATTTTTCGACATTTGAAAGGAAAACGATCATATACGCTTATAGGCATAATAATACTTTGTGTGTCAGTTGTCTAGATCAGAATCCTAAATATTCGTGTATTTGGGGCTATTAATATCACCTTATGTGCTTATCGAAGAATAAGACACACGAAAAACTTTTATTAGATCCATTGAGCAACGGAGTGCCCGGTTTACTTATAATGAATGTCTTGTGATGTGCAGCGTTTCCTCCAACATGTAAAATCTTGTTCAAAAGTTAAGCGTCTTTTTTGTCATCAAGCAATAGATTTGATTATTTCATCTTCAGGTATCCGCTGGAGAGCGACATGCCACAAGACTAATTGAAAATACCCATGCTGCTAAACCGATCTTAGGAGAGGTTCACTGCTTTGAATCTCATGTAATGCACTTCAATGAAGTGCATTAACATTACATTAATAGGGAAACTTACAAAATAACAGTTGTAGTAATAATGAACAAGAGACATGTCATACAAGCCATATAGCAACGCAAGTAAGAACAAACAAAACTAGGAAGATACTGAGTAGACACGTTGACTATAGACTTTTTCATCTCAGTAGTTACCCGACTAGCTGATAGAGGGCGTTGGCAAACTCGCCGCAATTGGGTGGCTTGCATTTGGTTGATTGCGGTTGAAGCGCGCTCGCGGCTGTAGGTGCTTTATTCAATTTTCGCTTAATTTTGTGGCAGAAATGAGACCGTTGTAGCACACAACCATTTGAGCTTGAGCATTGGATTTGTAGCAACACAACTACACAACAACCACTATGAGAACCAAGAATATGTTTCGAGGCATAATAGACCCTTTTCAAAAGTCCATCAAGCAACATTGGCGGTCGCCATTGCTTGGGCACGAAGCGCGTGATTGGATCTGAGTCCTCGCCGAACGCTGACGTCAGCACTCGTGTCCAATACGAGCTCAGCCGAGCTCACGCCGAGCGCTGACGGAGCCCCTCGTGTCCAATACATGCTTAGAGTACGTGAGCAAGCAATGGCGGACAAACGTTGGCGCGGACTTTTGAAAAAGGGTCTAGTGTGGACTTTTTAAGTAACATTTCATTATGCACCTGGTCATGTTCCTAAGAATTTCGGTTACGTTCGGTGGCGACACGATAAAACTGATGCACAGTAAGGATTACTATTGTCTGCAGCCGTACCCGTTAACACTCCCCATGAAAAAGACTAAAACAAGATAGGTGAGATTAGCTTCTAGATGTGCAGTGAGAAAGCAGGTTCACAACCTATTAACAAGAGCCTAAAGGGAGTCGGAAATTCACTGATCACTAGCCATTTGATTTTAGCGGACATCAACTTCCTGTGAACCAAAGAGACTAGAAATCTCTCCTACAATAGCCGGTATAATATTCAGAAAACAACAAAACAAAAAACGTGATTTTGTTTTGGGATGTTGTCTTTGAAGAAATTAAGCACTCGATAAACATTTTGATAGTTCATCTTAGGCCGGCAGAGTTATTAAAATATCGGCCCTGCTAAAGGGTCTAGGCCAACTCGTCGAAAGCCAACTCGTCGACGGCTAACTGGTCGGCGGCTCATTCGTCGAATAGGCGAATTCGTCATAGGGCAACTCGTCGAAGGAAAACTCGTCGAGGAGGCCAACTGGTCGCCGCTGTTTCAAAGCCATAATATATAATGTTGTCCTGAAATTTGAAAGCAAATCCTGCCCTTTAGTAATGCGTAATATCGTCTCACGGTAATAGACCTAAAGTGCGCTCTTTCTTGTCGAAGATAACAACTTGCAGCTTTCTCCGCTTTCACGGTGCGGTGGGGGACGATCACTACGTCGCGCGTGTATCACTGGGGCGTGTTAACCTACTCGGCTCATCCGTTCACGCCGCTTCGCGGCGACAGTCTGTGGCGCATCATAACATAAATGCTAACCCACCTGGCCCACCAGTCACACCGCATCGCTTCGGCAGTCTGCGGTGGCGCATTACAAAATGTAATAAAGGAAAAAAAAAATGACAATCCCGAAATGACCATTTTTCAACTTGTCTCAAGCTACTGTCCTGTCTTCGCCCTCTTGTAATTTTTCTTTCTGTCTTGTAACCCAAGAAGGGCGCTTTCCCTAGTCCAAACACAAATAATGATTTAGGTCAGGAGATAACAAGGAACCACGAACCTTTACCTCGGACCGTCATTAAACTTATTCGACGGATCGCTTTTCGACATAATGCCCCTTTCGACATGTTGCCCTTCGACGAATTGCCCTATTACAAATTGGCCTATTCGACGAATTGGCTGTTGACGAGTTGGCCGTCGACGAGTCGGCTTTCGACGCATTGGCCGGATCCCCCTGCTAAAGTACCCATGAACGCATTTCACTATGTTGGCGTTAAAAAATCAACAGTTTGATTTACGGACATTTTCTGAGAATTTGAATAAGATAAGTTACAGGCCCGCAGTGCTGTCTGGCATTTGTGTTGCTTAAAATTGGCCAAATTAAATTAAAGGCGCGCAAGAGAAGTGACTATTTTTGTGCTTGGCTGAAGTGGAATGCTAGGCACTAAAAAGCTTTGTAGGCTTATCTTTATTGAACCAGATGCGCTTTGTACATTTCGGCGTCACCAGCCACATGAAGTAAAGTTCTCTCCGGCGAGATGGCAGCGCCATGTGACAGAGGCTGGAAAGGTCTAAAGAAAAACCATTGGGACGTGTGTCTCACCATGTCACTAAATTTAGCCTGATTAAATTCGAGTACAATTATTTCAGGAAGAAATGTACAGTGAGTGACAGTGACAGCGGGAAATTTATAAATGTTTTCGCGAATAGATGATTTACTTTTAAGATGTGGTCACGACTCAAACTGATGTGAGATGGAGGGTGACAGTTATTTTGACGAAAAAAAGAGGTATGATAGGTTTTCTGAAACATGACCAGACGACCAAGTTTAGTTCTCTTACTTAATGGGCGATCACTCTAGGTCTGATTTTAGTACAGTTATGCTTGATGTCCGTGAACAGTCGTGGGAAATGAAACGATGTGCTTCGATTTTGGACCGGTTCGAGTTTGTTAATGAGGTAGGCTTGATGAGGCCGCCGCCAAATAAAGTTAGCGAGGTCTAATTTGGATCTTTCGAAAAGTTTATATGCAGTTAGTGTTACGCAAGCCGGGGGGGGGGGCAGTAAGGCATAGGTTACATTTAATATATCCCAAGGGTTTACCGGCGCTAATCACACTAATGTGAATGTGAGTATTCCAAGTTAGGACACCAGAAAATCTTACGCCTAGGTTATTACAGCTTGATACTTTTTCGAGAGGCATTGTTAGCTAAGTGTACTTCCATATTACATTTTTGTTTTGACCAGTAAATGTTAGTAGTTGGCTCTTGGTTGCATTGACCTTATCTGCCAGTCGCTACACCAGAGTGAAGACATTTATTTGCTGCTGCAATCATAAAGGATCTGCTGGTTTAGTAATACAACGATAAATGGCACAGTCGTCCGCAAAGAGCCTGACTGAAGGCGTTAGGTGGAGTGGGAGGTCATTAATAGCAATAAGATGACCTGGTGGGCTTGTTGGTTGTCCATCATGAGGATACTTAGCGCGAAACAACAAGGAAGGAAAAACAAGGCAGAAAGGATGAGCATAGAGCTCATCCTGTCTACCTCGTCCGTCGTTCCTTGGCATTAATAGATATCAGAAATAACAGTGGACCCACAATGATCCGAAGGCCAGTACGGCACACATTCAGCGTTGTGCAATTCCTAAATACGACTCGGCATTGAATGAACAATGTGGGATATTCGGCACACGTGATGAAAGTTTTAGCATGTAATAGGTAAATAGGAATGAAGTGGTAGGAAAGTGTAGATTTTTAGAGTCCTCCAATGGACAAATAAAACAATTCGGTGTTTCCCCCATACCAAGGTAGGCCATACATTAAAATGGCGACAGTTGCGTAAAAAAATATGCATAATAATGAAATTTTAATTTAGTAGGTAGAATGAATAAAGGATTGAATAGACCGGCCTCACCAGCCAGTTTGACTACGCCACCGCTGCAGCAATGCATAATGGGAACTTCACCCCTTTCCCCCAAAACAAAGTAGCAAACCAGGACAAAATACCCCAGCCAACGTTACTAAAACACTCAGTTGGGAAACTCGCCGTCGAAACCTGGGCCGCTAGCGTCCACCGAGACCGAGCTAAATGCGACAACAGCGCCACTCTTTGTCATTTGTCTGTACTGTGGTCACCTTGAGCTTTTAGAAAGCATGTTTTTGCGAAAAAACAAACAGAAAAGACTCTTTTTGTAGTAACTTTTATTGGAGATCAGTACAAAATGAGGAGCGAGTGATGTTTTTAAAATCTTTAGTTTGCAAGGTTCTGTGGCACAATTAATATTGTTTTTATACAACCATGCCTCACCGGTCCTTTCAGGTGGCGCGTCCCGACCTAGGTGCATTTTAACTTGGGGTAGCAAGATGCGGCGCGTCCGCAGGGGAGACGGGGGTGGCGCTCCTGTTACCTCTTCCACAGTATCTCTTCTGGCCCCAAAATGGCCGATTAAAGCCAAAATAGAAGTGACGTGCGGTTCCTCGAATGGCCGCTGCGGGAAAAGTGGTGGCGTTGTGTACGTCATTAGCTCGGTGCTGGTGGACAGATCGGAGACAGTTTTTGGAGGCGGTCTCTATGGCAGTTTCCCAACTGAGTGTTTTAGTAACGTTGACCCCAGCTTAACTTCTTTGTCTTCCTTTCTTCCCTTTCTTCTCTTCTTAGTCTTTCTGCACGTGCGACAACCTCGCTGGAGCTCTGCGCGTGTAGAGCACGAGATGGCACGAGTCGTCTCGTGCACTGCCATCTGCCTTCTGTGAACTAAAGTTATGGTGGCGTCACGCATGCGCCGAACGCTTAGTGAGATCTGTCTATTAGAAAACGAAAATGAGAGAGGATACTATCCCACAAACGAGACGCAATGCACTGAAACCTATGGGCTCAAGTACAGTTGCCAACCTCTTATACGAGGTTTTGAATGAAGTTGCTATCACTTTGCGGCAACAAAGAGTTGACGACGGATGTGAACTTCCTGTAAGAGACGCGGTCACCGGCCAACGGCCACACGGAGGACGGCATCTGCAACGGAATTTCGTTTGTGCAGATAAGAAGAAACGGAAGCACTCTCTTTTGCCCCCGCGCAGTCAGAGAGCGGATGTCATCGCCGTTCTGCTTCTTCGTAGTGGTAGCGCATTAAGGGTCGGCGTCAATAGCGGCACGCGGCTGTGCACATTAAGCTGTAAAGATAGTCTTGCCAGAATCCGAGGTATGAGTTATTGTGAACCCGAGTTAGTACGGCACAAGCTCAGGCGTAGGACTTTGAAGGGTACGCGGAGCTGCTTCTGTCGCAACAGTATGGTTGTAAATGTCGCTGTATGCGAGCCCGGAATTATATATCGAGTTCGCGCAGTACGGAGTTGAACCGCTTCTGCAAACTGTTCAATGGGCCCCCGCTAAGCCCGCTACCAGTGAGTGACGCACCGGATGTTTCCGAAGATAAAGAATACTCCTCGTAAAGCAATAATGTTATGGGCGGGAGCATTCATACCGCCGTTTCGCCAAGGTTTACGAGGGTTAGGAGCTCAGAAAGCTTTTATGTCACAATGTGAAATTTTTCCGCGATGCGTAGTTCTTAGACACAGGCACCGAAGAACGTTAAAACCAGAAGGAAATAATCATAATTGTTTTATTCAAAGAAATCAATCTTACTTCGCTTAAAATATAGTACTTAATTTAAATACTTTGACCAGAAAACAGTGATATAAATGTTTATTGTGTTATTATAATTTTCTTTAAATAAAAACAACGATTTCCCATAAACTGCATACGTTGATAGACGAGTCGTATCAAATAGTTTTGGGATATCTTTTGGGGAAATTGTTTTATCTAAATCACTATTGTCAAATCGGCGCAGTTAAACTCACAATCGAATTTACGATTTTCTTTACGATTTAATTCATGTTAACTTTTATTCTCCACCCATATATTGCACTGCTAACGAAAGGGGAAGCAGGGGGGCTATGTTCGACAAATGTTTCGTTTCTCCTAAAAAGAAACGGAAGTGACGATATCGCGTCTGATTGGCTAGAGGCTCAAATGACGAAAGAGGGAACTTTCGTCATTTGAGTCTCTAACCAATCAGACGCGATATCGTCACTTTTGTCACTTCCGTTTTTTTAGGAGAAACGAAACATTTGTCGAACATAACCCCCCAGTTATCTTGATCTTGCTGCAAATAAAGCAATTCAGTTGCACAGAGTATCTTAAACGACCAGCGGTAAAAATTAACCTAGAAAACACATTTACTTATTGTTTTACAACATAAACAGGACCATGGGACGTAATATAGATGAGTGGGTGTTAGTTACAACAATATTGCTTCGCGCCATTTAATGTGATTCTCGGCGCTCAAGACGTTTTCGCGAAGGCTATTCCAGTCTACGATTTTCTTTAGGTGAAAAGCATGTTGGTAAATGTGTGAAAAAAAAAAAACAAAAAACTTTGTGTAGTGCTGATTGATGAATATTCTTACCGGAAGTAAATTTCGAGCGGGATAGTACGCGATGAAAGTTCTGTGCGGGATGTGTATCTTCGTCCTTACTCTGATACTTCCAAATCTTGTAGAATGGCATGCTCCGCTTCTACTCCACCTCTTCTCTTCGTACACTGCGAAGTGGAACTTCTCCTGGCGACCTTCAGAAAGTTGTTGACGCATAGAATTGTCATGTCGTAGCCAATGCTAGAAATGTGACCGCCGTGAAAAACGCCGCGAAAATATAAATGCTGCGTTGCAGTTTTAAAAATCGTATGTAGCGTACTTAGAGTACCTGGCGGGAAGGGAGTGGTTATAACCAAGATTGGGGGATAGCGGTTTCTACGAGGCTTCCGTGCTTTCGGTGGATACCGATAAACTCGGAGAAGTAACCCCCGAGTCAATTTTCCTAAAACGAGATAGAAAGAGCAAAAATAGAACGAATTGAAGCTGTACTCGAATAATAATAATGTAATAATATTAAAAATAGTAATAATGTTTTTTATTCCTTTGAAAAAACACTTACAGTAACTGGCCCATCAAAAGCAAAGACGATTGCTTGTCCCTGGGACCAGGCAGACCAAAACATGTACAAATAAATGGAATAGAACATAGTACTACAAGTAGCACTATAAAGAAATTAAACAGAATTGTAAAACACAGCTATATTTGCGCCATGTAAAAGAAACTACTCTCCACGTGAAAATAATAATAAAGTAATCGCTGAACACTGAAATACTAACAAATTCTAAACACCGTACGACCTCCGTGAAACCTACCATAATAAACAATAATTGAACATCGACATCGCATAACACAGAAATGGCTCGAGAATAAAACAAACGAAGAAATCTCACACCTCATGGAAGAAATCTTTATCTACAGCATTATTGTGTCTCAATCCTGAACGGAGCCCGCACTGAATATTCCGTCAGGCTCCTCCTTTGTTCGGGAACCGCAACTATTGTCACGGTCAGTTCTCTTATCAGAGCCGGGCTGTTTTTCAGGCATTCGCGTCACGCGCGTGCTTCCCGGTTTTCAGGGAATCGCACGGCAGCATCCTGTTCCTACCACGACCCCCAGTAATCCGCGATATTTTGTCCGATACCGAAAATAGAAACCCGAAATATACGCCGAGCTTGCGGGTAAAAATGAAATAATCGGAATCTGTGGGTAACAAATGAACACGTTGAAAGTTACGCAACGTTGAGCACCGGAGGGAAGTTGTTCTAGCCTCAGCGTGCGTCACAGTTTACAGAAAAAATTGACAGGCAGCTTTCATAGTACCGCGTGCCACGTGGAGCGGCTTTTCAGCTAACATTGGCCATAATAGAAAATGTTTTCTAGAACTTTTTACAGCGGAGCTGTTAAGGGCTAGTTTCCCCAGTTTCGTGTCCGTAGACAAATAAATCTCGACGCAAACCTCTGGACAGCTACCGCCATCTATGAGCGACGGCGGCAATCAGACAACCAACTTGCCGGTTGTCTGGTTGCCGCCGTCGCTCATGAATGGCGGCACATAGTACAGCTCCGCTGCTCTTCCTTCTTCATCAGAGGGGAAAGGCTGGAAGTTTCTAGGAACTAGAACGAGGAACGGTATGGGCACGAATTGTAAGGCTAGAGATGAGCGATAGCAGGATGTGATTTTAGTGATTCACAGAACATGTTTTTCGAACCTGACGTACAATGACGTTCCTCCCGATGTATTTTTATTTTTTTATTTTAGAAAATATGCAGCGGCCGATAATAACAGACGTGTTCTTTCGTAAATTCTGGAACTACCTGCAATACTGGGCATTCATCGGGGCGGATACGTGATAGCCAAACGAAGTAAACAAGATTAAAGAAGGCGCACAGGTGGGTCCTTTCCGTTTTGTCCCATATTTTCGTTCTACGCGGGGGAAGGAATAACGGTAATGAACTTACAAAAACTTTTCCGTTATGATTATGTTCGAGTAGATACCTTTTTCATATTTCGAAAGGTGTGCAATTTTTATAGGCGTTAATTTTTGAGTTTATTTACTCAAACAAAAGCCTAGGTTTGCGGATGAAAACTCTTCGGTTTACGCATATCTTGAAACGCCTAATGCCCTGATCTCGGCAATAAACGTCGTAACATCAGTACAGTATACTTGAACACGCAAAAATGACTTTCTTTCGAATATTCTGGCTGCACCTCCGTAGCTGCGATGAAGCCAGGTCCGCTCGTAAGTCCTTGTTAAAGGGATTGTCCGGTCAAATTTTGTATTCGAGAAAACAATTGAGTATCATTGTTATTGCCTCGAGACCCATCGTACGTGTAATATCTGACTCTTATATGCCCCTCTGCATGAGTAACTGAATTTATACTGCTCCAATCGCACTCTAGCGTAAACGCAGCTTTCGGTGGCAACATTGGAGCACTGACGTCGCACAACACAAAGCGAGCATTTCCGTCTCGTCGTTTACTTGCGAGTGAGCGCCTCAGCGTGCTTCGTTTTTGTTGTTGTGCTCGACTTGTTTCGTGGTTGGGTAAGATTTTTGTTGCGCGGTTGGGTGCCACAACCACCGGGCAGCACATGCGAGCCAAGACATGACGTTCCACACTTTTTTGCGAGACGTGCAGTGACGAGCAAAGTGGATCGTCGCCGTGTGTAGGGACTGGGTTCCCGTCAAGATCGAGATCCCGCTTATGCAGCAATCATCTCACAGAAGAGAGCTACGAGCTGAGCTCTAAGCGGAGAGAAGGCTCGTAAGCTGAGGTGTGATGCTGTGCCAACGATATTAAACTACGTCCATCCACTCCTCGCCCAAATCGGATCAATCAATTTGATTATGCAGCGAAACCGAAACCAACAGCTAGACCACCTGGAAACGATACCAGAAATTGTACGTATTTAGCACGCGTGCAGCCAAATTCTGTTTGACCCGCATGTGAAAATAGAGCGTGGGTATACGATTCACCAAGCTTGTCCAAGTCAAGTGACGACATACATTTGAATGATTCGCCGTTTGCCTTCGACCCGCGGACATCGCCTCTGAGGGATCGACCCGCAGCCTCATCACCGATCCAGTGGATCCGCCGAAATGTGTACCCAGATGCCACTTCGTGTATCTAGTTGCCGCTTCAGAGTCGAAATCTGCATCCTTTGCTTTGCAAGCGCTCCTAGTTCGGTCGGTGGCCGTCTCAGTTGAGTTTGCGTGAAACGGCATACGTTTACTCGAAGGTTCTGGCAGTTTTCTAGTAACATCGTGCTAAAAGGCGTGACATTTTTTGCACACCCTTGGGAACTGCATTAAAAGAACCGTATTTCAGTAGGGCACAGCCTAGGAGGCTATATAATTCGAAACAAAATACAAGACATCCATCGACCAACGCTTGTCGTCCCGACCATCCGACAAACCTTTCCGTTTTGTGACGTCACGCAGCAGTTACGGATGTCAGCCATTGACACTGGCGAAATTTGGGGTGCAGTTTCGTACATACGCTCATGAACGGTTTAATTAATAACGGGAGATGATATATAAAAATGAAAATGACATTTTTCTACACCTCGACGTAACGTGCGCAAAAACTTAAGTACTTCCGGTTTCGACCGGACAATCCCTTTAAGACATCTGGATGACGCCATTCGGATGAGCGAGATCTTCCTCCTCTCCTGGTATCCCGTCTTGCAAGTGGACGCACAAAAATAGCAGCGGCCAATTCTCCTGTCAACCATGTTGCGACAGCTCTGGGTTATAAAGCCGAACGGCCGGTGAACGAGCTCCGATGATTGGATCAAGACCGTCTCTGGAATCGGGGACTTCCCTCTTAGGCTGCCCCAGAATACGGGGCCGAGACTCAAGGTCTCGTGCCATGCTAATGCGAAACGGGAGCCTCCTTGTTCCCGCCACTTGGCTCTAACCAGCGCTTATGGTCGGGCCTCGCCTGACTGCCGCGGCAGCGGGATTGCCGCTCCGGGACCGCTTTTCCGAGTCGACGACTTCCCCGCCGTCCACTAGGGTCGCAGGAGCACCGGGAAGTGGCGTCCGGAAAGTGAATTGGGAGTTCCTCACAGTGTAAAACCATGGGGCAAATTTGGGGCCCCTGGCTGGCCTTTATTCAAGCACGCGTCACGCACGGGCACCCTCGGTAACTCGACACACGACACGCGGCAGTGTTTTTTTTTTTACTCCAATCTTTTACGTGTTTTACACGTAGACAGAGGAGAGCGGGGGATGAGGGGGAGGAGGGGGGGGGGGGGTTAAATAAACAGTTGCTAGTGCTTAACGCGTACACGGATGTCGCCTCGAAGATTTGCTTACGTCCCTATCGGAATAGGCCACCTTCCCTTGGGCACCTACGCTTCGTTATTAGGGAGATGTAGTAAACCGTTTCCGCAGCCCGCTAAGCACCCGAATAGCGAGCGCTCCGCAATCCGCCACATGACCTTGAACTATGCAGACAAGGCTGGCGGCGCGCATGCGTAGCTGCGGCGTTTTCTTTACGGATACCGTAGTGGAGGAGAAAAACGATCTACTACAACTCCCTACCCTATTGTAAAATGCCGACGCGTTTAGCGCGCCCGATATTTTATTGTAGGAGCGATAGAGTTTAAAACAAAATTTAAAACAATAGAAAACAAACGGGGGGGGGGGGGGGGGGGGGGGGGGGGGGCTTGACGACGCTTCAGAGAGGAAGTCACCGGGCTCGGACACGGCACCCATTCACTCTCAAGAAAAAAGGGTGTAAAAGGGTGTATCAGTACACCCTTTCGTCCCGTATAATACACCCCAAAACTTCATTTCGACGTACAGAGCCCTATAGTCCAACAGACGGCCCAAAATTTTACGAGGGGCTCTATAACGGTGCGATATAACTTTTTAAATAGCTAAAGTACGTATCAAAGACCACATAAAGAAAACACCGAGTTTTTACAGTAGGGCCAAGAAAACCCCGATCATTTTTTTGTAGTCAGTAAAACGTACATTAGCTATTTTAATAAGTTGTACCACACGGCTATCAAGCCCCTCGTAAAATTTCGGGCCGTCTGTTCGACTGTAGGGCGGTGTACGTCCAATTGAAGTTTTGAGGTGTATTATATGGGAGAAAAGGTGTAACGATACACCCTTTTACACCCTTTTTCTTGAGAGTGTTCGACGGACTCAGGAGCTGCAATTCCAATGATACACGCCCTCCGAAAAGGTCATTCAGCGTTCTTGCCATGGTGACGGAGATGAAAGCAGACGGCCTTTTTTGCTGCAGAATAACACTGCGGCGCAGCGATACGCGGTGAGTGCTGAGGCGCTTTTCGCACTCATGCTTTTTAATGGGCGGGACGCGAACAAAAACAGTGCGAAATAAGGACTCAACGCAGGAGGCTGGTTTTCTCCAGCGCCTCATAATTTGACGAGCCTTGCATGAAAAGCGTGTATTTATGGCCATCCCGCGCCCTGTTTTTTTTTTTCCAGTAACATGGGTCTAAAGCAGTGTTGTAGGCGTTACCGAAAAAAAGTAAGGAAATACGTCACTCGTTACTTGCAAATAAAAATAACGCGTTACCGTCCTACGTCACTTCAAACTAAAAGGAACGCGTTACCGTTACCGATGAAAAGTAACGCATGCTACTTTTGCGTCACTTTTTTGATTATGAGTGAACACGATTTACTGTTTTGACGAAACCCTAATGTTCATACACAAACTGAACATAGTTACTTTATATTTTTTTACGGTTTCACCTAAATACTCACAAAAAAACGCAAAAAATTTAAAAAAAACCTCAAAACTTTACGTGGCTTGACGACAAAAACACGGAAAAAATTGAAGTGCAATTTTCTTAAGCATTGGGAAGAAGTAGCGAGTAACGTAACTACATTACGTGTTACTTGAAACAAGTAACGTAAGTACGTTACCCGTTACGGCCTTGAAAAAGGTAACGAGTACGTTACACGTTACCGAAAACAAGTAACGCGTTACAGGAAATAACGTGTTACTTGTAACGCGTTATCGCCAACACTGGTCTAAAATATCAAACCGCCCTTCCCTCCATCCTACGAAGGAGGCGAGTTGAGGTGGCTTCGCGCCGCGCCCGCCGGAGAGCAGTACCGCGGGCGCAAAGATGCGCTCCGATAAGAAACCGTAACCCTAAAACGCCTACAAATTGGCTTTTTTTTTTTTTTTTTTTTTTTTTTTTAGAACGCCGTAAATTGTTGTTTCTGTCTTATGTCTTCCTAAACAGAATTGATTTAGTGGTTTTCGATGATGCCTAGCAAGTTTCTAATTGGAACCATGTGTTCCATTTTCTCTAATTAAAAAGTTAATTAACGAAGTTTACCTAATTAGGCGACTGATCGTCATGATTAGTCCCCTACTCTATATGTCCCTGGCCGCATAACTCACTTGCAGAAACCGCGTAAGTGTAGCTTTCAGGGCTTTTTTTTTTGTTAAACAAATCTGTAATGCTTAAGAAACAACAACAAAAAAAAAAACACCCTGTTCTCTGTTGTGGAAGGAGATATCCCAGGTGTTGGAACGCGGGTCAGGCAGAATTTCCAGATTTGAGCCCGATTACGCAGATGTGAAGCGGGATAGCATGTAGTGTATATCGACCGTGTACTCGGCGTTGCTCTCTGCACGTCCTTCGAACCCTTTTTGTTTTTGCTTGGAACTTCCGCGGCTGAACGGATGGCTGGATGGAAAAGTATGGGCATGCAGTCACGAACATTTCCAATGTCATCGGCAGCTGCGTGACTCTTGCCTTACATTCCTGGAAAGGCAGAAAAAAATAGCGGCCTGATTCTCGCGAAGTACGCCACCTATAGTCTGAGCTATCGTTTACGGCGAACGGAGTTGCTCTGGTACAGCGTTTAACTAACTGGCTTTGCTGTGTTCCCGCTTGGTGACTAACTGCCTGCGAATATTGGTCGAAAAACGCCTGACGTGCCGGTGAGTGTCTCCTACGTCCACCGCTTCATAGCCTGCAGAAGTAATCGTGTTTCGCGCTAATTTGTGCTACCGAGCAATCTTCTGTTTTATACCTAGCTGCATTTGTAATCCTCACCACCGCCAAGTCAAACAGATTGTTTAACTAGCAGATGTGGTAGAACTTCTGTAAATTATATGACACTGCTTGGCAAAATGAAAACGCTTAGGGCGTTTCCAAACCAAATCGTACAATTATAATCCGGGTCATATTTTTTTACTTTTATGTAAAAATATTTAAGAAAGCCCAATTTTGGGAAAGCCGTTGAGCTCATGTGATCACCGTATCTAATTTTTGTTTTTCCCCGGAGATATAAAATTTCAAATCTCAAGGTGTGGAGATGGCCAAGGTTTTGCTAGGGTAATTTTCGCAGCCGTGAATTTTACACCAAAGCATGCACGTAGTAATTATTTTTTAAATTTATTTTAAGAAAGTTTTACAGCATATACATAAAATATTAAGGATTACAATAAAATATTTTCATGCAAACAAATTTGCGGACACGTCAAATAAACACGTTTTAGAAACAGATTCACAAATTATTTACCAAGGAACTACTTTATAAAATACGACTCAAATTATATCGAAATGATCGTCTTTAAATGTATTTTACGAATATATAAGCAAAACATGATTAGCCGTAATTGTAGTTCGGTTAATAATCTAGAAACGCAGCTAATTTCTCTAAAACTGGCAAAATTGCATGTCAGTATATAAAAAAAAAATCTTCACTTTTTATTTTTAGGTTGTATTTAACCGCTTACAGTAACTTGAAATAACTTGTAATGGCAAACCATTGAGTAACATATGACCTGCTTAAAACAAACCTTCACTCAAATTGAGCTAGCTTGTCTTCGCCATCGGGGCTTTGCCGCGCGACGTCGGTTCCAAAGAGGCATTTACCAGGATCGGCAACGACTCTACAGCGGTGCTGCTGTATCGCAGGGAGTGAAAAGTTACAGTGTCCCTAGTTTAGCTTTACATACCTGTTTTCTTCCGTTGCCTCTCAATATCTTTCTCCCTCTCCCTCCCCCTTCCCTTTTTCAAAACACGTCCAAAGTGAATGTTTTTTACCGAGTGCCGTAAAAGGCTGGGCATGTCTTGTATCTCTGTAATGTAGGGGGATTTAATAGATTTTAAATATGCCCACAATGTTTCTAATTGAAATGATACATTTAAATGTATTAACTATAATGTTAATTACTAAAAGTAATTACTAACCCAATTAGTGACGTCCGCTAAGGGTGTCACCGGCGCCGCGCATGCACGCTGGAGTGTGGGTAAGAAAGAAGCTCGTCGCTTCCCATAAACAAACCATTGAAATCCGATTGTTGACTCTACGTCTTCCTGCCAATGTCTGACTACTTTAGCGGCCTCAGCGAAATTAGCTAGTTTTCGTAGATCGTTTTGGCCGTTCCTCAACGCTCTCCGCAACCCGCTGCGATATCCGGAACTCTGCAGTCAGTGCCATCGGCACGCAGGCGCAGTAGCGGCTTGTTCGTTGCGGAGGGCTTAGCGGAGGGGGAAACGCGGTCTACGAAAGCTCCCTATAGACCTATTGCTTTATTACCCAAGCATCAAGGAGAATGCAGGGATTGGTGTTCCACGCGCCACACGCACACGCCTACCGCGTATAAAAAATTCGAAGTAAATAACCAAAATAAAGCGTTGACGAACGCGCGTGCAAGACGCAATTTGTTTTAGGCAGTTGCTTTAGAAAAGTTACTACTGCTTAGGCCAGCACGTGCGGCGCGTGGAACACCAATCCCTGCATTCTCCTTGATGCTTTGGTAATTTAGCAATAAGTCTATTAACAAGGCTCGTTACACATCAAAACTTTACGTGAATAATGTGACATGCGGCGATTCACTCCGCGTGGACGCCGCAAAATGTACGCTAAAGCCTGATTCAGATGATGAGATTCCGCTCGCAATTTTCAGTCACGACGTCAATTAGGCTGCAAAAGCGTGAACCGTAGCTGAGATGCTCGACGTCGATACATGTGCTCGGTTCTTCCGAGAACGTGAATATGTGCCGTGAAAAAGGAAAACCAGACGCCGTCGGACCACGATTGTTTGCGGGAAGCACTTTGGGTTGAATTCACGGATACTTGTGGTCATCAGATTTATTTTTTTTTGTTCCAACATGAACGCGGGAAAACCGTCAAGTTGTACGGACCACCTGCATACTACGTTCAGCGCGTCTTCAAGTTCAAACAGTCGCCTGATCGTTCGACCTGTCGTCTGCTCTTTCAAAGGTTTCTGCTTGTCGTCTGCTCATTCAGACGACACCGGCCTGTATTGACCAAACGTTGGCCCAGTAATTGCGATAATACGTAAGGGCAGGCCTCAAAGCGCTTTTAAGTTTGAAGTTTGGTTGGGGTAAGCAGGTTCGGTGTAAACAGTAAATACAAAGAGATGTTGATCATTGTTACCAGTGGCCATCACCGACTTTTAGAGCGCAGCTCTTAGGCGTCCGTTTCCGGCTTGAGCGGCGTCTGCGTCGCCGTCGGCGTAACCGTAAGGTCACGTGACCCCCCCGAGGCCACGTGACCCCCAGGCCACGAGACCCCCCCCCCCCCCAACCCGAGGTCACGTGACCCCCGTGCCTTCCCCTCCTCCTCAAGAGCTGCCCTCTAATTCGGCGTTACATGGCTGTCATTTTTTAGAGCGCAGCTCTTAGGCGCCCGTTTCCGGCTTGAGCGGCGTCGCCGTCGCCGTCGCCGTCGCCGTCGGCGTAACCGCGCGGTGCATTATGGGTAAATTTTCCCGAAGAAACCCGAGGTCCTCCCGAAGGAACTCGAGGTCCTTCGGGAGGACCTCGGGAGGACCTCGGGTTCCTTCGGGAGGACCTCGGGTTCCTTCGGGAGGACCTCGGAAGGACCTCGGGTTCCTTCGGAAGGACCTCGGGAGGACCTCGGGTTCTTTCGGGAGGATGTCGGGAGGACCTCGGGTTCCTTCGGGAGGACCTCGGGAGGACCTCGGGTACCTTCGGTGACTACGGGGAGGGGGGGAGTCACGTGACCCCCCCCTTCCCCGAGGTCACGTGACCCCCCCCCGAGGTATCGGCATCGGCATCGTCACTGATGACGTCATCTGCATCGTCATCGGCATCCGCATCGTCATCATCGCTGATGACGACATCAGTAACGTCACTGATGACGTCATCGGCATCCGCATCGTCATCGTCAGTGTCACTGATGACGTCATCAGTGACGTCACTGATGACGTTATTGGCATCGTCATCGTCACGTGACCCCCCCCCCCCCGAGGTCACGTGACCCCCCCAGGTCACGCGACCCCCCAAGGTCACGTGACCCCCCCCCTCAGTACTGTTCCCTCCTCCTCCTCAAGAGCTGCGCTCCAATTCGGCGTTACAGGGAGTTGTAAACGGCTTTAATTTTTTTTATGCCTGATTCCTCGGTCCGATTCTGCTTGCGATTTTCAGTATCGACGTCGATCATCTCAGCTACGGCTCATTTTAGTCAAACGAGCACACATCTCATGCGATTGCGGCTCAAATAAAGGACATACAACCAAAATATTACATTTATAGAATGGTTGTTCTTGTAGTCGACTATTATATCTATACGAATTTAAAAAATAAAAATTTACCAAAATAGTTTTTGATAAAATCGATCTCAAACTTTCAACATTTGTTATTTTTTACAACGTTTACGTGAAGGTAGCGGAGCGGCTACTTAGCAGATCAAAATGATATTATTATATCTATACTGGGCATGCTTAGGGCTTTCTACAGAGCTAAAGAAAGAAAATGTACCTTAAGTACAGACGAAGTAATGACCTGTCAAGGTTGACCAAAAATGGACCTGAGTGACGAGTTTGACATTTTTTTTAGAAAACAATCAGATTCCTAAAACTATTTGAATATGTCAAGCTAATATTATAGTACTTATTAAATTAGGAAAAAAAGTTAAAATGGTGTAGGAAAGAGACTAGCGCCAGCAGAGGGTGTCAAACATGCGACATGCGACAGCAGGAAAAAACACTAGTTTGTCACTGCGGCTTCTGTGCTTGGGAACTTGAGAACACAAAAATGAAAGCCGTTTCCAACTCCCTGTAACGCCGAATTAGAGCGCAGCTCTTGAGGAGGAGGGAAGGGTACTGAGGGGAGGGTATACTCCTCCTCCCTCCTCTTCACCTCGCGATCCTGCCTGCTACTCCTCCTCCCGTCCTCCTTCCTGCTCCTCCCCTCCTCCCCTTTCACACCCTCCTTCCCGGGGTCACGTGACCTCGGGGGGGGGGGGGGGGTCACGTCACCTTGAGGGGGGGTCATGTGACCTTGAGGGGGGCGGGGTCACGCGACCTCGGGAGGGGGTCACGCGACCTCTGGGGGGGGGGTCACGTGACCTCTAATGGTCACGTGACCTCTGGGGGTCACGTGACCTCAGGGGCGGGGTCACGTGGCCTCAGTGTTACGACGGCGACGGCGACGCCGCTGAAGCCGGAAACGGGCGCCTAAGAGCTGCGCTCTAAAAATCTGGGGAACATGCGGTTTGCACCCTCCTTTATTTGAGAGATGCCCCCAAAACATTTTTTTTTTCGTCAAAATTTAAAAAAAATTAGACCCTTTTAGCCTACCCAATTTGAGATGAAACCATCCCCATATATAAGAGAGTAAACATACTTCGAAGCTTTTAGTGGACTTTTATGACATATTGCTCGACGTTTCGGCCCGAGTCATTTATGATGAAGGCCTGACTCAGGCAGAAACGTCGACCATTATGTCATAAAACTCCACTAAAAGCTTCGAAGTACGTTTACTCTCTTATTCACTTTTCGTCGTCCTACGAAACAGTCTTTTCCTTATATATATACATGTATACGAGGGGCGTTCATAAAGTTCGTATCATTGTCACGAAGGAATAGAGATTGATCAATCAAACTTTAGTAGGAGTTGAGACTTTTTTTCTACATGTTCGCCACCAAGCGTTGTCCACTTTTGCAAGCGATGGACCACATGCCGGTGGCCATTGTTTTAGAACTCCTCGTTTTGAGTGTTCAGGACCCGCACCACTTCAGCAATCACTTGGTCGTCGTCCTTGAAATGCATTCCTCTTGTTTGGCCACATTGGAAGCGTCAACGCCATTTAACCATAGTTTCATAAACTTGGGCGTTGTGCCAGAACAATTCTCCCAGATTTTAATGAATATCCTTGGCATTGCTTCCCCTCAAATGTAAAAAAATGGATTACTGCATGTGCTTGGCTCCGACGGGTGGTGCCATTTTGGTTTCGACTTCCCGGCGGCGTTCCGCGCTACTATGCGGAGGGCAAGTTCGTCTGCTTCTCGCGCAGGGGGTACCGGTGACGGCAGAACGCCGTGCCCTGATTGGCTGATCGCGGCCCCCCTATCTGAGCGTCGTCTGCTCCATTGCAACGTCGTCTGCGTCTGTCTTACCTTTCCTGCGACTTTCGGAAGTGCAGAGGCCAGATTCACAAAACCATGTTACGCCGAAAGAGTGCGTAAGACAAAACGTGATAACAATTTCGTATTCACGAAACGAAATTATCGTAAGTTTTGCGCAGGTTACGACGGAATCCTACGACGATCAACTCAGCATGGCCGACAGCGTCGCTCAGTTACTTGGTCGCGACGACCAACGGACGTTTATTTTTGTACGTGCTCTTCTCACGCGTCGCGACTACAAGCAGCAAGAAAAAAAGTAAAAAGTACTTGAAATAAACCACGACGAACAAGAACGCTGGATCCACAAACACCCGGGAAATGCTCCAACGGCCACGATTCCACTGACCCCGTCCAAGCGAGCTCGGCAGATAGGCCTAGCAGCGGCGCAGCGGTGCTCCGACGGTCCTTGGCCAAGACCGTCTGCCCACGACCGGCTGGCGTGCTGAATGGAATATGCCCGCGCGACCCCTGTGAACCCTTCCCGTATTATACTTTGATCGCTGACCTCAATTTTAGATTAAGAGGTCAATCTCTTCCTCTTGTCATCTCCTTGTTTTCCGAGCGGTGACTCTCGCCGGTGAAAAAGCGGCGAATCTCCGACAGACGCAGGAAAGGTAAAGCAGCCATCGCTTTGACTAGCAGACGTAAAGCCGACGACGTTAACTGCGCCAACCCGCCGACGCCGTTAAAGAGTGAGGAGTCTCGCCGCACACGAAAGGAGGGAAAATGTATTTGGAAGGGAACTTGCGGACACTCTCGGTTCTTAGCAGACAAACCTCGGCGCCTCGGGACACCTCGCCAGCGAGTCTCTTGACTTCCCTCCTTGATGCGCGTCTGCTAGTTGTTCGACAATAACAACGTACCGCTCGTGTTATTTCGTCTCCCCTCTCTGAAAGGCGATGTCGAGCTCGCTCGTAAAGACCTGTACTTCCGAAAGTCGCAGGAAAGGTAAGACAGACGCAGACGACGTTGCGAGCAGACGACGCTCAGATTGGGGGGTCGCGATCAGCCAATCAGGGCTCGGCGTTCTGACGTCACCGCTACCTCCTTTCTCAAGCGCAGAAGACGAAAATGAGCCCACTTGCGAGGCGTATAGCACGCGATGTGTACACTGTGCGGAAACTAGAGGGACGAGCGCTCATGTTGATGCCTGTTTTGTTCCGCTTTTTTGAATTTTTTGTGCCGATAATACGAACTTTATGAACGCCCCTCGTATATATATATATATATATATATATATATATATTTTAGGGTTTTGCTTCTATTTGAGTTTTGTATCTACTGTTTACACCAATTCTGTGAGACTTTACATAGTAGCTTTCTCTTGCTTGCGTTACATGAATTTTAAATGACGGCCTAAGTTTGCTATTCCCGTAGCGTTTTAGAGCGCAGCTTTTAGGCATCTGTTTCCGCCTGCAGCGGCACGGCGTCGCCGTCGGCGTAACCGCGCCCGTTGCATTATAGGACGTCACAGACGTATACACCGATTAACTTCCCCGCTATATTTAGCGAAGAAACTGAATTGCTGTGTAGGTCTGTGACGCCCCATAGCACAACACAGCGCATTCAGTTTCCCCACTAAATTTTGCGGTAAAACTGACGTCACATGAGCTCAACACCAATTCAGTTTCCCCGCTAAATTTAGCGGGGAATTGAACAGGTGTTGAGGTCACGTGATGGTAATTTTCCCGCTAAATTTAGAGGAGAAACTGCATTTGTTCATAGGTGCCGTGACAGGAAGCTGTGACGTCATTTTCCCGCTAAACTTAGCGGGGAAACTGAATTGGTGTTGAGGTCACGTGGCGTCAATTTTCCGGCTAATATTAGCGGGGAAACTGTGGGAGGAGGGGGAGGGGAGGGTACAGAGAAGGAGGAAAGGAGGGTACGCAGGAGGAGGAGGGGAGGGTGCAGAGGAGGAGGAGGAGGAGGGGAGGATACAAAGGAGGAGGGTACGAAGGAGGAGGAAGACACGGAAAAGGAGGAAGATAGGGGGAGGAGGAGGTTTCTGAAATTGTTTAGCACGGTATATCGCAAAATCAAAATACCTCAAGAGTTGCTCTCTAATTTCGCATTACATAGATTTGTAAACGTCTTTAATTTTTTATATTCATTTTCCTTCTGCGTTTTATCTTTCCCTTCACTTGAGGAACTTCTATGGACGAGTTCTTGGTGCTCTCTCCGTTCTTGTTGGGAAAAATGTCAGAATCAGTGGATACTATATTTATATATTTTCCTACTAGCGCATTGACATCGCAATATGTACTAAAGGGATAAGAACGTTCTTCTAAATAGTCAAGGACAGACACATCATTCACGTTTTGAAAGTGGCTAGCTACATTTTCAGGGTGAGCATTTTGGTATCTCTGTTTTGAAATTGGTAGATCTAATAACAGCGTTTTGTGATCTGACGCACCTTCTATACTAGCCACTTCGTCTGCTTCTACCCCAATGCTAACACAAAAAAGAAATATAACGATGCATGGCCCGTTTTTGTCTCTAGTCGGGGCGTTCACCAACTGCTGCAGGTTCAAACAGAGGAATATCTAAGATCAGTTCAGAAGAACCGACCTCTGTTTTCCCTACCTGACTAGCCGTCCAATCAAGTTTGAACAGATAAAAATCTCTAGTCAAAACGTACTTTGTATTTTCATTAAAGTACAGTGCCATGTAATCATATAAATCTTCCATAAGTTTCAATAGGGTGTATGGGGCCTATATGCAGCACCTATAACAAATGGATTTCGAGGATGGCTACTTCCCACCATAACACACCTCCGCTGATGAGGCAAGTACAGGGTGTCACAAAAGAAAATTTACAGGGTTTTTATTTCCGCAAAAATAAACTAGGCATCGCCGAACGCTCATTCTCCGCCCAAAGGTAGCGCTAGAGGTCACAACCACATGCCAAAGTTTCAGCCCGATCCGATAACTTAATCAAAAGTTATAAAAGATTTTCTGAAAATTTCAATGGGAAAATGGCGGCCGACGGAGTTTTCGAATACATAGGGCTCTATGGCACCAGAAACCGAAAACGGGTGAAAATGGGCTCCATTTTCCCATTGAAATTTTCAGAAAATCACTTATAACTTTTGATTAAGCTATCGCATCGGGCTGAAACTTTGGCATCTGGTTTGGGCGGAGTATGAGCGTTCGGCGATGCCTAGTTTAGTTTTGCGGAAATAAAATCCCTGTAAATTTTCTTTTGTGACACCCTCTACTTTGGCACCAAGTCAACATAATTTTTGAATATAACTGTAACGCAACCATTTCTTGATCTTCTGTCTTACTAATCACTCTGTATGAAGGTGGAATGATTTTATTGTAACCAATGCCATTGTGCAAGCCGGTCTCCGTAATCATAACAACCAGGGGACTTCAGTCAATAAAATAATTTCCAAGTCATCCACTTAGTGACTTAGTGACTAGTCATCCACTTAGTGCAATGAAGCTCAAGAGCTTGAATAATTTCTTAAAAGTGCGTCGTACGCGGTGAATGAACGCCACATTTTATGGACTCGGTGAGCTCGCACTTTTTTATTTTTCAATTTTCCCATTTGATCTTTGGTGTCGTTACATTCAAATAAACATTTTCCATATTTATCTTGTCATGAACCAGGGAAACAGACTCCCCGTTATCACGATAGCGCTTGCTATATTCCAACATAATTTTTGGCTTTTGAAGGGTCACTTAAGAGTATTCATGTTTGAAATTGTTATTTTGCTGCCCTCGAGAACTCAGCGTACCTTCCAAGGTTATATTTTTTGGGGTAATGAAATGACGATTGCGGGTCGATTCCTGTTCGTATTTTGTCGGACGGATGCAGGCGTCAACAGTGCTTACGGAAATTTCGGTTTGTTTCTCAAAAATACCTTCCAGTGCCTTCGATCTTAAAATATCTGCTATTTTACCGGCATCGTCCATAATAAAAGAAAAAAAAAGGGTTATTGCGGTGTATTTTATCTTCTTAATCTACCTGTTTTCGTTGACATCAAAAGATATACTCATGGATTGACGTAATCTTTTTGTTCAAGACCACTCATTAGTCCTTGAGCTTTTTAGTATCTTGAACCATTACCTCAATTTGTTTAATATATTTGACCATAAGCTGTCAAATTTGTTGTCGAATAGCTGCGGGTTCATTGTTATTTCACCGAGGCCATTGAGGATCACGTTCTGTTTGAGCCTGATGACGGGAAAAACCCAGGATAACGAAAACACAACAACCGTCTACTCATGTTTTCTCTTCGTCTACGGTTGGCGATACTGAACGTTTAGAGGCCATATTTAATCTGAAACGTATAAACGTCAAGTGGTATTGATGGCATATTAACTCTTGGCCCCTGATTTGAGGCACGTTTTTTTTTTTTGCTTGTCACTTGCACAGGGTCAATGCCCCGAGCTGTGGGAATTCTCGGTGGTGTTTGCTATTTTTAAAGCTGGTGACTCCACTTAAGTTAAAAATTACCGTCCTGTATCTTTCCCATACGCCTGTTTCTCTTGGCCAGGGGGCGCGAGCCTCTCTGCAAGGCGCGACTATTGGGGAGGAGATCGAACAGTCACGCCTCTAGCGGTGCGCTTCAGCTGTGGGGACAACAAACCGTATTTTCTTGTTTGTTTTTGATCCGAGAAATCGAAGATGACGATTCGAAGGCCACTCCTCGTGCGACCAAAGCACTGGTCAGAGCGAAGCGCTCGTGCCCAGACTGTGCTCGGCCAGGTTCAATTTCTTTGTTATGCTGTGTTGGTAAACACCGGGCTGTGGGGACAACAAGACACGGTCGCTTACAAGCGTGAGGCAGCGTCTGTCCACACTGGATGAGAGAGCGTCTTAAAGAACTAAAAAAAAGTAAAACAAAAAGAGTAAAATGAGGCTTAAGCTTTCAGTGTCCTATCAAAATGATAAGAACGCCTTTCTTGTAGCTTTTAGAGCGCAGCTCTTAGGCGCCCGTTTCCGGCTAGAGCGGCGTCGGCGTCGCCGCTCTAGCCGCGCGGTGCATGATGGGTAAATTTCCCCGCTAAATTTAGCGGAAAATTTTTCCCTCTAAATGTAGCGAAAACCTTTCCCCACTAATTCTAGCGGGGAAATTTTCCCCGCTAAATTCCCCGCTAAATTTAGCGGAACATTTTCCCCGCTAAATCTAGCGGAAAGTTTTCCCCGCTAAATTGAGCGGAAAATTTTCCCCGCTAAATTTAGCGGAAATCTTTCCCCGTTAAATATAGCGGAAAAATTTCCTCACTAAATTTAGTGGAAAAGTTTCCCCGCTAGCAGAAAACTTTTCCTGCTAAATTTAGCGGAAAATTTTCTCCGCCCCCCACCCCTCAGGTCACGTGACCCCCAGCCACGTGACCCCCCTCCCGAGGTTACGTGACCCCCCTGGTCACGTGACCCCCCCCCCCCCCCCCCCGAGGTCAGGTGAGCCGACCCCCCGTGCCTTCCCCTCCTCCTCATGAGCTGCGCTCTAATTCGGCGTTACAGGGAGTTGTAAACGGCTTTCATTTTTTACAGCAATACCTGTTATAGGCTATTTCATACTACTGAAAACGACATCCGTTGTTGTACTTGTTCATATTGTAGTAGTAGTAGTTGTTGTTGGCGATGTAGGGCGTTCGTCTTCGATGTTGCAAAATCCCCGCCTGCGGGAGTCGAACATGGGCCCGCTGCGTGAGAAGCAGAGATGTAACCACTAGTGATGTACCGAATCTGCCGAACTTCAAATTTAGCGAAGTTCGGTGCGTGCCGAACTTTTGAAAAAAAGTTCGGCGAAGTTTCGAAAAAAATCCGGCAGTGTCTGCGCACGCGCGAAAACGCGACGGGGCCATGGATGGCAAATGGACGCCATGCGGTCGTGTAGTCATCATCGTACAGTGTGTTGCAACCAGCGGTTACGGCGAGGTGTAGAGTAGGCAAGACGGTAACTGTGCGTTTGTGAGCCTTTGAGGGTGTGATTCTCTTCGATATTTTCTGCTTCAAGAAGAGAAGCTCAACCAGTAATTTACGCAGTCCACTGCGCAGGTGACAAATGATGCGGCACATTCTGGATAACGTGATTTTCATTTGACCTTTCCAATGATACAACGACGTAGTTGAAATATTGACTGACAATTATATTAAAGCACTCCTCGCAATTATAATAATCCTGTTTTCGGCTCACAGGTACTCTGTGCCAAAACAAAATAATATTGCGCTTTAATTAGCGTTATTTCGCGGTTTTCATGCATCTGCATAAAACAAACGCAGAACTGTCATGACCGACGTTGCATATCCGACATTCCTAACTATTCCCATCTTCTTAAACGTCCGTGGTTGACCTGACATCAGAAACCGGCGTTTTAAATGTTAAAAACGAGACGTTAGGAATATGGGACGCACACTTTCATGTAAGGCGGACGTCATGTGACTCAAATCGAAAAAAAAAAAAACATACACATCTAAAATAATGTTGTTTTCAATTCTGGCGAAGGCTCAGCAACCGCTGCATTCGTTTTCGTGCATGAAAGGGTGACTCCCATAGAGAGTTTAACGCAGTGTTATTGCCTTTATTTGCACACACACTTGCAGGCTTGCGCTGATGAGGCGTCAAGACCCAAATTCTCGTATCGTGATACGTGACAGCGCGCGTTTCTACTCAACCTCGTTGTCACGTCACTTCTGCAAGAAGTCACTGTAAAATTAATAAACACACAAAAACGACACCGATAGAATTATCTTGTAGAAAATCACGTTATTTTGTAATAACTGTGGCAAAATGCTTCACATGCTGCATTTAAGCTAAGAAGAAAAAAAAAACTTAAAACCTTGTAACAGTAAGAAAGCACAAAACGAACAGGACGAAAACAGACATGTACAGGTCATGTCTGTTTTCGTCCTTCTGTTCGTTTTGTGCTTTCTTACTATTACATCTGTTTTAACACGCTCGTCAAAATCTTAAAAACATTTTTGACAGAAAAAAAACTAAATATCAACGTTAAGTGGGGTAACAATGTATTTTTGCCGAATCTTTACCAAATCTTTGCCGCCTCTTTAGAAAAGTTCGGCAAAAATTCGGCTCTGCGAATCCCAAGATTCGGCGACGAATTTTCGATTCGGGAAAAGTTCAGCCCATCACTATAGCCGATGACAGGTCAAGAACGAAGTGGAAGCTCCGCCCACCCCTTTCCACTTCAGCGCAGCGAACGGTGGAGAGGAGGTCGCCTCCTCTCCAGCATCCACTCTACTAAAGTGAAAAAAGGTGGGAGGAGCTTCCACTTCGTTCTCGACCTGTCACCGACTTTAGTTACCACTAAGCTACGCCACAGATTGGTTTTTTCATTGCCCATGTTTAACAAGCGCTGTAAAATGCACTCAATCGCAACATTCACAAGGAATTGTCCCACTTGAACTTTGTTTTCGGGGCCTGTATTACTTTGTACTGATTTTTGGCTGATGATTAAGATTCTCCTAATTTCTGACAGCTTCGCAAAAGCCTTGAGCCATCCCGCTTCAGGACAGAGGTTCCGGTACACAGCTGTTAGCATACGCATGTTTTCAATAAAGTAACTGCGTACGGAGCGAATGTTTAAGTGTGCGCGACACCGCCATCCTGCTTCTTCAGATGACATGCACACCTAATAGCAGGACCACTTCATACTAAAGCCCCTTTATACGGAAAAGTAGCGACATCCTTTGACGAATGCCGCCTGCTATCTTGGGCCAAACCAGGCGGCGCTACAGTCGATGCGCGGGTGTAAAAAAAAAACAAAAAAACCTAAAGATAAAAGGTGTGCGCGTCAGAGGAGGAGGGAGAAGGAATGCCTATGGTGTCGGAGTGCAGTGCATGCTATGAGCTCATGCCCCCAATCAAATAACGCCGACTGTGCAAAGTCACGGCTTTCATCGTCTTTCTTTGAGCACATTCTTCGAGGCTGGTAGACCGTGACATTGCGCTTTTAGCCTGTGTGTATGTATTTGCGTGTTTTTCATCCTTTGACTGCGCTCTGACTCAAGTATAGGAAGGCCGTCTGCTAACTTGGGCCAAACCAGGCGGCGCTACAGTCGACGCGCGGGTGTAAAAAAGCAAAACATAAAGATAAAAGGTGTGCGCTTCAGAGGAGGAGGGAGAAGATGTCGCTACTGGAAAGAACCATCCTCAACTGATGTATACGGGATTGCACGTGACGTGAGCGGCAGGTCTTTTTTAAGCCTGCGCTGGAGCACGTCCCAAAACAGAATGGCATCCCAGCAATCAAGGAACACATGCTCCACGGTTTCCGGCTTTTTACACAAAATACAGTTCTCACCCCATGGAGCAAATGTACCCTTGTGAGGCAACCATGATTTAACTGGCGGGGTATCAGAATGAAGCTTAACAAGCTTCTCGTCAACCCACAAATAGACATTCTTTTGACTCGACTTAGTACATCTCGATCACAGTTGTCGGGGTACAAAGCACGGTGCAGGGAATAAAGTATCAACAAGATCTCGCGTCAAGTTAAATTAAGTTTGTGATTGTTCTTGAATTATTCTGCGCCAGAAGTTTTATGGAGGACACATGTAGATGCTATTTATTTCAATATGTCCGAAGCCTTTGATTGAGTTAATTACGAATTAATGTTTTATACCTTGCCCCGCATGGCTTCAGTTTGCATCTATGTGCGTTGTTGAGCGATCGTCATAGCTCTATTCATGCTTCTGGTAGCCGCACCGATGAATTTAGAGCAAGTTCCGGTTTGCCGCAAGGTTCAATCTCGGAACCAATTTTGTTCCTTTTGTGTGTAAAAGACATTGTTGATTGCAATAACGATGCAACAATTCTCTTGTTTGCTGATGATGTGAAGCTTTTTTCGAAGTCTTCAGTCGTTATCTGATTGTTCCCCTCCTCAGGCCGATATAGATTATATTTTAAAGTGATGCTCGGAAAACTGCTCGTCACTCAACCCCCAAAAGTCGAAATCTATCGTGATATCTATAGTCGGCGTTAATCATCTTATGCTACACTGTCAGTGCTAGCGTAGCCTGCACAGTGCTGCATCCCCGCACTGCTGAACACCTGGCTTCGTGCTGCGTCTCATTGGAATGCACTAGCGCACTTTGACAGAGTTGGAGCACTGCGGAATCTATGCTGGCGTTGACAACGTAGCACAGAATAATTGACGGCGATTATACAAACCGCAATGTCATTTGCTTTTCTTACACCCTTCGTCGCGTTTCCATTCAACCGGTATTTCTCATCGGGGGTCTTGATGTCTCTACCGATGGTGCACTTTCTTTTAAGAACCATGCCATTCAAACCGTAAATGCTGCGTTAGGAGCGTTAATTATGATTTCACGATTGTGTTGCCAATTTTCCGGAAGATCGGTGGCCGAGTGGGCTAGCGCACACCTGCTCGGAGCAGGTGAAGCGAAAACGCGCGCTGCAAAACCCGGGGATCTTGGGTTCAATCCCCCATCCCTACCCGTTTCGATCTGGATGAGCATCGTACCGGCGTGCGGTCGTGTACCACTACTGCGTGGTGCACGTGAAAGACCCCAGGCTAGCTGTCGTACCGCACTGGCTGAATAGACCGGTATCACCACCCAGATTCGTTACGCCGCCGCTGCCGCAATGCTTCGAGGAAACTTTAGTCTTTCGGCACGAGTGACAACCTCGCTGAAGCACTGCGTGTTTAGAGCACGACGCGGCTCGAGGCGTCTGGAGAAGGGCAGCCTGCCTCCTTTGAACTAAAGTTATGGCGGCGTCACGCATGCGCCGAACGCTTGGTGAGATCGGTCTATTGCTCATCTACAGCTAAGGCACCAAACGCCCACTTAGGCAGACGAACGTCCGGCTGTATAAACATACGCACAACAATTTTCTTGCTTCGTCAATTTTCTTTTCCGCTTTGTTTAAGGCATTTGTATAAGTCTTTAGCTTGATCACGGTTGGGGTTTATATCTGTTATCTCAAATTTCTTGACTCTTACGCAGGCTACTACGATCGAAAATGTCCGGAAACGAATGTTTACAATTGTTCATAGTTTGCATATTGGCAGAGAGCATATCTACCATTATGATTCACTGCTTCACCGGTTTCCATCACAAAAGCAGTCTATGAGGAGACAATGCATATTTAATATTTTTGCAAAAGGTAGTTTACGGGAGTGTGAATTCGATGGATTCAGTCCAGTTTATATATTTTCATGTTCCGACCCATATCAGCTGCAGCTGAGGAACTCTTTACCCAGCTTGTATAACATATACGTCACCTTTAGCGAGGGTACCAGTGGATTTTAATGCTGCTTCTTGGATATACCTTTGATATTTTTTATATCCCATTGGGATTTCAGTCGTCATGTACGCGACTGCTTGTCTTGCTTTTAACCATGACAACGCGAGTGTGTTTTTAGTTATCTATTTCCTGTCTGCTCTGTAGACCTCGAGGTTCTTCGTGGGCACAAAAAAAAAAAAAGAAATTTTTACTGTTTGAATTATACTGGTTGTAATGTTCTGCCGAAAATAAGTGGAAACACCCGCTGCTCTTTGGGGCAGACTGACTTTATGCTGTTAAGACATCAATACAAAAAATTAGTTTCACAATTTTATTCTTGTCATAATTGATAATTGGGTGAAACACATCTTCTACAGGTCTGATTTTTTTTTTCGATTGCTTCGATGTTTTGTTAGTATTCTTACGTGGAAGTTTTCGTGCATGCATTTTCACAGTAAGAAGAGTAAATGTAAGATATATTATGACTTTAGGTCGCGGTTTAATTATAACTAAGCCTCGAATAATTTAATTAAACTTTATTCATCGCAAGTTCCTGGAGTTTTCACCTTATCGATATTTAGGCGCCTTCTTCTAGCGGAATCATCTAGAAAGCGATAGAAAATGCCATATTTTATTTAATAAAATAAATTGATAACTTGTCCAGATTTCGGTTAATCGCACATGTTCTTTAGCACCGTTTAAATTTGAATACGATGACGACTGCCCAAGGAAATGGTATTAAGGAAACGCAGGAAAGAGTTCACGTTTTAGTTCAAAGTTGAGATGGTTTCGTACCGTATAGGCTACGCTTGTGGCCCCCAGTAAGCTCGAGCGCTGCACAATCTTAGAGGGTTGCCCTGAGGCTAATGCCGCCATACACACGCAAATGTAATGATCACACAAATGTTAACAGTTGCCATGAATGCGAAGCCGGCACTTAAATACACTTCTACGCAGCAAAGAGTAGTCACTTAGCCCCGTTTTAAGATGCTAAATACTTGAACTTCGCAACTCAGGTGGCACAAACCGCCAACTAGTTCATTAATTTGAACCGACATACACACAATCCTCTCATCATCACATTAACGTCCTCTCGTTTCTTGTCTTGTTTATTGCAGCTAGATTGATTTTTGGGGCTAACTTTTCGTGTTGTTTGCATGTGATTGTTAAATTGCCCCTAGCTAGATTCCATAGATGCCGCATTCCCGCGTGTGTACTTTTTCTTTGAATGATGCTTCCGGGTTGAGGTGACCTTAGACTTTAAAACGTATAAATACGCGCGTCTTTTCTCGATGCAGTGATTCAGCGAATACGTGTTTCCTAAATTATGTATACTTGAACGTACAGAAAAATATGAGTATCTCGGAGACACTTTTCATTTACTTTAAAATGGAACGATCACGTAACAAACACTGTTGCCAAGGCTAGTAAAATTTTTGTAATTTATAGAGAGAAATATAGCAATATATCTCGCAGCATGAATCAAACAGTGTAGTTTTCTCTCACCACACCAATTTTAGAGCGGGCTTGTTTTATATGGTACCCACCTTAAAGGTACCGAGAACGCACGTTAGAGCCAATTCAAAATGAAGCGCTGAGGTTTGGGATAAACCACTACACCCCATGTACAAGTTGCACTGAAATGAAAAACAGAGTATGTTGGAAACCTTCCTTGTGAACAAAGCAGAAAATGTGTGACGTTTCATTTTTAAATAATATATATCACGGATATAATGGTACCGAGAAAGGTCGCTAGATCCTGCCACCGCATAACATGTCTTCAAGGTTGGATAAGAGTCACTGATTAAGTTTCCAGAGTACCGAACATCTCAAGCTCCGCGCCGTGCCGCTCCAGTTCATCCATATCCGTGCCGCCATTTTAGAGCCTTGCATAGTACACTCTACAGTAACTCTAGGCATAACGCGCCATTTTACGTGGTTTACAGGTTTTTCGGGTAAGTGTGCGGCGCCGTGCATATCCGGTTTATATCATTTGGGACATCATTTAAATGCAGCTTATAGCTGCGCTGGTGTGAGCTTTACTCAGTGGTTCATGTAAAGGACCCCAGGTTAGCAGTCATGCCGCACTGGTGTTATATCACTGTCTGCATATCCAAAGAGACTAATAATCTACTCGATGCGGTTGGTGTGTGCGTCTTTCCATTGTAGTAACGATCTTTATCGCTTAGGGCTTAGCCGCTTATTTATGTCACCCCATTAAGCCGTTGTTTTTGTTTTTGTCAACGATTTTTTAACATTTAAAACACCATCGTATAAACGAAACAGCGTTTTATTGATTGATTTAAAAGTGTATACAAGAGTTTCAGGACGACGGGGACAGGATAGGTTGGAGCATAGTGTCAAGCTCTTGCGATAGCTTGAAAATTGCTTTGCCGGCCAGATGAAGCTTTCGGCGAAGTTGAGCAATCATTTCCCCATGCCAATTCTCAGGGCTGTCCACGCTATCTCTGTAAAAGATTAATACGAACAAATTGATCTGATGTTGAGTAATAGTAATAATGTAGTGTATATGTTCATACACCCAGAAGATACACCCATAGGGCGTCTGGTGTCTCAGCTGTAGATGAGAAATTTAGCGAGTCCAGTACAACCGCTAGCCTGGGGTCTTTAACGTGCACCATGCAGCAGTGATACACGACCGCCAGGGCTGGCCAGTATCGCGATACAAATGTATCGCGATAGTATCTTAGAGGTACTTTCGAGTATCTGTATCTCTGTATCGAGATACCATTGAAAAATGTATTTGTATCTCAGTAGTAAAATACATTTACAATGTATCGCTTGTATCGCGATGCTTTGCCTGACTTAGGTATCTCGTTACATTTGTCACCGTTTTTGCGATGAATTTAAAAGATAAAAACATTTGTTTGGTGCGAGTTGCTTCAGAATTTATACTATAAACCCGCTCTATAACATGGTCCAACTCATTCACCAACATTAAAAAACTGTGGTTTAAAAAATGTTACGAAAAGAATAACAAAATCAGTTCCTCTCACAAAGCCTTCCACTTTTTCCTATTTAGCAGAGCGAACGCTTTAAAGAAGTTGAGTGGAGAAAAGTACGGCCCTGTTGTCCAATCTCCCCACACTATGGGTAACTGAGAAGTATATAAGACGACAATTTGTGATGCGCCCTCAAGGTAAAACTGGGTTGATTTCGCGCAGACTGCGTTAAAGACTGAGTACCATGTCAAGCATTTTACGCAATCTTTAACGTTCTGTGACGATCTGGCTCAATGGAGGCGACATGTTTTTTTAGCGGCGTTAATGATAAATAAAGAGTTCGAGGTAAGAGGTAGTGCATAGGCATAAATTGCCATTCGCATTCGCCACTAACTACACCCTCACCGCGTGGCACCGTTCGGGGACCAATGTATTTCTATAGGTATCTTTATCTGTATTCTGGAATACTTTTTCGCCGTTTCTGCAGAAGTCTTTCAGGGGTATCCCGTTGCATAAAAGACAAATGTATCTCAGTGTCTGTATTTGGGCCTTAAAACACATCTATCTCAGTATTTGTATTCCCGATTACTTTTTGGAGTATCTCTGCCCAGCCCTGACAACCGCACGCCGGTACGTCGCTAATCCAAATAAGCGATACGATATTGTGTGGATGCTAGCTATGCCGAAGAGACAAGGGACTCACAACGATGTCACATACTGTGATAAAAAGACAGAGCGTTAGTGTTTTGTGCCGGAGCACAACATGTGTTACAACACCTGCAATGGGAAACACTCATTGTTTCGGACGCGGAATGAAGCCTCTCTGTTCGATGAATGAGATCGTCTGATTCGAAGAAAACGTTATACGGCGTCATGCGATTGCAGTTCTTTCTGAAAATAAACAAAATAAAAACAAAACAAATCTGGTGCAGAAGACAAGAAAAAGTAGAAGTCTAAGAAGAATGTGGGACTTGTGTGACATGTCAGAGAAAACAAATTTCTCCACGTGGGATTGCTCCTCAATAAAGACAGCAGCTGAAGTTGCTCGATATATCTTGCCACTCTTGGTGTTTATTTTTATACGATGCATGCTCACTAGATGAAATCAATTCAGACATTTCCTGGTCTATAAGCTCTGGCTGAGAATGCAGAAGTCAAGACAAGCTTGGTTTCAATAAATCACGTTACACAAAAAAAGATGCATTCACACCTGAACAAAACCTAGGTATTTGAAGGTCTGCAACATGTTCAGCTGCCGAAAAAATATTTAAAGGAGCCCTGACACTAAAGTGGAGAGAAAAGCATCGCATATCATATCGTACTCAAATCTAGCTGCTTTTTTAATGCTGGCATGTTAGGTGAGATGGATAATTATTCTTCTATAACAACAAAACGGAAAAATAAATAAAGAAGCGATGCTATGTATGTAATTGACTGACCGCTCCCAAACTGCCTTTGCGCTTTGAATATAAGCTTCTGCCGCTCGGGCAAGTTACGAGTTTTCACAGGGGTTTGAAATAGGATGGAACATATTCTTACTCACATCCGATAGGACCAAAACGAACAAAGCATACGACCAATTTCACACCGAATAAAGCATCCTCGCTGCGACTGGCAGGCCTCTGTCAGCCGTCGGATGACCGCGCTCTGCCCCACAGCGCCCTCACCGGCGTGCTTGCACATCGCGTCACACTGACGGCCGCCGGACGGCACACCTCTCCATTTTAGCGCACCGTACCCAGTATCCTTGGGTTCCGCAGCACGAGCTTTCGCTCCACGGGCTCCGAGCTGGTGTGCGCTAGCCCACTGGGCCGCCGATCCCCCGCTCGAAAGATTCTCCCGGTTTGTTTACGCCGCCCCAGAACGAAGAAAATATCGTAAGGGTGCAGTCGAGCTGGAGAATATTAACCATGTTGGATTAACCAGAGACTGGGGTAGAGGAGAAACAGTTTGAGACGTCGTCTTGACTATTTTTTTTGTCTCCTCTGCGTTTTGATTGTTTCTTCTCTACCCCAGTATCAGGCTAACCCCAGTACGAGTTCCGTGGTGTGATGAGGAGGTCAATACAACTGCCCTTTGTTTATCACGCGCTGAGAAATTTTTTAGTCCGGAGAAATAACAATAAACTGAGTGGTATGTACCACTAATGTATTAAAAGTGAGAGTGGATTAGGTCCTTGGACGTCCTTTATGCTTTTCATTGATGCGCTTGCAGCCACATATTGTTGTGAAAGGTAAATGAGTGTTCGTGGCTACGTAACTTGAAAGCGTGGCGGTAGCATCATGTTGTTATTTTATAGTTGATTCCCGATCAGTGTTGCGCTTATGTAGCGCGCAGTGCACACTTGTCGGCGATCCGGGGACTGCATGCTCGCCAATAGAACGATCTCACCAGCCAGTTTGACTACGCCACCGCTGCCGCAATGCATCGAGGGAACTTCATTCTTTCTGCACGTGCGACAACCTCGCTGGAGCTCCGCCCGTGTAGAGCACGAAATTGCACGAGCCCTACCTCATGTGAATTAAATCTATGGCGGCGTGATGCGTGCGCCGAACGTGTAGTGAAATCGGTCTATATTAGCCCCGTGCGCGACCGAAAGCGTCGCTGTGGTCAGCTTTCCACGACTGGCCGAACGCTGACTATGACGTCGGAAAGGGGATTTATCATCGACGGAAATAAGAGGAATGAAAGAACTTTAATTTTGACGGTGTTGGCAGTGTTCCTTTGAGAGCGCAATGATTTCAAGCTTCCACCATGCTAATAACAAACACCATCGAACTTGTTGTTTGCAAGGTAAAGACGTCACAAGGGGGAACCACAGGAGGGCGCCACCAAAACATCTCGCCGCTATCTTCCGGTTCCATAGGAAATTTTGTTTACCTGTTGACAAACGACGCCGATGATCTGCAAGCCTGTCTAGGCATGGTTCTGAAAGCTACAGTCTGGAGGTTTCAGAACCATGCTAGCACAGGCTTGTAGCACATTCTCGTCGTTTGTCAACAGTGAAACAAAATTTCCTAAGGAACCGGAAGTTGCCAAACGCCGGTCACCTATTGCAAGTCGCTGCGCTCGCAAATCATGTTACTGGCAAACTGTTGCAGACAGCACGCATAAGAGATAGGCTTAGAAGCAGTCTTCCGAAAGAAGTGTCCCTTTCCGTTTGCTTGGATGGTGCTAGCATAGTATCCGTGCAAACTGGTTGTATGACATCCAAATTTGATTATATCGCAATTCTCACGGGGTTGTTTTTAAGTTCTGCCACTGGTTCTAACATTTGCACACACACTAATAAAGTACCGACCTTAAAATTTGTTGCACGAAATTAATTTTAATTTATATTGTTTCCTAAGTTGAATTTACCGTCGAAGAACTTTTCCACACCATGTCGAATGCAGTTGCTGAAACGACCAATCTTTGGAAAACAATTGGAACACGTGTTAACTGACACGTTAAATGTGAAAACGTCACTTTGAATTACACTCAGCAGTCCGAACTATGTAAGTAATCAGCTGTTTAGATCTGCCAGACAAGCACGCGAGGCCGTATGTTTACCTATCTTCCACGTCTACAAACGCAACTTTTCACGCGAAAACAAAACAAAATAAAAACGTACTAAAAACCGACCGCCGCCCACTTTTTATGAACGACAATTATAACTCTATCTGTGTAGTGTCTCAGCTTCACTTTCCGATCTCCGCGTCAAACGACCTCGCCACGTCGAACGGGCAGTCGCCACCCCGATCGTGGACGTCGTGGCAGAACAAGAAAAATGCAGTTTCTTCACTAATTCGGGCAACCAAAACACTCTCCAACTAAATTTGCACAGCAGAACGCGAACGTATTGTGATTCGTTTTGCACCATTGAAACGTGCATAGACAGCCAAGAATGACGCGGTATCCTTCAAGATGGCGTCGGGGGCTAGTTGCCATTCCGTGCGACAGATGGTGTTTTTTTTTTATCTTAGGGGTGTAGATTTCCTTTTACCTTGTCCGGACGCAGCCGAGACGCTAGGAGCCTCGAACTGATAGGATTGATCAGGCAGCGTCGAAAGCACACCATCATGGTGTTCGTTATGTTTCTCTGTGTGTTCTATTATCGCCGATTCACTCATAAACAGAAAAAAAAAAGGCCTAGTGACTTCCGCTTTTGACGCGGCTTGGTTTGTCCTATTACATCGTAGCATCGGCTGCGTCTGGGACGTGCGCCAGGAGATATAATTTTTTTATTATTATTATTTAAGATAACTGAATTTAACTTTTCTCAGTTTATAGAACCTGGTCCCCTTTTATAAAAAGGGTGTTAGATTGAAAATACTATATTTTAACGTTCTAGATGCAATGCATATGCAGAAAAAAAAAATGTTATTGCGGACAGGTAGGGCATGCCGACATACCTACGACCGCCTAATAAAATAAGCTAATTCGCTCCTTTTTAATTACCAAATGCAATAAACAACAAAGTTGATGTGTCCGAAACCTCTTTTGTTTAAAAATAATTGACATTCGGGAAAACGTCATTTTCGAAGGGCTAACAAAAGTGTCTTACAATTTTTGATAAATATAAAAAAAAAAATTGCAAATTCAAGAACAAACTTTAATAGTGTCATTATACAAATCCTGAATCACAGGATTGCCAATTTCGGTTGTGGTAGGACAATATTAAGAACAAATATTATTGTGCGCCAACTGTGAAGATGGCCGAAAATTGCATCGAGAGAAAAACGCATAAAGAAACAAAAAGTTAATATTTTTCGTCAGAAACTGAAGCTACAGAGACTGCGATGAAGAGAAGAGATGGCTAGGCCTGTATCATATCATGAATGTGATGGCGGGTGACGTCATAATTTGAAGAGCCGCGCTAACTAAAATGGCTTAAATTTTTGTGGTTTTGAGTTCACGGTAGTTTTTAAATGCGTATTTGACTAAGTTCGCGATCATAATCGGGACTCTTAGTTTTTGCGCAAACTATAAAGATTCAAAAATAGCAGAACACCATAAAATCAGAAATCACATTTTCTTTTGCTAAATATTGCCGTTTATCGACTCGCACCTCCTCTTAAGCTGAAACAAAGTATAGTCGTCTGTCTGCCACTAGATAGCGCTGTACGTTTCACATATTATCTAGTACAAGTGCACCAATCTGCATAAACGAAGTGCTGTCTTACATCGTTGCGATTGGGATCTCGGTTTAACGTCGAGCTGTGCGCCGAGGTGAGGCGGACCTAGTCTCCAATCACGATGATCGCTGCTTGTCGTTCAATGTTGCCAAGCGTAACTTGCTTAATCATACGCCACTAAGCGCCGAGAGAAACAACAAAAAAATATTTTAAGAAGAACATGCAGGTGTTGTTATCGATCGCGAAAGAACACAAACAGTCAAATAAAATACCTAAACCAGCTACAACCCGAAAAAGTAGAAAAAAAAAAAACATAAAATGTCAAAGCGCATATTTGAATGCGCCAGATGCTCCCTCACGCCACGCCGCCAGGCAATGTACCTCCGAAATGGCAAATAGTCCTCTACCGAGGTGCACGCCGCGCAGACGTCTTTTGGGATCGGTGCATACTCCTTTCCTGCAAGAGGTACAAGACAGGTTGCGCACACAAATGACACATTTATTCGAGCAAGCCCAGTAATCCACTGCCGGACCCAGCCCTCGTGCGCCCTTGGCCGCGTCAACGTCTTTCTCTTCTACAAGCCCACACGACACAGTACTCCTCATCCCTGGTTGAACCACACTCTCGCACACCGATGACGTGGCCCGTAGCACACCCCAACATGGCGGAAACGTTAAGCGGCGACCGCGTCGTTCAAAATGGTAGTGCGGGGGAACCTTTGTTTTGTAAACATGTACAGACCCATTTGAAAAGTCACGTGCCGTTTGATAAAAAATCCGATCCACTGCACAGTGGTGGAACAACCGACACGGCTGAACGTGAAACTTGCGCGAGCGGGTAGCTTGGACTTGTGCTCCCGCTGCACGAGGGCTCGTGAGCCGCGGGACGCCTTCAAACTCAAGAAGCCCGTACTTGCGTCCGCCATTGTTGAGGGATTTTACAGCTTCCAACAGATGGCAAACTTTTGAAAGGGGTCTGTGCTTGGCGTGAGCGTTCATGTGTCGCGTTTGTCAAGGCTATCGCATCTGCGCGGTGCTTTAACGCTGACAAAGCTACTTGCGCGAGCGCGTGGATTTGTTTGACGTCTCCTTCACACGAAAGCGTGTGCGAGTAAGACGACAGTCGAAGCTACGTGCTTTCGCGTCAATGCCGGGCTGCAGCGTTGTTAGGGCACCCTGCAAGCCTTGACAGCCTAAAAACAAAATCGTTGACGGAGTGGGCAGGCTACGTTGTTTCGGTACAGCTGAGCTTGAGCGACTGTCATCGGTATGAAGGCTTGAGTCGGCACTGTGGCCGCCTTAATTGGCAGAGGGAAGGCAGCCGACCAGATCGAGCCAAGTTTGCTTAATCTTCCTAGTCTCTTTCCTTTCAATCAGGCGCCGCGAAAGCGGCGGCGCGTATTGCACTACCTCTACTCTTCCACTCCTGGCGCCGCCATATAATAACTGGCGTTTCCTGTACGCTGGACAGGGAACATGTACTTTGAGTGCAAATTGGGGAATATTCGCCTCGAGATCGAACCGTGTCGCCACCGTGCAGCCGAAATTGGAAACATGCTAAAGCGGGGATACCGCCGTGCGTCGTCTGTTACGTTCGCACGTTCAGAAGCACGGATAATAATGGACGACGCAAGCCCGTTTTCGGCTGATCTGGGACCCTCCTTATTAAATGCTTGATTTTTTGTTGTTGTTTTTACTTACTGCAGGTTATTTTGTATCGTTTCACACGCGTGGAAATTCAGCAAAGCGACAAATATTAAGTGGAATGCTTCTATAATCTTAGTGCGGTGGTTGTAGAACCTTTAGCCCTACATATTTTTGTTAGGTCGCACAATCCATAGCTTTCATAAAACGTTGAATTTTGATTGGAGCTGGGGTTTCATTAACAAATGAACCCGACTGATCGATACTTTTTACTAGACAAATCAATCAATCAATCAATCAATCAATCAATCAATCAATCAATCAATCAATCAATCAATCAATCAATCAATCAATCCCTTATTTGATTATTCTCCAGTCAGATTGCATGAAGGACGTTAAAACCATACACTGTTTTACTATTTTTTACCATGTTATAACTTGCATATTGAATTCTCATTTCAAAATTCACGTTGTGACGCCTTTAGAAATATGAACAAGGGAAGCCTTTTAAAGCAAAGTAATATTTAAGTTATTATTTAAACAGTATAATCACCCTCGATGACAATCACAGGCAGGCTGAAGTGGTTTATTGTTCAAGGCGGTGTCCTAAAAGAAATAAATACGTGAGAAATAATAAAGCAGGCATTTCTTACTTTTTCCTGACTTTCTCCAGCACAAGGTTCCGATGAGACGGCAAAAATAAATGTCGCAATTAAAGCATTACTCGAATAATCTGAAGGTTAATCGATGAACTGCCCAGTCCCGATATGTGTTAGGTAAGGGCGGAGGGTGATCGGAAAGTCTCGTGAGAGTCGCTAGCAATCATCATTAAAGGGGTGTCGCTGCGGCCTATGCTGTCTGTGTCGTGGTGCGGGTCGTTTGTTGGAGCTGCAGGCTCCACTATGTTAGAATAAAAGATTATTTAGCCATAAATTTATAATATTAGCTTCTTGAAATCCGCGGCCCTCACCGACAAAATTGAAACGAGTGAACCCCCACTACTGAGAAGAGCAACTAATAACAGGCACGCTGATGCGTGCCTGTTTGTTTGTTCCACTCGCGTGACTCGTTTGTTCCACTCGCGGCATATATATTACAATAGTTTGTTTCACTTTTTTTCAGTTGTCCTGCCAACGAACAGTTTGCGGAGCGTAACTAAAAGAGGCACTCTCTCCTCATCACAACAGACAGACAGACAAAGAACTTTATTGAGGTCCTGAGAAGCGCCGCCCTTAGAGCAGCACCGCGGGCCGCTCCCACGTGGGGACGGGGAGGCCTAGCCTCACCGCCGCATCGTGGGCTCTCTGGACAGCCCGGAGTTGTGGGAGAAGTTCGGAACTCGTGATGGCAGAGCTCCACTCCTCCTCGGTGACTTTATTGGGCCCCCGTAACGAGGGGCACCGCCAGAGCATGTGATCGTAGTTGCTAACCGACCCGCAGTCCGGGCAGGTAGACTCGAAGGTATCCGGAGCAATAATGTTGAAGAAAGCTAAACTCGGATATGATCTAGTCTGCAACATTCTGAGTGTGATTGCCTGAGACCTGCAGAGTTTACCATGCGGGGGCGGAAATGTCCGCCTGCCCATTTGTAGTAGAATTATTCCGACTCCGAAAAATGTACCCACACCCTGGCACAGTAAAGGGAAACATTGGCTGCAGTGGAACTCACTGATAGCACGGTAATTTCCAATACAGCACGAACTTCTCTTCATGCGAAATATTTATATTACTGCCAAAACTAAAAATTGCAAAAAAATACATCGAACCTGCGATTTCACAGCCCACAGTACCAGTATTATGTTATCCGATTTGAAATTCATTATTTTATTGAATTCCCACACTGGTGAACCGAAACATCTGTTTAAAAAAAACAAATATTTAACATAAATAGTCTATAGTTCACTCGGAAACAGGCATCCGTCGTTGTGATCCATGCTTCCCAACGTCTGCCTAGAGCAGACGACGTATCCACACGAGCAATTATTTAAATTTAGGCCGTACGCTGTTAACACGATTCGATTTTCACTGAAGCACCGAACAGTACCGCACCATTTTCCGCTAAAATTGTTTTCCCACCAAAGACATGCGTCAAAATAAACGCAAGAATCTACACCGTCTCGCGCGCGAACGTAGAGAGCCTATGAAGCGGCCATGCTTCTATCCTCGCTTTGATGATGATGATGATAATGATAGCGCGACAGTAGCACCATCTCTAGGTCGATCTCGAGGCCAATCGCAGGTGGCCAATCGGAATTCGAAGCGGTAAACCATCCGTCAAGCGATGGGGCTGCATAGCTTGACTCGCTGCTTTGAATCGACGTCGAAAAACAGATGACTTGCGGGAGCGTTCTGCCCGAGGGCAGGAACTTGAACACGTCCGAAGAAATGAAGCTCCGCGGTCTCGAATGTTCTGCAACATAAATTGTTAACGGCTGGCCTGCCTGTTTTGCATTATTTCAGCGGGCTGTGACCGTACCGTCTTGTGTTTACGTACATAGATACATATATACAGGGTATTCCACGTAAATTGAGCCAAGATTTAGATATATTTCGGTGCATTTTAGGAAGACGAAACCGAAGGAATGAGTTTTTTTCATTGTTTGGAGTAAGTCAGGCTATTTGTTTGCGTTTTGCCCAATTAACAAAAATAATTAAGATTAATTAATGGACCTTTGAAATATTCAATTTAAAGCAAAAGTTCCAATGACAAATGTGGTAGAGCGCCCTCAGAAACGACCAATTCAGTGGGTTTTATCAAGAAACCTCTAACGCGGTTCGCTTTTCCGGGCTTCAAAAAAGGGCCCAAATTATGAAAACAAAAGACAAAAACAAAGGAGAATTTCTCAACAGCATTCAGTCAACAGTGCTCTATTGAGCATGCAGGCCTAGTTTAATCAAGCCACGGCTGTGAGGGCTGCAATACAAGGTGCACATGCGCAAAGTCACACGCTTTTTTTCATAATTCGCAAACCAACGTCTAGCGGTTGCGGTTATGGCGCCCGCGAGATTTTTCCGTCTCTTATGAGAGCCCCAGTCGTCTACCTGCTCCGCGAGTGTAACTTTATCACACTACTACGCTTCTCACGCGCTCAAAGGCTTTCTAAAAATGACTGATTTAGTGGTTTTCGATGACGCTCAGCAAGTTTCTAATTGGAATCATACCTAATTTCACTAATTAAAAGTTAGTCATTTTTAATTAATCAGCGAACTAATTAGTAAGTATCGCGCATTTATATATATATATATATGTAGATATGTACATTTTTATTTTTTAATTTTGTTGTTTTAGTGTTATTTTAGTTCATTCTAATTATCCAGCCTGGTTATCGCATCGTTTTACTCGGTATCCACGTACCTTATACCAGTTTTCTCAGAATCATAATAAGTGACGCACCAAATGTGGACAATAGTGTAAAAGCCGTGTGCGTTTTGTGTGGTGGTTGGCAGTTTAGACAAATATAAGAATGTTTTGATTACTATATCATTTTATTTCATTTATTTAGCTCGAGGACATCATACAAACGAATTACATGAGCGAGGATCCGTACAAACTAAAAACAAAAACACGAAAATACACATTAAACTTCCGAATATTGGAAACGGAACATTGACTAAAAAAGCAGGTATGCTGCAGTATTTACAAATACTCAACAATGCGCATATAAGAATCACAGTTGCGGGTGCAATAAAACAATTATTCATACGGTATCTTAAACTGCTCTGCGCCTTGTTCAATCACCAACATATCTTGGAGGGCGTTTCAGTATCAGATACACAAAGCAATCTTGGATAAAGAAAATGGATTTTTACGAGACATGAACGTTTCCTCTCTCTGGATGTTATCAATTCTGGGCGAAATGAGGGTTGCAGGTCTATAAAATGACTTATTGAAAGCTGATCCACCATGAAAGGCGGGATGCAAGCCACACAAGCTATCACGGTACTCAAGAGCGAAGGACATTTTGTTTATTTTATAAATTGGCATATCTATAGAGTTTCCAGAGTTGCTCGAACTTCATACTGCCGGAAGGCCACTAGAACTGGCGGCGCCAACGTCCGGATCTTTTATGAGCTGCTGCCTACTTGGACGGCTCTACCCTCGCCCTTCTATTAGTTGGAAGATTGCCATTTCTCGCATTTCTTGAGCTTCTAAGGGAAGAAAGAGAAATAATTAATCCCTACACCGAAACCAAATATAACCTTTGGCTGTCTAGATTATAAAACTGGAAATCTTATTGGATTCCATTTTCATTTCATGGTTTTCAGAAATTATTCGTTCATCTGGAATCTGAATTTCAGGTTTCCAGAAGCAATTTCAGTTGGATTTACAGTTCCATAATCCAGATAGCGAAAATTTATATTGGAGTTTGCGGTAGGGGAAAAAAAACACATGTTTAATAAACAAAACGTGCCGGTGACTTGGTAAAAAAAAAAAAGAAAAAAGAACACGACTGCAGAAGCCATATTTGGCGCGCCCCCATTCGGACTGTGTTGCCCATTGTTGTGTCTTTACTGATGTCCTATCCGGACCTTCGGCGAGCTGCAGAGATGGCTGTCAACCAGACTTGTACTCGTTACTCGAAAAATGTAATGGATTACAATTACAAATTACCGAGCCTCAAATGTAATGGATTACCGTAACAAGTTACTTTCGTTGAGAAGTAACGGATTACTTTATTCGCTACGTTACAAGTTTCTTTCTCGTTACTTTTTCCGTACGCTTATCCAGAAAACAATAAAAACAATTTTCATATTGTTCAAAAATGTTCTGTGACACTAGTTTTCATTTCTCATACGCCGTATTATGGTAGTACTTGTAAAAACTAAATATTGTATTTAAGAGAAAGAGTGTAGGTGCACTCCGTTCACCTGTAAGCTGACAAGGCACCGAAAGCTGCAACCACACCCGCCATCCCGCTAGCTAACGGCCTCCGGAAATGATCCCTGGAATTGTGCAGACAAAGTTAGCGGTGCGCATGCTCAGTAGCAGCGCCTACGAGCTCCGCTACAAGGTTCGGAGCTAAAGAAGCGATCTACGAAAGCTTCCTTTTGACTCGGGTGTTTCGCCGGTTATTCACAAGAGAGAAAAACTTGGTTCTAACGTTACAATGTATAGCCAATGCAGGTGTCCCAGCTTACCTTGATATGTTTCCGTAGAAGGGAGTTTGTTGTTCTTGCTGATGACAATGTGTTTTTTGGCAAGCAAAGTATGCACTGAAACTCTAGGTTTCCGTTCTCCTTAATGCCCTGAATTTTGAAAATCTCATTAGAAAATGGCCATGGAGACGACGGACACTCCATGACCGAAAACTTGACCAGTCAGAGAAAAAGTGGCGGTTACGGGTTATCGATCGTTCATCGGTTCTCATTTTCATACCAATATTGGTGGAGGCCAGGGGAGGGGAGGGCACAGAGAGCGGGAAAAGCGGTGGCCACCGATCTCGCAAAACAATAGAGGATCACACCACTTTTACGCGTCCTCTCTCTCTCTCTCTGCCAGCACTCCTTAGATGGCCTAACCCCCCCCCCCCCCCTCTTTCCATTTATGTTGACAGTTGACTAAAGTGAGGAGTGGACTCGACCACCATGCCGAGACAAGTAAACCAAAATAAGTATCGTCCGTACCCTCGAAGACGATGCTCTTAACCTCGTGCCGGGCGCTTTTCAGCCGTGCCTCAAGAGCGAGCTAGAATAAAGTAGCTCAAATCAAAGACAAAGATAATTAGACCCCTTCGCGCAAGGCTACGTTTGGCGCCTTTCCGTGTCGTACGTGTGTCTTTTATCGTCCTGTTTTGTTCGCGCCTTTTAACCTTTTAATAGAGGCTACATCGTCTGTTACGCGAGTTTTGAACCCGCGAATTGGGGGTACGGACCCGCGCTTGATATCTGTGGAGGTGGCGGGAGACGTCTAAGAAGTTGGAAAGGGTGAAACGGTGTAAAAGACAAAAACAAATAAACACTAAGAGCTTTCTCCTGCCCGGGAGAAGAAGAAAACACGATGGAAGGCGACGGAGAGCCTACTAGGCAATGTCTTATTTGATCTTTGTCTTTCGTATATTTGTAGATGCCTTGCCCGTTTTACTAGTGGTTCTAGTGACCGGTCATACCGAGAATCGTGTTTTCTTTTCAGCTATTCTCCTCTTCCTGATGTTTTGTATTTTTTTTAACTTGCTCTCCTTCTGCTACTGAATGTTCTGTTCGTATTGCTCCATTTACTGTCTTATGCTCATATTTTTAAAAAGTAACGAGTACTCAAAGTAATCCGTTACCAATATTTTGTAATGAAATTACATTACAAATTACTTCCGAAACAAAGTAACGTGGCAATTACAAAATTACTTGAAAAAGTAACGGATTACTTTTCAAGTCTGCTGTCAACTCTGCAGCCCGGTTGTGGTGCCCCCGTGCGTGCTTCTGGCTTCGGTTGTCGCAGCGTTGAGCGTCCCGATAAGCGGCTTGCCGAGGGAGCTTCCGGAGACTCTCGACGGAGGTGCGCGCCTTCCCGACGACCTCCGCCGCACACCTGTCCCCGACCCCTGCACCGAGGAACCGACCGGACACTCAGCAATTATCATACTTAATCATTTTTTTTTAAACAGCCACGCATACACTTTAGAGAATAGGGGGTGTACGGGGCTACACCCCTTGTCCCACATGTAACACCCCAAAATAATTCGACATTCAGTCCACGGACGTCGAACCAGCAATACGAACTTACAAGAGCCGCTTGATAGTCGACCGATACAACTTATTAAAATACCTAATGTACGCATTAAAGGCTACAATAAGACAATCAAGTTTCTTTTTGGCCCTGCTGCAAAACCTCAGTGTTTTTTTTTTTCTCTTCTAGTCTGATACGCACAATAGCTATTTAGTGCGTTATATCTAAGAGCTATCAAGCCGCTCGTAAAAGCTGGTATCGCCAGCCCCATGTCAGTGGACTGAATGTCCAAATGTAGTTTTGGAATGTTACATATGGGACAAGGGGTGCAACCCTATACACCCCCTATTTCTAAGAGTGTATGTTATAAAAATAATTCCGGATTTCTGTCTAAAACGGCTTGATCTGTTTGTCACGAGCTTTGTTGCTCCCCAGACTAAATCTGACGTTGTAATAGCGAACATAAGTGATCACGTGGGCATTTTTTTGTGTGTAAAGATAAACATAAATAAAAAAATAGTTATTGGTAAAGTTTCAGAACATAACACAGACAGCCTAAATGACTTTAGACAAAACAACTTTTTTTTTTTGTAGAATAGAATGATGTCCCCCACGAATCTGATCCTGCTCATGAATTATAACATATTTTGGAAAAAATGTGACCACAATATACAAAATGCTTTCCGTATAAATTAATAGGTACTTCTAGAAAGATCTTCGAAAAAATTCGCACCAAAAATGTTTAATGTAAAAATATTTACAACTTGTTGAGTCTGTCAACTTGTATATTTTAAATGTTATTGTAATCAGTGAAATCAAAAAATTTATAACGCTCGAGGAAAAAAAATTCCGTTGATTTCTTTTTTTTTAGCGTGTAATAACAGAAGCGATATTCTATGAAACAACAAAAACAAAACATAATTCAGTCTTAGATCGTACGTGTATTCCTACCAGATTTGGACATGATTCGTTACAAGTAACGCAATTATATGTAATCCCTTACATTTCTAAGCAATTTGGTGTGGGATTAATGGCATATTTTAGAAGGTGATTGTAAAGTAATTTTATTGCCTTTTTACGTAAGGGAATGATCGTAATCTATTACATTTTCATCTAGGAAAGAAAAAATGGGAATTGTAAATATTAACAAAAATTTCGTTTTTTGTTTTGGTAAGGGTAAGCTTTATTGGAATCACACTGTCACCTGCACTTACAAAAACGCAACGCCTGGCAATCTTTAGATGCTGAAAGCCCTTTTACACGTCACCTTATACCTCGACTCAAATCTTTTTTTCTTTTTCCTGACTCGGTTGTTTGCCAATTGTAGCTCGTCAGCTTGCTCGCCCACAACGAAGAGGGAAGCACACTGACACAAAGCACCGGATTCTCTGTGCAAACAATAGGTAAACACCCGAAATCAAAATGCTTCCTTTTAACGAAAAAAAAAAAAATTAAGGCTCCAATTCACGTTGTGAAGGTGGTTGGACAGCGAAGCTGTAGTATCACTTGCAACGATTGCCCACAGCACCATAGACCTTGTTTTTGGCAAATGCCACCAAGTGGCGCTCGGTGACGTCCCAAACAGAGCCGTATATGGCGTGAGTTTGGCCAGTAGGTGTGAGGATGAAGGCGCCGGAGAGGAGAAAAGTGAAGGAAAGGGAGGAGAGCGCCGAAGGAGCGAGAGAGAAAGAAGAAAGCAAAGAGGAGACGACCGCCATTTTGACGCAACCGACGGTGTTGGCGCCGTTGGTCGGCGCGGGGCACTGTTGAGGCTACGCGTCGTCTGCTACGGGCATATTTCTTTTTCGCCAGAACCAAAGTTTGCGTTCAGACGTGGAGGAACTTCATTCGTTAGCTTTTTAAGCCACGGAGGAATAACACTAAATCATTTTCTTGCCACAGCCTACCAAATAAAAGGAAAGAACCGAAATTTGGATGTCCATCGCATGCATTCCGCCGGGCGAATGAATGAAAATGGCGGCACTCTCCGCTCTGCTGGGGGCAGCCGAGAGCGACAGTCGCTCATGCCTCTCGTTCTGCGTTGCGGGCTGATTGGCTCACTCGGGAGGGGGGCGTTACGGCGGCGAGATCATAGACTGGACAAACTCTGCCCATATACGGCTCTGGTCCCAGAGAACTTCCATATTATAAAAATAATTAACAAAGGCTACCTTAACACCGCTGCTCGAAATGTAAATGAAACGTTTACCACCAATTTTCCAGGTAAACGCCAAAAGAACGAAGGAGTGCGAGATCTGTTAAAATGTTTTAAGTATTCTTGTAAACCAACTTGCCCTTTCCAAGATGTATTATTGTACAGCCGAAGGCCCTCGTTAAATCTCCAACTTTGTTGTCCGTGTAGCATTTATGTTTTCTAGCACTGGTGACATAAGCAAGCTCAACAGGCATGCAACGACGGCGCGACCGGAAGTCGCTTGGGACGCAAGCGGCACTTCATGTTTGTAAACAGCAAAATAATCTATACCAAATGATTGATAAAATAAAAATAAATGCACTGCTCCAAAACTTTTTTTTTTTATAAATGAAAGACTTCGTAGGTTGCCGTTGCCGTGCCAGCTCATGCAACCGCAATATTTACCGTGAAACGCATGCGGATAGCGCTAAGTGCTTCGCATTGTTAGCGGGGCTAGGGACGTCACTCCCCACTTCGTACTCTGCCGTTATCGCGGCAGCTTATGCGACCGCAATCATTACCGAAAAACGCATGCGGGGAGCGCTATGTGCTTATCATCTCTCACGTGGTTTTGACACTTGTTTTGTCGTTTTCTTATTCAAACAATTGTCAAAACCATATTATAAGAGATAAGGCGCGCGCGAACGGTGATAAGGCGCGCGCCTGGGTTTTCTGTCGACAATTTTATCTTTCGACTACTGTTCTGTCGAGGGAAACGAAAAAAAAACAAAAAAAAAACCGACCAACGTGTCATATACAGCTTCGCTCTAAAACACGATCAAAGTGCACACGAGCTGGTGTAGCGGATCTGAACGCGCTTTTTGGTTCTGTCTCTTCACTCTTTCTTTCTTTCCTTCTGCCCAAGAGAGATAAAGAGAGGGCTTCCTGTATCAACTTCAGGGAAGAAGATAATCCACACTGGGGAGAAAAGCGAAGTTTGGGGGAGCCGTATTTAGGTCACAGCGTCTCAATGAGCCAACCGGATCTAGCTGACGTTTTGGGCGTCGAACGGATGGCAGAGGCTTTGCAAAGGCGTTGTTTTCTAGCCACTCAGTCGCGCGTCCAAGTGGGAGCACCTTTTTGGAAAAAAGTGGTTTGAAAAGGTGTTCGGCGCGGAGGACGGCATCTTCACATAGAGACGAGGAAAGATGTATGATGAGTCTTTTGAGAGCAAGATGTTGCGCAAGGTCACATAAGTGTGAGTGGCGGCAACAATAAAGGCTTCCATAACGCTTTTGTTTTGTGTCTTACCATAGTACAGGAAGGTTGAAAGTAACGCCGCGAAAGTAACGGATTACGTTTCTATCTAACGGACTTACTTTTTTGGTAGTGCAGTTGTAACTGTAATTAGTTAGAATTTAGCCATTAGTAATTGTAAATCTAATTCCTTAGTTTTATTTCGTAACGTGTAGAAGTCTCCTTATAACACCGTAGAAAAGAAAAACTACAATGACAACGAAGTGACAGGCATTGGCGAGTGCATTCAATGCGATCATTTTGTTAACTTAGACAACGAAAACCCGGGGTTAGAGGCCTGCAACTTGTTAGGTTCTCGAAACTATGCGTCCATATTTCTTAGCCATGTTACTGACACAGATGTAATGTATCTAATTTATTATAAAACAGTTGAAATAGTGACTGTGATTGTTTACAGATGAAGCCTGTAAAATATGTAATTGACTTTACATCCCCTTGCTTCGTACATATCTTCAATCTCTGATTTTTAAAATGGTGTTTTCCCAGCGAGTGCAACTGAAGAAAGCAGCAGTTTTATACAAGAAAGGAAATCAGAAGGAACAGGGTTACTATACTTCGTTTCACCTTATGTCCGAGCTTGGCCAATGTTACGAGCCGAAGGGCCAACGAAACAGCGAAAAAAGCGCAACGTCATGGCGTGCTCTCTGCGCTTGATAGGACTAGCCGGCGGAGGAGCACGCACAGAGAGACGGCGAATACCGGCTAATCCTATCACCCGCAGAGAGCGCGCCATGAGGTTGTGCCTCTATCGCTGTTTGATTGGCCATTCGGCTCATAACATTGGCCGTGCTCGGACCGAAGCTGAAACGAAGTATATACTGACCTGTTTCGATTTTTGCCAATATCTTCAAAGGGCCTTGAGAACATTTTAGCAATTCAAATGACAGCATTTTAGATAATCATATCTTAATGACCTTATTTCAAGTTGGCTTCCGTAAACAAAGGTCAAGTGAACTTGCTCTTCTTACACACAAAAAAACATATTCTCAAAAAGTTAAAAAAAGACAAAAAAAAAATGAAAGCCGTTTACAACTCCCTGTAATGCCGAATTGGAGCGCAGCTCTTGAGGAGGAGGAGGGAAGGGTAATCAGGGGACGGTATACCCCTCCTCCTCCTCCCCTCATTCTTCAATCTCCTCCGGGGGGGGGGGGGGTCACGTGACCTCGGGGGGAGGGGGTCACGTGATCTGGGGGTCACGTGACCCCCCCCTCCCTCTCCTCCCCCCCAGGTCACGTGACCCCTCCTCCCCCGAGGTCACGTGACCCCCCTCCCCCTCCACCCGAGGTCGCGTGACCCCGGGGGGGTCACGTGACCCCCCTCCCCCTCCCCCCCCCGAGGTCACGTGACCCCGGGGGGGGGGGGGGGGCTCGCGCGGTGCATTATGGGATATTTCCCATAATGCACCGCGCGGTTACGCCGACGGCGACGGCGACGCCGCTCAAGCCGGAAACGGGCGCCTAAGAGCTGCGCTCTAAAATGAAAGCCGTTTACAACTCCCTGTAACGCCGAATTGGAGCGCAGCTCTTGAGGAGGAGGAGAGAAGGGTACTGAGGGGAGGGTATACCCCTTCTCCCTTCTCCTCCCTTGTGATCCTGCCTGCTACTCCTCCTCCTCTCTTCCCCTCATCCTCCTCCTCCACACCCTCCTTCTCCTTCACCTCCTCCTCATCCTTCCTTCTCCTCGCCCCCTCATGGGGGTCACGTGACCTCGGGGGGGGGGGGAGGGGGGGGTCACGTGACCTGAAGGGTCACGTAACCAGGGGCGGTCACGTGACCTGGGGGTCACGTGACCTGGGGCGGTCACGTGACCTGGGGTCATGTGCAACTCAGTTGCATTCGATGCAAGTTGCATGCAACCTGGGTTGCCTCAGGTTGCATGCAACGCGCGTTTACGCCGACGGCGACGCCGCTCAAGCCGGAAACGGGCGCCTAAGAGCTGCGCTCTAAAAAACTAGCGCTCGGTTTTGTATGGCGATTTTACAAAGGGTTTTGACTATCTAGATCTTAACTCAACGGAAGAAAAAAGCTGCTTGGACAGCTTTTTTCCTCAGCTCCCACCATGCTTATACATGTAAATAAAGCTATTATTATTATTATTATTATTATTATTATTATTATTAACTACCACTGATTAATAATTGACACTTGTCTTCCCGTTGACAATATGCACACATAAGTGGTCATTCATCACTAATAAAACCATTTATATCTGGTGTCCTCCGGGGACATCAGATATAAATGGTTGTATACTAGAACTAGAATAAATGCATTCTAGAACCGTGTTATTTCATTTCACGAGTCTTTTCCTTCCTATCCCATTCCCTCCAGTGTATGAAGTAGTCTGCTATACTTCGTTTTACATTCAGCCTAGATGCAGCCGACACTTCGAGCTAATGGGACCAATCGACAGCGTCAAAAACACACCAGCATGTTGTTCATGTTTCTGTACGTGTTCTATCATCGCTGAACCAATCAGAAACAGAAAAGGCTCTGGCGTGCGCTTTTGACGCTGCTTGATCGGTCCCATTACCTCGTAGCGTCGGCTGTGCCTGGACTTAAGCAGAAACGAAGTATAGCAGTTGTACTGCACTGGCTAACCTTTTCATCTACAGCGTTTGACAGTGTCGACGCGACTCAAAGGGAGATCGACCTTATGCTATAAAACAACAGACGTTAAGTTTTTTTTTTTTTTTTTTTTAATGATTGCAGCTAGGAGATAGTCCTGGGAGCCTGCGTCGTGTGACACTCGGCCTAGGAAATGCGCTCAAACGAAAGACAATTTTAATTTTTTTTTTATTTCTTCCTTGTGACACTTACTTCAAGCACACGTGTGTTATCTAATTATAAAAATGAATGAAGTATAGACTAATAACATTACCATTTTACTTAAGTCCAACAATAAAAAACAAAATTGGAAGAGGAGCCGCAGTTATACACCGCAGCGAAGTATACTCGTATATACGTGGTAAGATGCAAGTATACCACAGGGGAAACAAATATCCCAATATTCAATCGTGGCAACACCTCCAACCAGTTTCAATTTTAAACACGAACCCGCGGCTGCTTGCTCCGAACCACATACGTTGCCAGCTATCGAGGAAAAAAATAAAAAAACAGACACGCGCGCCACGTTTCACTTGTCGAGAAGACTTTCTTGTGGTTTGTTCGTTTGTGATATTCTTTGCCCGAAGAATGTTTTCCGCTCTTTTCCTGCCGAACAGGAACACGCTTTTTGTGGATGATTGATGGCCTTGCATTCTTTACTTTATGTAGGGGCAACATTTCTGGCTACGTGGAACATTCTAGAAAGATCTTTGGTGAGAATTCGGTCTTTCTTGGCGTAAAGACGAATATTATCCACGATGGTAACCTTTTCTCTAAACAAATGTAATTCGCTGACGCAAAACGTTCGATGATGCACTTGATAGTATCACACTCTAATTCAGTCTACACTCTGCAGTCGCACACGTTTATGGGTCTCCGGGGAAAAAATAAAGGTCCGGACACGCGGATATCCCCATCCGATCCGCATACGTTCCGCCATCCGCGAAATCGGTTTAATTTCTATCCGTATTCGTCAATAGACTCCGGATATCCGCAGATGATCAGCGGGTAACCCGCGGATACAGAGAGCTCTATGAAAATGGTTAGGTGCCAGCCATATAACACGTTCTGTGCTAAAAAAAAAAAAAGAAAAAAAAAAAGAAACGCACGTTAGTTGTGTTTTTGGAGATTCGCAAGCTGAAGCTGCCTACAGAAACGCCCGAGACAAGAATAATGGTTGGTATACTCGCCAAAATAAATGACTTGTGGGACTAAACCAATGAGAAGTAAATGGTACGGATTTTATCGCGCATGACACACATTGCATCCGGGCCGCCCGTAGGTAGGCACGCAAAGCTCCTACAAGGAGCGACTTGGCTACTAGTCCGCCTTAATTAAGCGCGAAACACATGTACGACGAAACCGTCCGATCCGACGTGCGGACTGCCGGAATGACCTTGGGGGGCGAGGGTTTTCGTAGCACCTGAGAGCGTTGAAAACCCTCGCCTCCGACCGTCGTATTGCCTGATCGGACGTCGGATCGGACGGTTTCGTCGTACATGTGTTTCGCGCTTTACGCGCGCGCCGATCGGGCGCGGTTGCAATTCTTCCCGTGTACGACGAAAGTAGCGTTCAGTGTGAACAGCTCTTTGGAGGGATTTCCTCAATCATGGCGAGCCTAAACTATTGTCTGTCTGGAGGGATACCGGGCGAAACGACACCGTTAGGTGTCACTTTCTGACGTCACTTGGGATGTAACTTTGCGCTTTGACAAACACAAGCGGGAGCAGCTGAAACGTACTCGGAAGTCATTGCATATTTAAGGCTGTGAAATTAGTCGATCAACCTACCGAATAATAACTTAATGTATTCATCTCCGACTAATCTTGAATTGATGAATCGGTCAGACTGGGGGACTCTTATATGGGGCACTGTGCAGTCATTTATTATAATGGCGAAAAACAATCGGTGAATTATAATTTATTTTGGCTTTCTGTGAATCTTGAATGTAAAACATTCAAGCTTGCACGTTTCTTTTTTTTTTTTTTGAAGAGGGTGTGGAACAAATAAACATTTGCTTCAAACTGACATCTACTTTTATTCTTTACACGTAGAAACGGTCACCAACCAGCTACATAATTTTCTTAAATCAATTTCTTTAATATTTTTAATGGAGCGCAGAAAGTAAGCGAAATAAACGCGTGTCCCAACCTCACCACCAAAACATAGTTTTATACCGGGCGATTGATTATCATTCGAATCTTTTTATTAAAATAAAAGCCGCGAAAGGTATACTACTGCTGCCTGTGCACGTGAGTTATACTGTTAGGGGCATAAGAATCTAATCATCACGATAATCGGGTAATGATCGCTAAATATCGTTAAGTACCTTTATATTTAATGAAACTTAACATGTGGCACCAGTTAAGAACTTCCCAAGCGTCACCGCAAACCACTAAACCAGTCAGTCTTAGGACGACTTGAAGCTGCGCTGACGTCACTACTCGTGCAAAAGACTCGAGGCTGGCGGTTCGAAAAAGCGGACGATAATCGTGTCATCTGCGGTCGCAGACCGCCAGCATTGCGCCTGTTGCACGAGTAGCAAGTTTAGCGCACCTCTGCGCTTTTCAGGTGCTTCAAGTCTCTCTAAAATTGACTGATATTGTGATCTCAATGAGGCTCAAACGTTTCTAATCGAAACAATATTTTTATTTTTACCGATTAAAATGTTAGTGAAGAAATAGTAGTTCATTATCCGACTTACCGTTACGGTCAGCCCCCTACATTAAGTCTTTCTGGCCGTATAACTCACCTACAAAGACCGCTTTAGTGTGCCTTTTACGGATCGTTTAAAATAAATCTGAAATAAAATAAAACCCTGTATAGAAATGTAACCTTATTTACCTCTATGGTTAGTCCCTGTTGCGTGCTTTTTTTAGTTCTTCATTTACCGTGACACTGGAGTAATTTATTCCATCCACAAAGTTATTTTTGTGTTGTTTACTTGAAACCTTGAAGCAAGCAAAGCACACTCTATGGGCAGAAACGCAGACGATGTGGCAGCGGTCGGCTAACGGAAGGATGTATATTTGTTTCACTTTCCGGTAGGAGTACAGCGACACATCCGAGTCCCGGTTGGTTGTTGTATAGTCTATCTAAGCTACATTAACGCAAATGAATGCAAACCCCTGTCAACCCTATCAGTTGTGGTCTATTGTCCTCTCTCTAGTTGGAAAGTTTACCATCGCGCTACAGCCAGCTGTCGAGTGATTTATATCATCGAGGCTCATGTAGAAGCGTTCATTCTGCCTTTCAATATATGAGTTATGAGCGTGGGCCTCTTTGTCTCTCTGTTGTTCCTGTCTCTTTGTCCGCAACTTGAATCATGGTCTCGGCATCCCTTTGGTTTCTGTTACTGTTTTTTCTGCTCCTTCCTACTCTAGAAGTGTATAATACATTTTGGTAGTAAACGCATCAAACATGTGTTATAAAAGTACATTCGCATATTGGATGAGATTGTTCACGACGAATGTCAAGGCAGTGACGATGTTCAGTATATTGGACACTGGCTCTTTCCCACAATCTTGGACTCGTTCTTCTGGTGTTCAAATTGTGAGCCACGACGCCATCCCCTGAACGTCCCCTTTCCCTTCGGGCGTGCCGTGAACAAGGACGTAGACTATTGATTGCGGAGCTTACAGGTGCCACCAGCAGCAACGAGGCACGGGAGCCGGACGAAGGGGAGGGAGGAGCCCCTCCGTGAGCGTCTATTTCCGATCCGGCTCCCAATCTTGGTGAGCGAGCTGCACGAGCACATGACTGAGCGTATCCGTACTCCATCTCTGCCGGGTGAAAACATACACACCCAGCTGGCGCAATCTAATCGCCGGTCTCAGGGCGTTGAGCTTGCCCAGAGTAGTCGGGGAACAATCCATCAGGTCAGGCGTTCTGGGCGACGGCTCTTTTCTCTCGGGAGGAGTGCAAAAAAACGCGCTATCGCCCAAGGTCTTTTTCGCGACCCGTCGGGGCTTTGGGTTGCCTCGATTGCGCCGATAAAAGAGCCGACGTCTGCCTCGGCGGAAGATTCCCAGAGTCATCTGACGCATGTCGACTCCGCTCGCCGAGGACACGTGTCGCGTTTCGAGCCAGACGCGTCGCTTTCTTTTCTTGATTTTGGGCCGCGTGCCGTGCTGAGGCTTCGCCGTGGGCTCCGCACGATTACCAGCCGCCTCTTTCATTTGTGCGACGCTGAGCCGGACGTCACTGGGTCACGTTCGAACTCCGGCAGTATTCTTGATCATTGCTATCGCATAGTTGTGCACGATTTCGAAGGGATTTGTCACGCGAACGCGTTTAACCGAAAAGAGGATGATTTCGAAGTCAGTGAGGACACTTGCTCACAAGCGTCTTCACCTATTGCGTTACGTTATACAGGAAAGTTGCCGATAGCGAAACGGCCCTGTTATTGACTATCAATGTCTGTTGAATTTGAATGGCGAGGCTGAGCTGTGCGCGAAAGCTCGCGCTGTGGCACCTCGGGATCCTGGGTTCAGTCCCCCCCCCCCCCCCCCCCCCCGTCCCGTTTCAGTCTGGATGAGCATCGTACCAGCGTGCGGTCGTCTTACAGTACTGCGTGGTGCACGTTAAAGACGCCAGGCTAGCGGTTGTACTGCAATGGCTAAATTTCTCATCTACAGCCGAGAGACAAGTCGCTCACTCAGGCAGTCTAACTTCCGGCTGTCTAAACATACATACAACAACAAAATTACTAGCGGATTGATATTTCACCTGCCTGACGATCGAGATACGTGTAAACAGATTGCTCATTCGACTGCCATCACAGGGATCGTGCTTCTGGTGCGGAGCTACTTACCAGAAGCAGCGCTGAGCCGCTCATTGTTCTCGGTGATCCTACACCACGCCCGCTCAAGGGTCCCCAAGGGACATACTTTTCTTCCACGAGTCGCCGTCAGCTCGTTTGGCAAGTGCAAAGTCGGGCTTGGCACTTGCCAAACGATTCCCCCGTTCAGATAACGTACAAAAGGCCTGCTGAGGTTGCGATTGCCTCGACGAGTTGAATTGATGTGAAGGACAACTATGCATATCGTGTTGTAGGTGGAAATGATACGACATTGGAGATCCATCTACACAAGCGTATCTTGAACGAAGATAACTTGCTATTTCTGGGCTAGTGCGGTAATCAATTGTCCTGTTGTGTTCTTGTTCGCCGACGCAATCTCCTCCCTGATTTTTGTTGTACGCCGCTGAGCGCATGCGAAGAGCGAGCTCCCTCAGTGCTTTCTTCACCCCGGGACTCTCAATACTATGAGCAGACAATGTCGCAGCTAATGCTGCTACATTGTCTGCTCATAGTATTGACTGATGCCGTGGACTGATGCCGTGGACTGATGCAGTGTGAAAACATTCTTTGTTATGTCCAGAAGGTTTACGTATTTTACTCTCACTTGGTATGCTATGCAATTGATGCGGTCGCATCTCTGCGTGAATACCTCTTCGCCGCTTTGGCGATCGGCTGCGAGCCGTTGGTATTTCCAGCTTTAGTAAATATTTATATATTTTGGGCTGTAGGGCCTAAACATGCAATTCAGGCACTTCTAAACCAAGAGAAATACACCTGTTTATTTTTAATGACAATAATTACCGGCTGTTTGCAGTTCTTTGTGATGTTACTACGGAGTGAGCAAGACGCATTGTATCCTGTTCAAAAGTCAGTGAGGTTTTTTTTTAGAGTTTTTTCCTTTCCGAAACGTCATCTCTCGTGACCTTTACACTGGCTATCGCCTTGAATACGAAATCTGGGGTCGACAGGACTTGTATGTGAATTGTTTGCATTCGGAGCTTGCACTTTGTGACATGCATTGTAATGTTGCTGACGTCAGCTTATGTAGCTCGAGTTCAATGTGCAAAACTCTGCGTGCTGCATACATCTAACAACAGCAATGCACTTCGCGTACTAAAGGATATCAACAGAGTTATACTGTTACATTAACATTTCTTCTACTAAAAGATATTGGAGACCTCTGTTTTCCGACCGTTCGATTAAGTTTTTGTAACTTAGGTTATTTTGGTGTTTTTTACGCTTTAGCGACGATATTTTATGTCATCGCCTAAATCGACCATTACTTGGCTGAAAATCAGGCAACTCCACAGACATAAGATAACATCGTTGGCGACCCTGTCACGCGCCAGCCTTGCTTGTTCTGGTTTGTTCGTTAGCACTGTGTTTACGTTATGTCCCTGGCCATAGTTGGTTGGGCGCTCTCCTTGTGCTTCCGCTGGAAACAATTCAAATAAGGCCTAAGCTTATTTGGTGTTAGGTTAGAGAGGCGATTGGTAAATTAAAATTTCAACAAAACTAGGGACGATGAAGGATACACGATGGGCGAGAAAGGTATACATAAACATTTATATGTGAAGAGCCTAAACACTGAAAGGACAAACGGAACTTGAAAGCTGAAATTTAAATACCAACAGTCAAGTGCTGGGGTCGAAGCAGACTACCTCCGTAGAAAAGGAAGTGGATGTGAACGAGAGGAGACCGTCGGTGGAAGGAATCCAGGAAAAATCGGCTTTAACTAAGTATACGGGACGAAAATAGGAAATAAGGAAAGAACATTGGCATGATCATTCACGAGGAAGTTCATTGTTGTCTGAGGCTAGAACGGTATATTGAGGACTAGGATATATAGGGTAAAGTATGAAGAGATGGATAGGCGGTGTACCGTATTCCAAGGGGAAGACTAGACAATTGAATGCGTGGTATTGACGTGCACAGGGCTCACATCTCTCTCCCCCCCCCCCCCCCCCCCCCCCCCCACTTCCCTCCGGAATGGGGTAATGGTTTGGTCTTAGCGCTGGGGTTTGCAGACGAGAATGGATTAATGGATGAATAGGACATTGGAATAACAAAGAGGAGATGAGAAGGCTGGTGGAAGTTATCGAGGGAGAATCGAAGGACGAATGAAGAACTAGCACAGGTGGAGACAGGCGGGACAGAGGAAAATCGGAACTCCCTCCTGCCTGGCTCCGGCCCAAAGCCACAACATTGTCTCCTAGTGGGCACGGTGTTGGGGGGGGAGGGGGGGGGGAGAGGGGGGGTATGTTCTTTTTTAGTTTTTCTTCTCCTTTGCCCAATCCCTCAAAGGTCATCGTGACACCAAATGTGATGGTTACAAAAGCAGAGGGGAAGAAAATTGGCGGGGAGCAAAAAATCATACTTTTGGTTTCTAGGCTAGGTGGCGCAAGCTACCACCCGTTAGCAGCCATCCATCCATCCTTGACGTCAACAGAAAGTTTGGAAGCATGCGGCGGAATTTTGTTCTGCGAAGGGCGATGTATCTGCGCGCGCCTCGTTAAAGGGCAGCGGTGCCGTCTTGGCGTGACGTCGGAAGCACGAGGGGTTGCAAACATACTACAGTCTAGCTCAATTTAAAATTTTCTTTCGCACAATCTTAATCTTCTCTTGCACCGAACACAATCAGTAACTATTAACAAAGAAACTTCTAATACAGTAAATGTAGTATCTGGAGTTCCACAGGGCTCAGTTCTTGGACCTCTTCTTTTTCTTGTTCATATCAATGACCTCCCGACAAACATAACCTCTAAAATTCGACTGTTTGCTGACGATTGCGTTATTTATAGGCAAATACGTAATTCGGACGATGCTTCGCAACTGCAGCATTACCTTGATTCCATCACAGTTTGGTGTACGGATTGGCAAATGTGTGTTAACGTAGCAAAGTCATGACGTTCTCGACCAAGACAAGCCAAATTACTTTTGATTATACACTTGCCAACACAAATCTTGAAAGGGTAACAAAGTATAAGTATCTTGGCGTTATCTTAACAGAAAAACTGAATTGGAAGGAACACATAGACTTTGTTTTGGGTAGGGCAAACCAATCGCTGGGATACTTGAAAAGACACCTGTACTTAGCTCCTCCAGAAGTCCGCATCCTTGCATACACATCATTTGTTCGTTCTAAAGTTGAATACGCTAGCGTGATTTGGAACCCATGGCAAATAAATCTTACACAGAAGCTAGAGTAAGTACAAAACAAAGCTGCGCGTTTTATTTATAAAGACTACTCAAACTCATCCAGTGTAACTGCCCTGAAATCGAGAGCGGGCTTGCAATCACTAAGTAGCAGGCGTAAACAGGCGAGGCTTTTATTTTTACATAAAATCTACTACTTCAACCAGGAACGTAAGAAACTACTTTTGCTCCCTCCGCACCGTATTTCTCCTATGATTAATCATCCCTTCAAGATAAGATTATCACCTAGTCGCACCAAACAATTTTCGGAATCGCCTTTGCAATTAGCCATTAAAGACTGGAACAGTCTACCTGAATCCGTTGCGGGTCTGGCGAACGTCGCTCTTTCCAGAGATGCCTGTGAAACTTTGTTCAGTGACTATTGTTTTTAATAGGAATACCGTGCGTGTACACCACCTGCAGGTTTTACCTTTATTGGTATATGCGCTTGCGTTACCACTGACTGTCGTCTGCTTGGTTAGTTGAAGCATACTGTATGCTTTTTGTTTTCTTTTAAGTACGTGCTGATGTTTTGTCTTTCTCACATTCGCGTGTATTTTGTATCAGAATATAGTCACCTTGTACCCTCCCCCCTCATGTAATGCCTTCGAGCGATTTCAGGACAATAAATGAAATGAAATGAAACAAGTTGTGTTTCAGCCCGTGCGCATGACGGGTGCTTTGCTTGTTGTCCAGAAGGTAACGAATACGAGTCTGTTGGTCTATGGAGTTTGCGCGCTAGGCTGCGAATTTGTAAATTTGATAAGTATCTTGGGATGTTGGACTCAGCACAAATTGGCTACAGCTCATCTTTAGTATCAACGTAGTATTCACCCGTGCCATTTAGGATCCCACAAAACGAATGTTGTTGAAACATGTTGTCACGTTATAATTCTTTCCGACGAAGGCTCTCGTATCCATGCTTGCGGTAAAAGCTAGATGCTAGATGATTTTATGATCAGCAGACAGCTCCAGAAAAGCTGTGAATGGGATTTTCTTTTTAATTAAGCTTCAAGGGACTTGTTTCTGCCATAGTAAAGATATCTGTTTGTAAAAAGTGGCGTTCAGTAGAGACAACAAATAAATAAATAAAAACAGTCGTCAGCCGTGACTATGCACTCTAAAAAAAAGGGTGTATTCTCACACCCTTTGTCCCATATAATACACCCCAAAACTTCAGTTCGACGTAGAGCGCACTCACGTCGTTCTGACGGTACTAACTTTCACGAGAGGCTTGAGAGTCGTGTGGTACAACTTATTAAAATAGTTAATGTACGTCTTAGTGACTACAAAAAAAAAAAAAAATAATAATCAGGGTTTTCTTGGCCCAACTGCAAAACCTCAGTGTTTTCTTTCTGTGGTCTTTGATACGTACTTTAGCTATTTAATAAGTTATATCGCACCTTTATCAAGCCCCTCGTAAAATTTGGGGCCGTCTGTTCGACTATAATGCGCTGTACGTCGAACTAAAGTTTTGGGGTGCAATATATGGGACAAAAGGGTGTAAGGTGATACCCCTTTTTTTTAGAGTGTGGTTCAGTAACTCAACGTATGCCTTACCTTTCTGTTTTTACTGTCTGCTATTTACGGCGCCCTTTTAAGCTCTTTTCCACCGAAGAACTTCTAGCTAGCTAATAGATAGCGGATGCTGGTGGGGCATTTTGGCTCTTTTCTTTGCACCTGCCATCATAACGGATGGTAATAAAATAAATCACAAAGACGAAAGATAATAAAATTAGTAATGATTACGTAATAAATGACAATGCATTTAATTGTAAATAAAACCAGAAGCAAGAATATGAAAAGAAAAACATGTATTAATTGAGCGGCTCAAAGCTGACAACCTTGACTGGACGTTTTTAAACTACCATAAAGGCTGGTTTACACAGCACAGTTTTCTTGCGTCACGAAGCTTACGTACGCTTACGAAGAAATAGAACTGCAAGTCACGGGCGAGTGCTGTGCTTTAACCGCGTGCATCGCTTCGTACGATGCATGGGGAGCCGCTAACTTCCGGTTGTATCTTGACGTGAGCGTATGTACGTAAGCTTCGTAACGTAAGAAAACTGTGCTGTGTGAAACGGGCTTAACGTGAACAGCCATAAATCGAAAGCCCACGTCTTGAAGTCTCACCGTTTAAGCAATCACTTAGAACTTAATTGCTGATGTAGGATAAGCAGCTCATACGTCCCTTGAGACTTAGTTCGCGCTGATAACCAGAAAGAGCTGCGTTAACACGAGACCGAGCTCACGGCACATTTGATTCACATCTGATCTGCGATGTGGCGTGTCTTTGAACAGCATTACCACTGAACAATACTGCACGTTTTGCTTACGAACCAAAATACGAACACACACAAACAAGTGACGTGGATTCATCGCTCTCGTAAAAAAGACCGGCTACCGCTGATGACGATACATGGAATCTCCGCGGGCTGAAGCCGGTCGGAGTTGTGCGAAGAAGCCCCTTTGCAACTCGAGCGCTCCTCACTGCGCGGCTGCGTATCTTTACGGCAGCGTAACTCACGTCACGCAGGGATCGACGGCAGTGCCAAGGATGAGCGCCTCTGGTCTCGTTTCGCCGCTCTTGGCGACGCGCGGCGGTCCCGCTGGGACGGCTGCACCTTGTTAAATCTTTACGGGTGATGTTTGCGTAAGACAGTCGTGAGCGAGAGCGGGGCACTATGAATTGGCGTGGCTCGCGTGAGCTATGGGGACAGATGGGAGCCAATGGGCTTCGAGCTCGCACCTCCTCTCCCGTCGCTGTACGAGTTCGGCGGCGAGACGCGTGTAGATCGCGCTGCGGGTTGCACCGCTCGGGCATTTCGACCACGCTCTTGCAGTGGGCACACGTGCCTTCAGATCTCTCGGCATTTACTATCCCTATACTGCTCTCAAGATGAAGGTGAGCTGCTCAACTAAGGGGCTCTGTGTTATGGATGAAAGTGGTCAGTTGCCCCTGCTGAGAGGTTTTAACATTCTAGGATTGCTTTGAAACATTCAAATACGATACTTGAAGGTGCGGATCATAAAATTATGTGTCCGATTGTGCATGATTCCTAGGGGCGTAAAGGACATGAATATAATTGTCATTTTATGATGAGGGGCACAAACCACTAATTGAGGTGCGGGAGCAGACTGCAGCTGCCGAGCTCTCTACGACCTTGAGTGATTTGTTTTTTTATCTTCGGTCTGTCCTTTTTGCTTATGAAGCTCACTCTAAAGGGCGGCGCGATCAGCCTGCTTGGTTAGATAGTCTGAAGAATTGGATATGTTGTGTCCGTGAATCACCTAGACTATTTAGTGGACTCGCCTTTCCACTGTTCAGGAGCACGATGAGTATCCTGACTAGATTGTTATTGGAAATCGTGTGTCAATTCGCGTGTGGTGTATATAACCTTATAATCATCTCGATCAGTGAGATGGGTAGAACCTTCCTTCCTAAATTCTTGCGGTCGAATATGGGCCACTTTTTCTTGGCTTAGTGCCATTAGCGTCTGCTGAGGTCAGCACCGGCGATCGGGTGGCGTTCCGCGGCTGACCCCTGTCCTTGCCCCTCGCAGGGAGGCGTGGGCAAGATGCTGTCCGCGTTCCTGCAGAAGCTGAGGCGCACCAAGGAGCCCGGCGCAGACCACATGCAGACGAACCTGAAGCGGTGCCTGACCACCTTCGACATCACGCTGCTGGGCATCGGCCACATGATGGGCTCCGGCATCTACGTACTCACACCGGCCGTGGCCAAGGGAGTGGCGGGTCCCGCACTCATTGTGTCCTACCTCGTGGCCGGCGTGGCTTCTCTGCTGGCAGCTCTGGCTTACGCCGAATTCGGCGTTCGTTTTCCCCGCGCGGGCTCAGCCTACTCCTACGCGTACTTTTCTGTGGGCGAGTTCTGGGCCTTCTTCGTCGGCTGGAACGTGGTCCTGGAGAACGTGATCGGCATATCGGCCGTGTCCCGTGCGTGTAGCGCGTACATTGACTCGTTAACGCACGGCGCCATCAAGGGCTACATTATGAACGTCACCGGAGAGATGCCGGGCCCCTACCTGTCCGCTCACCCTGACTTTCTGGCGCTGCTCATAATCGTTCTGTACGTGGCATTCATGTCCGTGGGCGTGCAGGCCACCTCGTGGCTCAACAATATCCTGTGCTGCGTCAACATCTTTGTGTTGTTCATCATCATCGGCGTCGGGGCCTACTTCGCCGACTTCTCCAACTGGACCAACCCGGACACCGGGGGCTTCGCGCCGTTCGGCGTGCATGGCATCCTGGCTGCGTCGGCGGCCTGCTTTTTCGCCTACGTGGGGTTCGACGCCATCGCGGCCGCCGGCGAGGAGGCCGTCAACCCGCAGCGCTCGCTGCCCATCGCCACCTTCATCTCCATGTCGGTGGTGACGGTGCTCTACGTGGCCGTGTCCGCCGTGCTCACGCTCATGGTTAACTACCGGGACATCGTGCCGGACTCCGGACTTCCGGACGCGCTTGAGATGAAGGGGGCCATCTGGGCAAAGGTGGGTGCACCTTTGGCTCAGATTGCATAAAGCGAAATTTTCAGAAAGGACACAACACGCTGTCCTGCATGTTCCGAGTTTGATAGAAATTGCATACAATCAATAACAAAAAAGTCTACAGCTTGCGGCTAAATAATGGCTGGTAAATACATTATCCACCCGTTGGATAATTTCTCCGCTTGACATAATATTATGAAAAAAAATTAAAAAAAACTCGTGGAAAACAAATGGCGCAGTAAACGCTAACAACATTCGCGCCACATATTTGCGGGTATAAAAGCGCGAATAACATAAAAAAAATCAAGGAAAAACATTTTTCTTATTATTCGGGCATGTTTAATATTTGCGCCAGCTGCTTCATAGCACTGCTTGTGTCGATTTATATCTGGGAAGTCAACATTTGTTCCTGCGAGTTTAAGAGAGCTCACATCGGAAAAAGAAGTAATTGGTAATCAGTTGTTTTTACAGCGGGAGGTTCAGCTGCCAGGACCATGGCGACATTGTTACTCGCTGTAGATGATAAATTTATCCAGTGCAGTACAACTGCTAGCCCGGGGGCTTTATCGTGCACCTCCCAGTTGTGATGCACGACCGCACGCCGGTACGATGCTCATCCAATCGAAACGGCAAGGAATGGGGATTGAACTGGCATCGAACACGTTTTCGTTCTGTTAACTTAGGTGTTTGAAAGCGCAAAAATGACAAAGACGAAGAAGGCACACCTACAACACGGACTGGTGTTTTAAACCTTTTAAATGAACATGAGCGGACTAGCTTAATCCGCTACGGGGATGAGTTCAGCTAGTTGATTATTATACATCACAGGTGCAACCAACTGGACAAAAGAAAAGTAGGAAAAAAAGAATAAAGAAAGAAAAAAAAAAACAGCGGTAAGTTTTTTTGCTTTCCTTCTTTCCTTGTTCAGCTAGTTCCACTCTGTGATGTAACTTAATCCAAAATATTAATTCAGCACATTTTGTTCTGGGCTGCATTGAAAAAAAAAAAAGTTTTCTTTTATTGCCTTTCAGTCAATATCTGATACACGCACGTTTTATTTTCGCAATCGTGTGACATCGTGCGCGTACGAAGAGAGGGGCACAGTGTGCTCAACAAAATGAAATGAACTAGCAGAGCGCGTGGCCTCGCCAGTACGGCTCTGGGCCTCGCGTACCTGTGGCGACGTCTGCCGGGAGAAGCCGTGCTATCCGGTGTCGCAAGTCGCGCACAGCTCAGCCAGGCATTCGGCGGCTGTTCACGCTCGCTCGAGGCACATCCAGACGCAGCCGGCGCTATGAGCATGTGGGACCGACCGGACCACATCAAAAGCGCATTATCATGATGTTCGTCATGTTTCTGTACGTACGCTGTCATTGCTCAACGAATCGTAAGTCGAGAGGCCTAGTGACTTGCGCTTTTGGGGCTGCTTCCCCAAAACGCTACGAGGTAATGCCGAGGGCCATTACCTCGTAGCGTCGGCTGCGAAGTGTACGCTTCAACTTCTACGACGCCGCGCTAACATCGTCGCGCATGCGCAGAACGCTACCCCCCTCACGCACTTCTTTTGTTTTCCTTTCTGCGAAGTACCGTATCTGCCCGACGTGAGCGCGATATGCATGCTGGGAGATCGGTCCAGCGTTTTGGTGCATTCGGCGCGGGAGGGCTACATGCTGGGGGAGTGCGAACGCCGTTTCGATTCGAATAGGACTGCGTCATTCATAGCGTTCGCAGTAAAAGGAAAAGCGCCACGACAACCTTTTTTTTTTTTAAGCTTTAAAGCCAGGGATGACAGTGCGCTGTTTGATTCGAACTGGTATTCGCACGCCCCTATTAAACCTGATTTTCACGTCTGCGACGCCTGTGCGCGCCGAATGCCGCTAGTCGCGCCGGTTGCGTTAGTATGCCGGTATCTAGAGTGTCTCGTTTTCACCGACGTGACGTCAGTGTGCCGCGCGTCCACTCAAGCGGCCGTTACGTTGACGTATAAATGCGCCTTTACAGTACAAAAAGGCTGACCATAAACTTGCAGCATCACAGCCTTTTTTTACTTAACTGTATTTAGCACAGATTGTCTTTTTTCAGACGTAAAAGCTTTGAAAAACGTTACCACCTCCGGGGGTGGGCTCAAAGCGTACGCTAGATGATTATCTAGTGTCATGGCACGTGTGTTTTTTTTTTTTTTTAATGTGAAAGCATCAAGTGCTCCATGGAGCGAAGCCGGCGTTGTCTGTAGCAGTGAAACGAGCTACAAATTCCTATTGGTCAAAGGGGACGCGCTTTAGAAATAAAGCACAAAGAAAAGCACAGCAAAGCAGATGCTTCGTCACGGAATCCGGCTGGGGCACCGCGCCTGCGCAGTGGGGGAGCGTGATGTCACCGCCGGCTCGGCGCGTGCAAAAGGAAGACGTGGCGCGCTGCCTACGGCTTTGACGGTGCGCTACCAAGCTGGTGAACGCTCCCGTCGGCAGGCGCTTAGTGCAAGGTCAGTGCTATATGCTTGTAGCGGTCCGCTGCATGCGTGAACAGGCCTTTATGCTTTCGCATTCCTACACGTAAGCAGTCTTAAGTGTCTTCGTCTAATGTTTTTTTCAGTCTGACTAAAATAAAACGTTTCGCCTTTCCAGTGAATTTTTATATTTGGGGCAACATAGCATTTAACTCACGTCTTGAAAGACAGAACAATAAACAAGTTTCCAGTGTCATGCGGTAATAAAAAAGCGGTTAAGCTTGAAGTTCACGCTTTATTGTAGTCATCTATCGACGATTGCGCACCGATCCCGAACAGCTGTTGACTTCTAGGCTCAGCTGCGCGCACGCGCGATTCGTGACACCAGATGGCGAGGCTTTTCCCGGCAGATGTCGCAGCAGATACGAAAGGTTTCGGGTACGTATGAAATGCGAACAGCGGAGTGCGTGGCCTTCGATAGATGCTGCTCTACCTAGAGGTTACTAGGAATTCATGAAACTGCGGAGTGGGGAGGGCGTCTACAGGGGTGTGCACATCGGAGTAGGGAACACCCTCGCAGTCGCCCTTACCCGGTAATTTTATTAGTTCCCGGAGTCGGTGGAAGGTTAAGAGGAAAGTGGAAGCTCAACGCTGGAAAGAAGGTCACCTCCTCTCCAGTGTTCGCTCTGCGAAAGGGGGATGAGCTTCCCCTGAACTCTTAACCTGTAACCGTCTAGGTAGCGCAGCGTGTGTTCAAGGCGCTCCGCTGTTCGCATTTAATTTGTTTTGTATAGTAGAGGTCGTTCAACACGGGTTCTCAAAGTTCGCACTGTTTCATCCCGGCCCTCGGATTAATTGTTTTCACGCAACACACCCTTGGAAGTGGCGCAGAAGTTAATCGCACCGCGGTTTAGTACGGAGCGAAATTGTTTAAAATATTTTTGAACAAAAGTTTAAATTGCTAAGCTGAGGCATTACCTTTTGATACGTGCATGAAACAAGGCATCTCCCCCCCCCCCCCCTCAAAACAAGCAAAAAGAAGCAATATTTGCGACGTGATTCAGACAGTCGCGACTCCTCTCTCCGTTTCAGTGCTCGCGGGTGATTGGTGGAGCGCGCACAAGTGGCACCGCGTACGAACGGGCGTGTCTCTCCTTTGCCGCGATTGCTGCCAGGAGCAGGCTTACAAACTTATTTTGTTGTGACTGTGATGTGATGGTTGTGTGTCAGACATCGCGCGCGAGCAGACGAGCTCACTCCCAATTCAAAATGCGAGTCGCTGCGTCGTACGTTATGCGGTAATTACATTTTGTTAGGTGGGAGTTGATCTTGTGACATTCGTGACCTGTTAAAAAAAGTTTTTTGGACGTGAATTTTTTTTTTTTTTTTAAACCCGTGATTTAAAGGTGTTCCGAGGAGGTATCTGAGATCGTCTAAATATGGCGATAAGTCACTCTGCGAGCTCTAAGCATCCTAGAAATTCACAAATCATGAAGATGCGCGACCGATTTCCTATTAAAAAGCAACCAAAGATCGAACGTGTGACCAATAAAAATGTGACATTTCGTTGAGAGAGAACGTAATACTGCAATAACCGTCTGAAAACCAACGCTATATATATACATATATAATTTTTTTTTTTGTCTTTTGCGGGAGTGATGTGTCCGGTCGTCAGCTCTCGAGCGCGCGCTCGCCTAGTCCGGGCTAAAGTGGACTAAAGGATCTCAGCGAGCTCTCACGGCTGCCGCACATCATGTCGACGGCACGTGAGGGCGCCACTAAAGCATGGGCCGTAGTAGCGGATGCATCGTATAGCATTTGCTGCGCTACTGGCGTTGTCGTCGTCGTCGCCATTTTCGTCTTATTCGATTCGTCATTGCACTTCAATCGACAAATGCGACAGAGAACACGGGGGAAATGTCTGAACGGGAGCCAGTTCGCGCTGTCGAACCGCCAAGCCAAACCTCCTCGCCAAAGGCGCTCGGAACGCTCGGGGACCTTTCCACTTTCGCCACTTCACAGAAATGTACTATCACGATCAATATGAGTGCGAACACCGCTCCGCGTGGCCCGCGGTACTATCAGTGCCCCCTGTCGACTGCTCTTTGAAATACGCGTGCACCTTGGTTTCGAGACATTTCGTCTCTAGGGATCGCGCACCACTCTGCACTTCCGGGTCGTCTGCTGCGAAAAACGGTCGGCGAAACCGCGAAACTGTAAGCTTGGTAAAAGCTTGGTCTGCTGGCCAAGTTGGTAATTGACATTCATTTTAAAAATATCGCAAAAAAGACGGGACAAAAAAGACGAAGAAGCACTTGTCCTGTGTGCTGCTTCGCCCCTTTTGTCCCGTCTTTTTTGCACTATATATAAAATTAACTAAGACTGCCTATATTTACTTTGCGTGAGTTTTGCGATAAAAAAGGACCACCAACTCGCACAAGCAAGAAGTTAGCGCGGTGCGAGCGTGGGTGATACCTTTCATCATAAAAAACAGCGCGAGAGAAACGACGATGACGTTAAGAAACAGACGGTTCGTCCTCGTCGTTTTTTTCGCGCTGTTTTCCATGATGAATTCCCACCAATTCGCCCAAATATCCATTCTTCTAAATGATACCCTTCGCTCCTTAGCACTGTAAAAGCAACATGACACAACATAAAGTTCAGTGTCGCGTCGGGTTATCATGCGATAACCAGACCACTACTTTGCAGCTCGAACGCATTTGTCAGGGGAATAATCTACTAAAACTTCCTGATCAAAAGGATGACCCTAAAAAAATTTATACAAATATTTTTGCGGGCGCACATTGCTAGCGAAAAATTCTCTTCGTCATTGGTGAACAGTTTTGCGGTTTCGCCGACCGTGTTTCGCTAGCAGACGACCCGGAAGTGCAGAGTAGTGCGGCGATCGCTAGAGACGATACGCCTCGAAACCAAGGTGCACGTGTACTTCAAAGAGAAGTCGACAGGGGGCACTGATAGTACCGCGTGACACGCGGAGCGGTGTTCGCACTCATATTGATCGTGGTAGTACGGCGCGCGTTCCCTGATCTCACTACCCCTCCTCTAGTTCTCTGTATCCGGAATGTATGAGCAACGAGCGGCGCGCATTCAAGATGTCACTCCGCGGTTTCGCCGGCCGGAGGCGCCAGGATCCTTCGCTCGCTATTGGCTGACAGTGGTCCTGGTTTCGGAACATGCTCCTCGGATCGCCGGAGATGACCTCGGTGTGTTGCGATATTTATTGGCCTTTTTAAAGGGGTACGGAATCGAAATTCTAGCACTAATTTTTTTATCTTTAATGTGTTGCATGTTGCAGCATAACCTCAAAAATACCAGTCTTCGTTGAAAGGCGCAAGAAAACTAATATTAAAGCTAATTAAATTATCTTTCATTGTGCACCTGCTGGAGGCATGTGGAGCCTATTTGGGAGGTAATCTAGCAACATTTGGGAACTTGCTACGTGGTCATGACGTAGCAAGTTCCATTACGTAGCCGCACTAAACATCGGAGCAGCGCCGCTCTTTGGAATTCAACATTGTTCTTCTTAACCTTTCCTCCTCAACTTACAAATCGCGCATTGTACCAAACATTTCAAGAAGACTGAAAGGAGGGACTCCCCGCTTGCTCGGCCCCTCGTTTGTGTACCCGGACTCAGCCATTCTCCCCCTAGAAGATCAGCCCGTCGCTCAAAACTCGGGACAAAAGTTCCATTCCCCACCCCGTTCACACCTAAGCGGACAGTGCTGTGGAGGCTACGTACTCCTTGGGCCAGCCACACGCTCGTCACCCCACGGGTACATCGAACGGCTCAGTTGTAACCCGTTGACGCTATTGATACCACCACAACGCTGACAACGCCACCAAGGGCAAAGCTCATAACCACGCCAGCCTTGCTACGTTACGAATGCAGGGAATCATTTTTCTGTTTTTGTTTGCGCCGGATATCCCATGACGAATCGCGCTCTCCCTTCGCTTCTCTTCGAGCGCTTGGTTGAGTGCACCGTTTGGAACGAAAGATATAGCCAGTCGTTCAAAATACAAACGTGTGATTATCATTTACGGTTATTATCCGTCATGCTTGATCAATTTCCGAACGAAATTTGAATATTTTAATTTTCCTTTCCGTACTCCTTTAACGCGGAAATCGACCACGTATCGTCATTATTTAAGGATTTCTAAGATGCCTAGAGCCAGCAGAGTGAGTCATCGACATATTTAGGAGATCTACGAAACCTCCTCAGGGCACCTTTAAGACACGAGCGTAAGCGTGCTACGACGAACTCCGAATCACTTGTTCCTTATTTTTCAGATTGTGGTGATCATTGGAGCGCTGTGCGGGATGTCAACGGTTCTGATTGGTACTCTGTACGCACTGACCCGGATAGCGTACGCCATGGCAGACGACGGCCTCATCATGCGCATGTTTGGCACGGTGAACAAGCGCACCAAGATCCCACTAGTTGCCATGTACGTGTTCTCTGCCCTGGCGGCGGTGTTGGCCGTCATCCTGGATATCGAGACTCTGGTGGAGATGATGTCCATTGGCACCTTGTTCGCCTACCTGGTCGTCAGCGGAGGCATCATCATCTTCAGATACAGGGCACCCACCAAAAAGGTGCGTCCTCCAACCACCCACTACCAAGGCGGTTGGAGGAGATGGCCCAAGGTTGGCTCGCTTCAGCGGTTGGGTTTACAGCGGCGTTGCTACTCGCACACCGCATAAGAGAACCTGCAGAACATTGAAGGATGAAGATAGAGCGACAAGTATTACTATATGCTGATGAAAATGGTTTTGTCCGTCACCCGTTAGGTCAATGTGCGCGATTTTTCCCACATTGCGGGCACACACCCTTTTTAGTGTAAAACAAAGAGCTTCAGAATTTTAGTTACCTTTGATACCAACTAACCTGCAACCCGTAACTACTCCATTCTGTTCTACACTATTCAAACGCTTACAAATTGACAGTCAGAGTAGGATCGCATAGCTCAGCACGCAGACTAAAAAAAAAAAAAAAAAGTTTACGCCTGCTAAAACACAGGTTGTCAAAGAGGAATCACAACTGCAGCGAGCAAGCAAATGCTCATGCTAAACAACCATACAGCGTAGCGAATGCGCCAGCAGTTTTCTTTTTATGGAAGGGTATGCACGGAGTGCTGAAAATGTATCCACCCAGAAGTGTTTTGCTGTCTGATCGGGGAGGGTGCCGGTGGCGGGTGAACGCAAGACAAACCTGGCTGGGGGAACGAAATCAGGGGGTCGGTTCTCGTAGAGGAGGCACATCGCTCTCGGACGCCTTTTGGAGCTCAGATCTTTCGGTGATTTTTTGCTTCGTTGGTGCCGGTTGTGCGTGTATGTCAAAGGTCTTCGAACTCTTATAGAATTGGCTAAGCGCCGTACCTGGAGGCGCACGCGCAGTTTCGTGGTGGCAACCTGATTCGCTACTTATCAAGAACTTCCGTCTGAAGACTTTTCAAATGAGCCTGGAACAGCCGAATTAGTTTTGGTAGGGCACCAGGACTTGTTACTATACTCACTGACAAGGTGAAAACGCCAGGGCGTCGCTTTTGAACCCTCGACCTCCAGCATGGGCCAGTTGCATTTTGCCGTACTTTAGCTGTGCGTGCACGTTCGGGCATAGGTTCGACGACGGAGCCATAGAGTGCCCGGTCGCAGATTTGGAGCGCGAGGATCGGGTAGTACAGAGGATTTCTCGGGGAACCTGGACGACAGCGAACAGCTTCTGCAGCAGCGAGGACCAGAAACACACTTGTTCGCTCGGGAGAAGTGTGTTTCGGTGTCTCGCCGCAGCGTGGCGGCAGTCACGTGGCGCTCCTCTCATCCGTTGTCTGCCGCTCCTCCTTTTTCATATTGGCGGCCGCTTCTCGTGGCGATCTGCCAGGCTTTGTCAGTATATAGGAGGCTGTGGCTCGGGTCTAATGAGACGGCGAAATCTTATCGAAGGTAGGAAGCTCGCTCTGGATGCGAGACAATTGTAACTCCTCCTCGGCGTTCTCATTCTGTCAGCGACGGTACCCGAAAAGACATATGCTAGCCTTTTAATGATTAAAGAACAGATATTTAATATAATAACGTAGTTAGGATTATGGCAAGTGTGAGAAGATCCGTGTCAACTTTCTCGCTTTTGCTGAGCTGGCATTTGAGATAACCGCCAACTGATAAAATGTGTCCGGCGCTCAATCAGCGCGAGTGGCGGTATGAGGTATCGGGTATCAACAGAAGAGGTGGCCATGCTTGACCTGCACTGTAAACAAACACTGCGCTGAAAACAGCACACGTGGCAAAAAAGCGAGCTATGTGTCAGGAGCGCTGCCAAGTAAGCGTCTCCTCGTGTCTCGAAGCTAGCTCAGCCCGTAATGATCAATATAGAAAATAAATACGCAGCGACGTGCAGTGTCTACAAACGTTGCAATTTGCTCGGATTCTGTTCATTACCCAAAGACAGAGGGCCTATGATAAGGTGTGTAAATGTTTCCAGCTTAGCTTTGCTGTCTTGGTTTTATTGCACTCGAGCAATTCGGGCCGGAACGTTAGCCCCATCGGTATAGGATCAAATTTCGAGTCTCTTCGGAGAAAACGAGTGAGATAGGATAAGGGCACGTGACTCTTCACTGACTAGGCAACCAGTTGGCTTGGTCGAGGTATCGCATTCTGAAATTTCATTTTAGATTAAGACATCAGCTAACTTGATTTACTATTGCTTTTGGTTCTCCATGGTTATGTTGTTTTTTTTTCTCGCATAAGCGCCCACAGGAATGATCTCGTATCTCGTCTGGTACACCTTCTGAATTCCTTCAGGGTCGCCAATATTCACGTAATGAGGTCCTCGCAGGATGTGGTGGAAATGGGGCCCCTCTCGGACAAGCTGCCCAACGGTGTGGGCGGCTCTCTCGAGCGCATCAAGCCTCGCTTCCGGCGCCTTGCCCCTCTGCTGTCCGGCCTGTCCACGGACCTCGCCATCTCGCTGAGCGTGTGCGGCCTTGTGGCCGTCACACTGGTGCTGGGCTTTTTCGTCCAAAGCCTCTCGGCCGAGCTCGCCGCGGGTGCCTGGTGGGCTGTGCTGGTGGTCATCGTGCTCTGCCTTCTGCTCGTTCTGCTCTTCGCCACCATCGCCATCCACGAGCAAGTGATCACGGAACAGCGCTACAAGGTGAGCTCCGTTGCCAAACCATTGGTACGCACCTCCCAGCGCTCAATGACACGGGCGAAAACTGAGGGAAGAGGGCGCATGCACGGCATTTAGTTTTCCGCGGAAGAGGGTTACTGCGCATGCCTGGAATGCGTTCCACAGCCCAGTACATATATATGGCAGCGCGCTGAAGGCTATTATTGAGTAGTCAATACTCTTGCCTTTTTTGGGCTTTTATCTGTTTGGCTTTTTGTAACCCATTCTATTTGCGTATTTCTTTCTTTGATCGTGCGAAGATCCTTAGGGTATAAGCCCCATTTGACGAACAAGGAAGCAATGCTACTCAGTCCTTACCTATACATATAGATAAACATGTTTTGACGGCATAAGCAGTCTTCCGTGTCGCTCGTCTGTACTGTGTTGGATTTGTTGCGCACCTCCGTTAGGCGTTTGACGCTCTCACGCAATTCATAACTATCAGCAGTGAGTCTTATTGAAAAAAAAAGTTAATCACGCGTATTATGTAATGAAAATTGTAATGCCAATGAAATGCAGCCTATTAAAAAAAGTTAACAAGATTGGATCCCCATATCTCAAATTTATTGTGTTCCAATAACCCCAATTGAAATGGATCCACACTGGTGTTCTTATTGGATAGTACGTACGATACAGAGTCGTGATCCAACGAACATCTGTTATTGTATCGAGTACCAACAAAACTATCGGATGTTTTGGTATGTTTGACGGACAGTGAATATAGAAAATTAATGCTGATGTTGTCTAGTAAGGAATCAAAGGAAATGTACTGGTCTTAATTGCATAACATATCGAAGTAATAAGTACACAGAGTAAAGCACGGGGTCCTGCGTTTCGACGATCGACTCACCACCGATCCCACCTAGCGAAAACAGTGGCGAAGTGATTCGAGACGTTACCACCTATCGCCAATCTGACGCCATACCGATGAGTAAAGGAAATGTTTTCTGAGTAAGCCTTGCCGAGGCACGTTCGACTTGGGTGAATGGTTGCGAAATCAGTACCAACCGATTAGAATAAATATCGAAAAATGTTGGACGTTACATACGTCGTTTGTTTTTTAATATAAACATATTGGGATGCTGTCACCTTCCATCGAGTACTAGCTGTTTGAATACTTTTCTGTGGTTTCATGTGCTGATGCATTTTGTTCGCATCGTACCCGTATGTGATCCTTTTTTTTAGCTGATTTTTTATCCTTTGCTTGGCAACATTTCTTACTCAGTCTTTAAAAACGGGGAATAAAGGCACTTTCATTCTCAATGAAGAATTGGAAAATATCAGGGATGAAAGATTGATAGATTAACCTTCCGAGTAATCAAATAGTGCTTCAATCGCGATACTTTTTTGTATGGTCAATCGGTAGAATTTAGACGAACCAAAACAATGAGCATTAAATATTTTCATTTTGTTTTATGTTCCGGTAGCGCGCTCCACATTTGTGCGCGGGCCACACAAAAATAACGATAACATTGATCATGACATACCGAGATTTGAAGAAAAGAAACGGCCATAAACTTGACCCAAGGCCAGTCCTCATTTAATTAGATATCCCGGGCTTGGCCGAACACGACTGGCCCCGGTCTACTCACCCAAGGGTTGGGTACCGGCAACGTTCCTCTGAAAGCCTCTGGAAATCAACCTACCGCAAGTCGCGTCGTTCGGTGGCGAGGTTTTCCAGGACGGCTTCGTGGGTCAAATGTCTTCACGGGGTCAATTTCTGACATTTCAACAATCCCTGTTGCCCTTTGAGTGAAAACAGGGGGAAGGCAAAAAAGAGGACGACGAGTCAACATACTTATGCGGTCTCCGTTAAAGGCCGACGAACAAGCAGAAAGGAGAAAACTTTCCCTCAATTCCTCCTTTCTGTGGGGGGTAGCTCAGCTGCTCCTGCGGAGAGAGGAGGAGAGAAGAGAGCGAGAGGAAATGGAGAGAAGGAAACTGGGAACCGGTTTTCTGCCCGGCAGAAGACAATTCTGTAGGTCGGCCTTTAAGTGGCAGCCGCGGGGCCCGGTGTGGCCGCTTCGTTGGTTCACGGTGCCAAGGGATAGCGCCAAGTGACGTTACGCCGCACGGGACATTTACATGACAGGCTCACGTCATGCGACGCGTTCGCGTCCCGTTCTGGCGCCGTTTCGTGGTGCCACGCAGCCCAGCTGACATCACGTGACGACATGCTGCCACAGTAACGTCACGTGACACGGGACAGAGTCGAATTACACTCACGTCTCGCCATGGGGTTACGAAGCGTCACGGCGTCAAGTCAGGGTGTTACGCGACGAAGTGACGGTTCACCAGCACTTGACACAACGTTATTATAGACCTTTTTCACAAAGGCGCCGCCATCTTTAATTTGTCACTTCCGGTGTGGGTGCAAACATTGTTTTGCCGTCACCACGCCAATAGAAGACATTTATAAAAGCGTAAGCGTCAAACGTTTTCGTTTTCCATACCCCCTATTTTAATACTATTCACAGGTTGAAATGTTTTATTATTCCTTTTGTCGCCCATACCGGATACGCCTATTAGGTGGCTGGAGACGAGAGTAAACGAAACAAGCCTATACTTTGTTGCAGGTAAAAAATAAAAAGTCAAAATCTATGCTGTTGCTACGCTGATTCTTGACGAAATATGTTAATATTTAGCGCAGGTGTTGGCATTTCACGGAGTCAGCGTAACGCCAGCGGCCATTTCGGCATCGTTTTTGTGTTCAGTGTTCGCGGGATTGTGGATGTGAAACTGAAATATGACGAGCTGGCAGCTTCTTGAACCTTCGCACATTGTCTGCGCCACTTAGATATCTGTAGTTGCATTAATTTTACGACGCGAACGAAGTTTCAAAGTGGCCAGGCACTCTAAAAAGAAAAAAAAAAGGGTATCACCTTACACCCTTTTGTCCCATATATTGCGCCTCAAAACTTTAGTTCGACGTACAGCGCACTATAGTCGAACAGACGGCCCCGAATTTTACGAGGGGCTTGATAACGATGCGATATTATTAAATAGCTAGAATACGTATCAAAGACCACAAAAGAAAACACTGAGGTTTTGCAGTAGGGCCAAGAAAACTCTGATTACTTTTTTTTTTGAGTAAGTAATACGTACATTAACTATTTTATTAAGTTGTACCACACTGCTATCAAGCCTCTCGTGAAAGTTAGTACCGTCAGATCGACGTCAGTGCGCTGTACGTCGAACTAACGTTTTGGGGTGTATTATATGGGACAAAGGGTGTAATAATACACCCTTTGTTTTTTAGAGTGTGGGCTCGGTTACAAGTTAAGAAGGTAGGAGAAGCTCCTCCCACAAGCGTGGTGCGCCGGTTTCAAATCCTTCCGCAATCGAAAGAAGAGTTCACCGGAAACGCTCCTTGTTCCGCTTCAATGGATAGATAATGGCCACAGAGTGGTGCCAACTTGTCTCCGACCCCCACGTTTTAAAGGGGCACTCAAGCAGTTTTTGGAGAAGCTACTTCTTGGTGCGATGGCGTTAAGGAAGTGTCAGTGAATGAGTATCTTCAGTTTTAGAAGGCAGAACCGCCTATTAATCACGCAGGAATAAAATACGTGCGGACTCTTTTCTGTACTTGCGAGGACCAATGAAATTATCGTATGTTTGAAAATATTGGCGGCCTTTGTAAAGTTTCGCTAAAGAAACAATTTTCAGTTCATTTAAATATGTTGTGCATGATAATTTCAAAAGACGTGAATATTTCTAGTTTAGAATACGCGATACTGCAATTATCGTTTCACAAACAAGGGACTACTTTTTCTCCTTGCCTTCCTCCGCGGGGGGTGAATTTCCCGCTCCCCCGGGATGCGCGGAAGCGCACGTATCTGCGCGCGTTGCAGGCCGGCCAGGCCTCGGTGGTGGTCGTCGACGTGGACGGCGTGGTGAAAGCTCATCGTTCCGCGTAAAAGCGCTATCCTTGACTGTGAATTTTCGTCGTGTGTCGCTATGATAGCCCAGCACGTACTAAAAGGGAAGATCCACCTACTCGTGCGGCGATGTCGTGGCGGCACTCTCAAGACAGCAGAAACGCCCGTGCCGTCGTGTTTGTTTACTTCGACTACAGTGGTGCTTTCTAAGCATTTGTGTCTCGAACATCGCCCGGATTTCTTATTTGGCGCATTTCATGCGTGTGCTCAAGTTCAAGGTATTACTGGCGCGTACCGTATAAAGGATGCGAATTTTCACGCGTTTTCATCACCGGAGAGAAGTGATTAGTGTTAGCAATCCTGAACGCTCGCAACGTCTATCTGATCACGAAATCATATTTCTACGTTGCTATATCGCTGCTAAGATTACATTGTCGTTTATAATCGTAGAAAAGGCGTGTGGCGATATTTGTACTATTGCAATGTCGTGTATTAGAGTCGTGATCGTCCAAGACGGCGTACTGCATCTTTTTATTTTCTTTTTTTCATCCACTGTACCCTGCAAGCCTATCAAGAAAAAATAATAATAAAGCTGTAGGCTATAGACAACTGTCTGTCTATATTCGGTTACGGCATTGAGTAGCAGTGCGTCCCCTTTTTAGAGGGGCCGCTGAAACAGCTGACGGCCGCGTATAGAAGCGGTCGCCGTGCTGACGACCCGCTGCGCTTGTTGTAGTGGTTGCAGGTGTGTGTACGCGCGGAGCAGAGCGGTCGTTCCGGTCGCAACAAACGCAGTCGTAGGTACGCGCTCGTTGCACATGTCTGAACCAGCCTTTCCCCCGTCCTCCCGAGGCGAAAGGCAACGTGGCGACATCGTTTGACATCACGTACCAGAGGTAACGCTGCGATGTCAAACGTTGGTTCGGTTACGACTTGCCCCAACCGCGAATCGAAGAATGCCCGAAAAGGTCTGCGTTTCGCCGTCCTCGGAACCCGAACATGACTCCGAAGCGCTGCTATCGTCCACATCGCACGTCGAAGTCGCGTCATAGGAAATCGTCCCCAGGTCGGCTGTCCGCCGAAGAATTTCAACCTCTAACGGCGTCAGGTCCTCGAGCGTAGAAAACTCCGCCATGATCGAAGCTCGAATGACAAAGAGGTTCGGCCGATGCGGCTACCTCGGGATCACTGCGCGACGGAACGTCGTCCAACGCCATTGGCCCGAGATTCTTTTGATAAGCGTGCGAGGACCAATGAGAGTGGTTTCGTTTTCGGGTGGATCCGAGGTTTGGCGGCCTTCAATTACATTTTTATTAAAGAAATAATCACCGTATGACTATATTTTTTGGTTTTTAGGGATACTTAGGGGGTCTAAATTTAGCTGTCATCATCAAAACACGAACTCAAAAACCACTTGAGTGCCCCTTTAAGAAAGCGACCTTTGTATTCATCGGAGAAGGAACCGAGCCCCTGAAAGCAGCCTTTGTATCAATCGGAGGGGGAAGCTAATCCCCGAAAGTCGTCTTTGTTTCCATCGGAGGGGAAAGACTCTAATCTCCCTCTCGTGGCTTCCACAATGCTAAGTCAAAGTCGAAAGATAAAGCAAAATATGTACAGAAAGGCAAGACCCTCCTCGCGCGTTGGCCGCAACGTCACGGAAACGATGGGACGCTATTGGATGCGGAGGTGGCGGAGGGATATATGATTCCCTTTGAGGGGCATTTGCCGCTACCTTCTTGACTTGCAACACTGCAACGACAACGACACTGCAACGACAACGACCAAGCCCGCTCTCGCGCGCTTTCGAGTGATTTGGGAGATACAGAACGATGCTTGCGCGGTGAATCGTGCCTCCAAACCACGACCGCCCAAACCAGAGGCGACTGCATGCGCCAGGGCAATAAATGCTAAAGGACCTGTCACACTGAGTCAACACGACGGCAACAGCAACGCAACACGTTATTCAACAGTTGGGCAACTTGTTGCTCGCTCCCCTGTTGTCCGACAAACCGGTCACACCGCGGCAAGAGCGGCACACCATGAACGACAACGAAAAGGTTGCCTCAGTATGACAGCATTCAGAAACAATAACAGCAGTAACTTGCGTTGGACAACGTTGGATAAGGCTTGGAAAACGTTATTTAACGATCTTGAGGCTGTTATGCAGCTAAAATAATTTTCTGAATGTTTTTACTGCTTTGTTACGGAAAGCGACTGTCGATATGGTCACAGCTACGGTCGTGAACGCTCAGACTGATGTTGAATTTGCAACTGCTGAGAGACCAGGTCCCATTACTGGTAGTGAAATAAAATGGCATGCCCACTCACCCGCTGATAAAGTATAATAAAAATAATCCAGGAAAGCAAAGATAAGAAAAATCGAAGCATTAAAACAACCACTCTGATTATGATTGTTGATGCTTGTAACTTGGAAACAGCCGCTACCAGACACCTGAATTGATTCAAAAATACCCAGGACGTTTTGGGGAATGAAGCGATCACAAAGCAGGCGGTAGGCAAATAGACAAAGTTGAGAAATATTTATCCCACCGATTGTTAGGAAGACCGATCGTGACGGTGTAGCAGTTTCTAAGCACTGTCAGTTCAGCTCAGCACGGATGCTGCAAGAGATGCTTTGGAGTACTGCCTGTGCTAACTCAATTTTACAGTGGAAATAGGAATTGCACGAAAGAACCGGACAGAAGGACTTTATATGGTGGCGAAAATCCCGAACATGTATCAGCGATCCCACTTTCCTCGGTTAGGGCTATCTGCTTTGTCAGCGAATGAAGAACATTTTGATAAAATAAAGAGTGGAAAATACTCCCCGCGTCAAGCTTTCTAATCACAGTCACTGATTGATGTCGTCCAGTGGTTATTTCCGGCCTTTCGAACCCGCCAGCATTTTGTAGAGTTCCATTTTCAGCGACGCCGCGTCGGACACGAACGAAGGTAGACAATCAAGATGGCGTAGTGTTCCCCGTGTTGGCCCCGCCGTCAGCGCGGTGTGACAGGGTGGTCGGACAACAAATCGGCCAACACGGCTGCCGGGCGACGGCAAGATGTAGCCCGACTGTTGTTGTTGCCGTGATCTGAGAGGGTTGCCGGCAACACGATTTCCTCGTGTTGCCGAATCGAGTTGTCCAACAGTTGCCTCAGTGTGACAGAGCCTTAACTTAACGCATGTATAAAAACAGGGCAAGCTCTTCCCGCAAAGCCCTCCACTCTCTAATTTAACAGAGCGAACACTAGGGAGTAAGCGACTCCACTCTCCTCCTTTCCAACGGTCACTCGGCTAAAGTGGAAAGAGTAGAGGGCTTTCGGAGGAAGTTTGTCCTGCATATTTGTTTACATAAAGCAGAGTATAGATACAGCTATGTTGTTGACACCGCGACTCGAAAGATCTCAGAGGTGGCGGCCGACGTTTCGCCAAGACACTCTTCAGGGTCTGAGAAGCTAAGCCCATTAATAGACGTTGGTGCAGCCAAGACTTACAGGAGGTTCGTTTTGGCTCTCAAGCCCGTTCTGCCTTGTTTGACCAGATCTTTATTTTGTTTAAACTATACCCAGTTTTGGTGTGCAAAGTGGGAGCAGTGGAACATTGCTCTCATGGAGTGACACAAATTTAATAGTCGAAGTGATACACAAGGAGGAGCAAGAGTCGTCAGAGAAAAAACATTACTCTGGAAGGACATTGAGTATATAAGGGGGGGGGGGGGGGGTAGGAATTGAAGATACGCTGTCTTGTAACGGTTCCGCGGCCCCGTATGTAATGGTGAATTCCGCTGGCAGATCCGGAGCGCTTTCCGAAATCAGCGAGGGAGGCGAAAATCCGCTCCGTGATACCCGCTCCCAATCGACGAGCGGAAGATGGTCTCGCATTTCTGGAGCGACTTGATTGTGAAGCTTTTATTCCTCGAAAAGAGCGTGGTGCCCCGCGACGGTCGGCCGTTCAAAATGGCCGCTGCTCGAACTTGACAAGCCGACCAACGCCTTAGCCGGCTGAGCTTTTGGTCGGTCAGTCACAACTGCCACTGTTTAGCTGCGGAAAAACAGGCGACACAGGCCGGGCGGAATATCCGTAGCACGTTGTCCATGTTCCAAATAACGAAGAAGACGTCCGCATTCGCCATCGACAGATACCTTTCGGCCGCCTCGAAGCGGCGGAGCATGCACAGCGATCGCCATCGGTGGAGTTCAGATTGCTTGAGAGACTTTAATAAACCCAAAGAGCTCAGAAACCATCACTTGCGCGGTCGTTACCTAGTCTGTTCTTAGTTTATGACACGAGAAAACGTCGGCAACATACGTTTCTCTTGTGGTTTTTTTTTTCGTTCTTCCTCTCACAATTACAGATGTAAGCGCTTACGATTTTCCACGCTTCAGTCCCGGCTCTCCACGCTTGATCTACGCAAGGCAGGAGCGATCGAGCCGTCACAATCTCGCGTAAACAACCGACGCATGCGAACGCTAACCAGGGGTGCACAGCCCAAGCCTTCCCAAGCGAAGCGTGCCAGACACGTGACATCATCGCATAACGTCACGTTTGTGATGTATTTCATGTAGACATCATTTTCCACTCAGAAAGCTCGATAGATAGCGCTAGCTGTCCCCCGGACCTGCGCTTGCTCAAACGCGCACGACCCCCATTTTTTTTTGTTGTTGCGGTGATTAGCGTCTTTTTTTATTACCCACATATACAAGTCATAAAAGTCAGCACGTCAAACATCTGTTTCAAACTACCACCCTGTTGTCTTTATTGACTCCTACAGGTCAATACAGGCAGACCGTCAACATGCCACTGAGCTGGTGTTTCGTCGGACGGAGTATTGATTCCGAATACCGCCTTGTTCTACTTTAAAAGAATAATCAGTTAGCGAGAGTTCTGTTTATTTGCGAAGTTTATTGACAGCAGCATTTCAAGAAAGCCCGTTCCTGCGAGCCCGGCTGAGCCATTATAGCCATGATTGGGAGAATAATCTTTTGTTACGTCCTGCTTCCGGCCAGCTTCGACTTACGTACAAGGCGCGTATAGCTTAGAGTGTACAACTTGGCCATTACTTTTTGAGTTATCATTCGCCTACAATATCGTCTTGAGTGTAGACGATGTTTGTTGGGAAAAGAAGCGTTGGTATTGTTCTTTGCTCTTTTCTTTATCGTGAATACATCCGGATGGGAGACAGATGCAAAAGGGCTGCAAGGCCTGGCGATGCCTCTGCCCACTTACAAAAGTTCTTGGCGTAAATCAGCCAGCAATCAGGCCGGATACAAAAAAAAAAAAAAAGCTTGATCTAGTTGGTTTATTTTTCACACACAGTTTTGGAGCATTATTTTTTTTTTTTACATTTCATTATCTTGTTTACTCAAAAACATTACTCGCTACCAGGAGGCTCTCACATCTTTTTCTTGGAGTTGTAGAGAAAAGAGCGACATTTTATTGGTTGTTTAATTTTATTTTACAAATTAGGAACCTGGTAAGTGATTTGTTGCTTCCCCCTGTTATGACATTACTGGTTTTTCAAATACATTTTCTCAGTGGTGCTCTGTAAAAGAAATTTTTCCAGTGAGATATTTTTATACTTTATTTGCAGCAGCTTCAAGTAATATATTGTGATGGCTTTTAATATTATATATTTCTTAAACAATTGAACCGTGTGTAAGTCTGGCGGGTGTCCATAAAACTTCTATTGAATGCTGAGGATTTTGTTTTGAAATAGTGCAATTTTATTGTATTTTCCTATTGTTGTTGTTCTCCATAGGAATACACCGTATGCAATTTTTAACAACATATAATTATTATAGTTTTTTTATCCATACACAGAGCAGTTTATTAATTTTATAAATACAGCCTATTGATTTCACAATTCAAAGCAAACTCTTTGTACATTTGTTGTCCTGTTCTATTCCTCATTAAACCATACATCCAGAAATTATTGTTCTTTGACTTCGTCTAAAGGAACTTTATTAAACTAATAAATGCTGCTGTTTTGTCTCGTTTATTGATAGCTGAAAATATTATATATATTCGTCTACAGTTTGTTATCTTTCAGCGAATTTGTCAGTTTAACCAGGTAACTATTTGCTATTGAGTGTAGTAAACATCTAAACAAAGACCTAAAATACGTTTGCGTCATCTGCGAACATAATAGGAATCGGGGAGTCTTTTATGTTCTTTATATCATTTACTTGTATAGAAAATAATAAAACAACCAACCATGAAGAGCTGCATTCCTGATGGGCACTTCTAGGGCGGTGACGGACATGTTTGTCGGGGGCGAGGGGGGGGGGGGGAGCATCCTTAGGAGCCGAAATGAGAACTTCTACAATCTACAACCGATGAGAAATTTGCGACATAGTCACAACTATGACTATGTCACAAGTGTGGCATAGTCACAGCAGCACAAACACAAAGCGTGTGACTATAGTTCAGGGGTCTCCAAACCCCGTCCCGCGAAGGCATTGACCGGCCCTTAGATGGCCGTTGTTTTTCTAATGGAGCCCGACCCGCGGCCCACTCCCAGCAAACATGCGGCTTCCAGCGCAAAAGCAGGCGCACGAAAAAAAAAAAAAAAGAAAAGAAAGACGCTGCAATGCGTCTTTCTTCGTGTAAATCGTGTAAACAAAAATACAAGAAAAACAAAAAGAAAACGAGAGAAAATTGTTATCGTAATGCGCGTCCTTCCCTATTATTCATTGCACATTGTCATCACTAGCGTCACTATTCTTAGTCTCCTGTTTCGTATAGCTTAGAGTGTACAACTTGGCCATTACTTTTTGAGTTATCATTCGCCTACAATATCGTCTTGAGTGTAGACGATGTTTGTTGGGAAAAGAAGCGTTGGTATTGTTCTTTGCTCTTTTCTTTATCGTGAATACATCCGGATGCGAGACAGATGCAAAAGGGCTGCAAGGCCTGGCGATGCCTCTGCCCACTTACAAAAGTTCTTGGCGTAAATCAGCCAGCAATCAGGCCGGATACAAAAAAAAAAAAAAAACTTGATCTAGTTGGTTTATTTTTCACACACAGTTTTTAAGCATTAAATGTTTTTTTTTTTTTTACATTTCATTGTCTTGTTTACTCAAAAACATTACTCGCTACCAGGAGCTCTCACATCTTTTTCTTGAAGTTGTGGAGAAAAAAGCGACATTTTATTCGTTGTTTAATTTTATTTTACAAATTAGGAACCTGGTAAGTGATTTGTTGCTTTTCCCTGTTATGACATTACTGGTTTTCCAATACGTTTTCTCAGTGGTGCTCTGTAAACGAACTTGTTCCAGTGAGATATTTTTATGCGTTATTTGCAGCAGCTTCAAGTAATATATTGTGATGGCTTTTAATATTATATATTTCTTAAACAATTGAACCGTGTGTAAGTCTGGCGGGTGTCCATAAAACTTCTATTGAATGCTGAGGATTTTGTTTTGAAATAGTGCAATTTTATTGTATTTTCCTTTTGTTGTTGTTCTCCATAGGAATACACCGTATGCAATTTTTAACAACATATAATTATTATAGTTTTTTATCCATACACAGAGCAGTTTATTAATTTTATAAATACAGCCTATTGATTTCACAATTCAAAGCAAACTCTTTGTACATTTGTTGTCCTGTTCTATTCCTCATTAAACCATACATCCAGAAATTATTGTTCTTTGACTTCGTCTAAAGGAACTTTATTAAACTAATAAATGCTGCTGTTTTGTCTCGTTTATTGATAGCTGAAAATATTATATATATTCGTCTACAGTTTGTTATCTTTCAGCGAATTTGTCAGTTTAACCAGGTAACTATTTGCTATTGAGTGTAGTAAACATCTAAACAAAGACCTAAAATACGTTTGCGTCATCTGCGAACATAATAGGAATCGGGGAGTCTTTTATGTTCTTTATATCATTTACTTGTATAGAAAATAATAAAACAACCAACCATGAAGAGCTGCATTCCTGATGGGCACTTCTAGGGCGGTGACGGACATGTTTGTCGGGGGCGAGGGGGGGGGGGAGCATCCTTAGGAGCCAAAATGAGAACTTCTTCAATCTAAAACCGATGAGAAATTTGCGACATAGTCACAACTATGACTATGTCACAAGTGTGGCATAGTCACAGCAGCACAAACACAAAGCGTGTGACTATAGTTCAGGGGTCTCCAAACCCCGTCCCGCGAAGGCATTGACCGGCCCTTGGATGGCCGTTGTTTTTCTAATGGAGCCCGACCCGCGGCCCACTCCCAGCAAACATGCGGCTTCCAGCGCAAAAGCAGGCGCACGTAAAAAAAAGAAAAGAAAGACGCTGCAATGCGCAACAATCGTGTAAACAAAAATACAAGAAAAACAAAAAGAAAAACGAGAGAAAATTGTTATCGTAATGCGCGTCCTTCCCTATTATTCATTGCACATTGTCATCACTAGCGTCACTATTCTTAGTCTCCTGTTTCGTATATAGATAATTACGTGCGTTAAAATTTCCTTGCGTTACCATGTGTATTATACGTATCTATTGCCTATTGTCAGCATTAGTTCCAAGATTCTCTTTGGTCATCTGCCTGTGCGAACATGCCAAAGTTTCTATGCGCTTTGATCTATGTCTTGTGAGTTTCCTGGGTCCCAAATTGTGTGCATTGCTATAATTAGCTGGGTAAGGCTTTAAAAATATAAAGGTTATATATCGTACACCTTAGATTATAATTTTTAATCCTTACTCTAGTTTTAAATTTTTATATTTGTATGCATATCTAGGATTATTTATTTAGTTTTTCCTCATTACTATTTGCTTATTTATTTTCCGGTCCTCGAGCCAGCGACAGCTCTCCGATCTGGCCCCTTAGCCAAAAGGTTGGAAGACCCCCGCTATAGATTATCACAAAGCCCTTGCTAATATGCACCCCAAAAAACAGTTGTACAAACGTTATTCTTCAGCACTCAGGGTCTTTCGAAGGATGTGCTATTTTTGTTCCTGGGCATCAGTTGTCGCAACGTATCAGGGCTGCAAAAAAAAAAAAAAAATGCATTAGCAGCAACAAACACGCATTGTGTCACGAGTGCAAAAGTTTCGAGCTAAGTTTTGCGTGAAATTTTCCGCTAAATTTAACAGGACAATTTTTCCGCTAAATTTAGCGGGAAAATTATCTCGCTATATTTAGCAGGAAAATTTTCCCCGCTAAATTTAGCGGAAATATTTCCCGCCAAATTTAGCGAAAAACCTTCCCGCCAAATTTAGCAGCAAACTTTTGCCCGCGTGACGTCACACATGACGTCACGTGTGACTTCCTTATGAGAAACGTCCCATAATGCAACGCGCAGTTACGCCGACGGCGACGCCGCTCAAGCCCGAAACGGGCGCCTAAGAGCTGCACTCTTAAAAAAAATGCAATTGTATCAAATAATATTTATTCAATTGGAGTTGGCGTTGACGCCTTTGCACTCGGCATTGCAAAGAAGTGTTGCTCCGATATAATAATGTTGTGCGTGTGTTTATAAAACCGGAAGTTAGTCAGCCTCACTGCGCGTTTGGTATCTACCTGTAGATTCTAAATTTACTCAATGCAGTACAGCGGCTAGCCTGGCGTTTTTAGCGTGCACCAGGCAGTAGTGATACACGACCGCACGCCGGTACGATGCTCATCTAGATCGAAACGGGCATGGCTGGGGATTGAACCCAGGATCCCTGAGTTCTGCAGCGCGAGCTTTCGCTCCACGTTCTCCGAGCTGGTATGCGCTGCTAGACTACTCGGCCACAGATCCCCCTTCTCCAATAAACGTCGATACTTTAAAATCTCTAGCCTCCTGGAGGCAGTTGCTGGGAAGCTCGTTGTAATCCGATCCTATTCCTTTTCTTTTCCCCTTTCTATGAAATCTTTAAGGCTTATAGCCTTCATTGTTACAAAAACGCAGCCCCTAACTCTTCTAAGTGGAGACACACTGGCTTTTGTCGTGACCCTGAACTAGAGTGACTTGTTGCCCTTACTCCCGAATGAACCTTGATGGGATAAACAGTAGGACACGTTTTGCCAGTGATCCGAGATTTGAAAGTGAACTGGGGTGGCACTTTTTCGGAACCGTTGCCCCTCTGCTCTGACCTAATTTTATTGTAATATTTTTTAATGTGGACATGTAAATCTGGAGCTTATCGGATAAACGCGCATTGAAGACATTTTTACCGGCGAGTGTTCTGCGGAGTTTGTCGGGTTTGTCCAAAAACATGAATTCCCGATATAATAATAAAAAAAAAAAAACCAAAAACGGTATGTTAGAATTGTGATTGTATACACCGCCACTAAAAAAAAAACAAAAAAAAAAAAACAAGTGCAACCGATAGTTGAATTACACGTGTGTTCCTAATATCAGATGCTAGGTTGGGCACGATGCCCTATTCCACCAGATATCCTGTTTCTAAAGGCAAAGTCTTGAATGCTTGTCATGCTTTTGCAATAACATCATGCAAGATTCGTGTCTTACTAAATTATATTTTTTCATGGCTCTGAAATCTCGTAACAAGCGGCCAGTGCCTTTCAGAAAAACTGTTTGGACAATGTGACGCAGTCGAGGTAGTCTTTAACATTACTTTAGTATGGTGACAATATTGCTATTTTAACCAAAGCACGATTCGTAGATGAAGGCAGAATTGTTCGGTGCAGACAGAAAGCTGATCGAAAGAATGATCGATGGGCTATTAGTTTGATCTTCAAAAAGGTGAAAAACCGGTCGCTTTCGGTTAGTCTTTTCGCGGATGGCACAGACGGTTGCTCATCTCATGTGGATTATGAATGCTAGTTCTTTTGCATTTCACTTGTTCTTACTTCAGAACGATCCGAACACTCCGTGCTCTGGCCGTGTGGCTTTCTTTACTGACAGACGCTCCTCAATTGCACTTTGATAAGCGATTAAGCCACTGTTCGGGATACTGCAGTCGTTTGTATAGCGAACAACGTTTTTTCATCGCAGATGCCGTTTGTGCCTTTCCTGCCAGCGCTGAGCATCGTCGTGAACACCATTTTGATGACGACCCTGCACGCTCTCACTTGGCTTCGTCTGCTTGTTTGGATCTCAGTTGGTAAGTTTCCGCTAAAATACTGTCCTGTTCTGAGGTGATCGGAGTATGTAGAAAACGCGATGCTCACACCTCGCTACATATATAATGGCTTTGGCCCAATATTGGGATCACTTACCAACTGCCTTTGAGGACATTTACGTAAGGTAGACCACCTATATCAAAGTTAAGCGTGGGCTGCAAAAACCACGTGATAAATACATTTTCATACTTGAATAAGTATTGTTGGCAGATATTTATTGCACAATTGTGGACCATCCGAAATTGTTCAAATCGCACGTCTGAAACAGACACACGCCGATGGAGCGCCATTTTCACCACCTGTGCTTCAAAAGACGTAAAAATGTGTGGAGATAAAAAGATGCGCTAGTTGGTACATTACTGACAAAAAAAAGTGCCGAATAAACAGGGACCAAGAAGTAGACAAAGACGAAGCGCTTCGTCTCTATTTACTTGTAGGTCCTCGTTCATTTTGCGCTTTTTTTCCATATGTAAGATGCTATTTCTTTCATCTACGTACAGAAAGTGCACTTTCAAAAAAATGACTCTACCGGTAAAAAGAAACTCGATAAATACACCTGTCACGTATGTGGTCCATACTGACAAAAATATTTGAAATTCACAGGGGTTGCCAAATGGTCAACCAGTTTGAAATTCGAACGGGTTGCCAAATGGTCGAGCCATTCAGGTCATATGGTATTGTGGGATACGGGTACATGTTTGATACCAGCACCTGTTTGATAGGGCCACCCATTCGATACGTGCACCCATTTGATACCGGCACACGTTCGATACCGGTCCCTGTTTCGTACGGGTACTGGTTTGATACGGTACACTTCTGAGGTAGGGTGACCAGACGTCCCGTTTTGGCCGGGACAGTCCCGTTTTTGAGGTCCGCTTCGGCCGTCCCATCTTTTTGTCCCAATAAGAAATCATGTCCCGTTTTCGCAGGAGTGCGTAGTTTCGAAATTGGCACAAAGCGAGTTGAAGCAAACCGAAACTATGCCTACTCGTTACAAGTATATTTTACAAAAATAACCGTAGGTACTTTAAAATATTTACTCAGTAGAATTTAGAGAACTGTTCTTTCCCTCACACTTTTTTTTTGTCGCGAAGACTCGTGTGTATTTTTTTTTCTCTTTTAGTTACTGAATACAGCACGCAGGTAGTACGTTAACGTTTTGAAATTGCAGTTCTTGCATTTACCTTTATGTCCCGACCTCAATCTTTAATACGCCCCCACCCCCGGGCTAGGATGTCCCGTTTTCTACCTTGAGGAATATGGTCACCCTATTCTGAGGTAAATACTTCTTTAGCCCCAAATGGGTACCTTCTAAACTGGGTCGACCCAAAACACGCTAAAAAAATAACCCTTGCCGCTTTCTTCGGTAGAAATATTTATTGGAGTATGCGACGGGTGGGAAGGTCCTAGCACATTCGATTGGATTCGTCGTCCAAGAGAGACAGGCACCTAGCATTCGCTCGCTCATCAAATTTATGTTAAAACAAAGGCAAGTGGTAAACATGAAGTACACGCGGAGACCTGCTAAAATGATGACTAGGACACAAGCATGAACGACACAAGCAGATACGCGCTAAAATTAACAATGCAATTAACAAAAGCAGCGCGAAGAATTAGAATTAAAGTTCAGAGAGCAACATTTTACATTTGGCGTGTGACCGAGGAGCGCAGTTCTTTATGAGATTGGAAGAATCTCAGGACGCGGCCGACGAACACTCACATTTCCGCTACTGCCTTGTAGCTGGCGCTGCATCCACGTTGAATATAAAGCCCCTTTATACGGAAAAGTAGCGCCATCCTTTGAAGAATGCTGCCTGCTATCTTGGCCCGATCCAGGCGGTACTACGGTTGATGCGCGAGTGTAAAAAAGCAAAACATGAAGATAAAAGGTGTGCGCGTCAGAGGAGGAGGGAGAAGGAATGCCTATGCTGTCGGTGTGCAGTGCATGCTATGAGTTCATGCCGCCAATCAAATAACGCCGACTGTGCAACGTCACGGCTTTCACCGTCTTTCTTTGAGCCCATCCTTCGAGGCTGGTATACCGTGACAGTGCGCTTTTAACCTGTGTGTATGTATTTGCGTGTCTTTTAGCCTTAATTGTCTGCGCTCTGACTCAGGTATAGGAAGGCTGCCTGCTAACTTGGGCCAAACCAGGCGGCGCTACAGTCGACGCGCGCACACTCGCACACACTCGCACAAAATATATCAATGTATTTATTAATATCACCCGCAAAAAAAAAAAAAAAAGATTTTGGTTTGGAAAGAGTCCAGTGCGACGGGTCAAAGCGGACATATGTTTGAGAATGGCTCTTTTGAAAAGGGCCAGGGGAGAAGGGCAAAACGAGAACGGGCCCAAATGAGGAGGGTTGAAATGCGAAGGACGAAACGGGAAAGGACCAAATGCGACAGGTCTAAGAGAGAAGATATTTTGAGAATGGTTGATTTGAGAAGGGCCAAGTGAGAAGGGTGAAACAAGAACGGGCTCAAATGATAACCACCCGATGGCGCTACATTTCTTATTCAGGGGTGTTACAAATACTTCACTAGGGGGAATACAGGACACTCCCCGAGAATACAATGGCCTCGGGGACGACAGGTTTTGTTGCGCACTTTGAATGGCTGGATGTGTCATGGCGTTGCGGTTTTCCCCTTTAGAATCGAATGGTGACTAGCGCCGTCTCTCGGTGCGGGATATTTTACTACCGGCCGAACTTCCTTCATGTGTGCATGCTGTTCGGTCGCGGCGACGTAGGTCGTCTCTTGAATTTAAAAGCCAGCGGACACTTCATTGGTGACTCACTTAGAGGGCGCATATACGTAGGATGAGCTCTATGTCTACGTTCTGTAATATTAACCGCACGCATGTAGCTCGATCAGCGGGTATCGAAATTTGTACGATCGGTTTTTAAAGCTGCTCTGATAAGTGTGGTTAGTCGTAATCGCACCTCAAAGCAGTACGGAGCTACTAATGTTAAAGGGGCCCTGCAAGGATTTTTTTTACTGGTTTTTAATTTGCACCGAACCTGAGCGCACTGAACGTCGTAACTTAATGAAACTTTTCTCGAATTTCGCTTTATTTTAAAAGTTATAGGCAAATTACGATTACAAAAACAAGCAAAAAATAATCTTCTTCATGACGTCCTCAGTTGCTTGAGTGGCCGTGAACTAGAGGAGGGGTAGTGAGCTCAGCGAGTGGTCACGGCTGCCGCACTCCGTGTCGACGGCTCGAGAGGGCGCCACTAAAGCATGTTCTGGCTAGGCTGTATGAAGCGGGCAGCCAGGGCGGTTCGCATTGCATTTGCTGCGCGATTAAACACTAATTCTGCATGACACTTCATTGGCCACAAACGACAGCAAACACGGGGTAAAGATCAGTTCAGAACGGGAGCCACTTCGCGCTGCCTTACCGCCAAAAGGCTAAACCGCAAGCCAAAGCTGCTCGCCGAAGGCCTTGGGAACGCTCGGTACCGGTCGGATCCTCCAGTCCATACGACCGCAGTGCCGCCGCGTACATCCGGGACCGTTCTACGCTCGCCGCTCGTTCGTGCCTGATCCCACTACACCTTTGCATTTTTTTTTGTAAAATTCGCAAAGAGCAAACTTACCTGAGGAAAAAGTAAAGAAAGAAAAAGGCTTAGCTCCTATGGAAACGCAGCGACGCCACCGGTCTTCAAAGAGCACGGCGCCGTTTCGCACGGGACACAAGAGATGGCGCAACGAACGCCGCCAACGAACGAGCATACGGCGTCGAGAGCCAGCGTCTTTAGCAGACGATCTTTTCGACTCAAAAGCAGCGCGCGTTCCGCAGGCGGCGACAGTCGCAGAAACAATTACAGGCGCGGTAACAACAAGCAACTGCAGTTCCTTGTCTGCTAAATACGCCGGCTCTAGGCGTCGTCTGCCCGTTCGTTGGCAGCAGTTGGCGTCGTGACCGCTTGCGCCCTCTCTTGTCTCCCGTGCGAAACGGCGCCGTGTTGTTTGCAGACCGGTGGCGTCGCTGCGTTTCCATAGGAGCTAAGCCTTTTTCTTTCTTTACTTTTTCCTCAGGTAAGTTTGCTCTTTGCAAATGTATGCGCCGCCTTTTCCACCGCTTGGTAGCGGGTATGTCGAAGGGTCATTTCTTGTTTCCGTACTTTCTAAACTGCATTTGTTTCTTTTCTGATCTAAAATAGTGAACAAAAACTACTTTTATACGTAATTGAAACGGTTCGCGACACTCATATTTTGTATTTCGACTAAAAAGAAGCTTTTAGCGGCTCTGACCAGTAGTAAGCCCAGGACCAATGACGTCACATTTTGCGCGCTTTCGGTACCGCGGGTCGCCCCCGTAGGCGGAGGAGGTTTCCGCGTCGTCCGGTTAAAATATGACACACTGATATTTAGTTACTTTCACCGTGACCGTTGGCTTGCCCGAACCCCAAGAGACGTGGAAACCGCAAAAAAGGTGGACGCTCAAATATGATTGCAGGGCCCCTCTAAGGAACTGTGTCGACACGAGAAGCACGTTTAGCAGACACAGGAATGTATTGTCATAGACTTCACCGCAAAGTATTTGCGCCCGAGAATGCACCTTGAGTAAACGACCCTATTTTCGCGAGCTCGGAATGTCGGGAATTTTTCAAAGTGCTGGTTTCGGGAATGTCTGGTTGGCGCTAAATTCTGAAATCAGGAGTGGGGTTCTGTGTATTAAATATGAAATGATTTAATCGACTGATCCATTTCTCGCTATTTCCAAATTGCGAATAGAGGGTGCTTTGCAGCAGCCCAAGGCAACAGGAAGGAAACATATTCAGAAAGTCAGGAATATTTTTTTATTACTTCGTGGATAGTCTATATTATTCCCAATAGACCATGCTGGCCTTGAACAAAGTTGGTTTGGGTTATTTAAGTATTACTACAATAATAATTGAAGGTGCGAACTCAGATTACAGCGACGAACTCGTCATACTTGGTGCACTACAAAAGGACACTGTAGCGTGTCATCCGCAAAGAAGGACGCCGGCATCAACATGCGGTGACAGGTCGCGCATTGGTGGCCGTGATAGTCGTCGTGCCTAGAGTCACTATTATTTAGTGACTCTTGTCGCGCCCGGCCTTTCCCGGTGCCCGTGTGATCGCCCGCCCGCGTTTGGCATCGTTGGTGGCGCATATCGGTCACGTGTTCTGCCGGGAGGAGAAAATGGGAGAGGAGGGGAGAGAAAACAGGGAGAAGGACACACCAAAATTATCCCGCGCCACCAGGGGAGGAATCGGCGCGGCCATCGCTCCGTCTAATGCAAATGAGCGGAGTGTCCTGTATTGCCCCTAGTAAAGTATTTGGGCGTTAGTTGAATATCTACAGGACGCGGCCGACGAACAGTCACATTCCGGTTGCTGTCTTGCAGCTTGCGCTGCGTCAAGGTTGGTTATCTGCAGGACGCAGCCAACGAACAAGTACAGTATCGCTGCTGTCTTGTAGCTTGCACTGCGTCCACGTTGCTTATCTCCAGGACGCGGTCAACGAACACTCACAGTCCCGCTGCTGTCTTGTATTTTGCGCTGCACCCTCGTTCGTTATCTCCAGGACGCAGTCGACGAACACTCACAGTTCTGCTGCTATCAACTTGTAGCTTGCGCTACGTCCACATTAGATATCTCCAGGACGCAGCCGATGAACAGTCACAGCCCCGCTGCTATCTTGTAGCTTGCGCTGCGTCCACGCTGGATACCTCCAGGACGCGGCCGACGAGCACTCACATTCCCGCTGCGGTCTTGAAGCGTGCGTTGCGTCCACGTTGGATATCTCCAGGACGCGGTCGACGAACACTCACAGTCCCACTGCTTTCTTGTAGCCTGCCCTGCGTCCACGTTGGATGTTTCCAGGACGCGGCTGAGGAGCACTCACAGTCGCGCTTCTGTCTTGTAGCGTGCGTTGCGTGCACGTTGGATATCTCCAGGACACGGTCGACGAACACTCACAGTCCCGTTGCTTTTTTGTAGCTTGCTCTGCGTCCACGGTGGATATTTCCAGGACGCGGTCGATGATCATTAACAGTCCCGCTGCTATCTTGTCTCTTGCGCTGCGTCCACGTTGCTTTTCTCCAGGACGCGGCCGAGGAGCACTCACAGTCCCGCCACTGTCTTGTAGCTTGCGCTGCGTCCAAGTTGGTTATGTCTTCAGGACGCAGTCGACGAACACTCACAGTCCCGCTGCTGTCCTTACGCTGCGTTCACGTTGGATATATCCAGGACGCGGCCGAAAACAGTCGCAGTACCGTTGCTGTCCTCTTAAGCTTGCGCTGCGTCCACGTTGGGTATCTCCAGGACGCCTTTGAGGAACACTCACAGTACCGCTGTTGTCTTGTAGTTTGCGCTACGTCCACATTGGATATCTGCAGGACGCAGCCAATGAACAGTCACAGTCCCCACCGCTACCTTAGTTTGCGCTGCGTCCCCGTTAGATGTCTCCAGGACGCGGCCGACGAACAGTCACAGCCCCGCTGCGGTCTTGTAGCCTGCGCTGAGTCCACGTTATCTCCAGGACGCGCCCCTATCGACCCGCTAAATTTGGAGAGAAAATTTTCACGCCAAATTTAGCAGAAACGTTTTTGCCAAATATAGCGGGTCGGTAGTGTCATGACGTCAAAACTACGTCTGACATCACGCGTCACGTGACATAACGTCACATGTGACGTCATGTGAAGTCACGTGACACGTGACGCTACCGACTAGACCAGGCGCACACACTTGCACATCTTGGAAACGAGTGCGGGTTTAGATGAGAAGGCTTTGCGAACGGAGACCGATAACGCTATCGCGTTCCACTCTTAAAGGCGAAGCTTAAGCTTCCCATAAGTATTTATGTGCTTGTTGTCTTTAATTATTTGCCTTCCGAAATTCTGCAGGCTGACTCAATCAGACAGCGGAAGGCAATGATAGGATTTTATTTTTTTCTAACGGATATGCTACCTAAGTATGTTTATATCTAGTACGTGTCAACTATGTATTATAATTGTCGTCTTGCTTTTTTGGGCTTTCCTAACTGTTTCAACCTCGCTTTGACGAACCTCTCTTTGTTTGTGCAGCAGTTACGGCTTTGGTTCTCGGACAATCTTCCACATTTGTCTTCAAAACTGCCCCTTTTAAACTTCAAGAATTCATTTGAACTTCGACGTTTATTCCTTATAAAGATTCTTGAGAAATATCTGCTGCCCCCTCGCTACTTGCCTCAACTCTGAAAATGTTCGACGATTTAGCATTTTTTTGTGTCAGTTGATAATCAGTGTAGTTATGTAGTTGTACCAGTCCACGATATCTGAACCAAATATTTAAATTGAGCGTCGATAAAAATTTCTGCCCGCTGTCTCGTGCATATGTTCAGTAAATTAAAATGAGATCCAGAAACTAGGCACCCTACCAGTAATTACACGAAGGAATGACCTAGTAGTGCAGGATGATATCAGGTGGCCTGCCAATTGGCGATATTACTTGGTGACATGGCAGCCTGGGCGTGTTGGTCATTCTTCGCGAGAAAGTGGTGACTAATTTCCGGCGAAGAATTAGAATTTGATATAGCCGAGTTCGGCGTCCAGTGTTTCTCTGTTGTGTACTTCACTATTGTCTCCTCGTCTTTCTGCGCTGTTGCTTCGAACCATATATCGAAACAACAAGAGGGAAGGCCTCGCGAGAGTCTAACGGTTGTGTTTGAGTCACTTGTTCACTGAATCCTATTCTTGATGTGTGATATCATCTTGTGCTGCAGGACTTACTGGCTACTTCGTCTATGGAACCCAGCACAGCAAGCTCAACAAGCTCCCAGAGTCGAACGGTCGCCAGGCGCTGGAGAGTCCCTCCAACGGCAAGCAGCAGAACAGCCGCCTTTGAAGAGTGGCCTGACGGCATGACGCCTCCGACAGGGGCTGTGCTCTTGTGTGCATCTGTACATAGTGCCTCGCTCTGGGCGGCAAGCGGACATGCCGTCAGAGCCATCTGGCAGACCCTCCGGGAACTAAGCTTCTGACCGTCTCGTCCGTTTCGAACAACGAGTTTCCGGCAGCGTCTTGTGCTCGACAACACAGCAAGAGCCTCTCTTGGACTTGCGCATTTGTTGCTTACAATGCGCACGGATTTGATGTGCTTACGTCCTTGTGATGCGCATACCACTAGGACGGATATGATGTGCTATCAGTGCAATGGAAAACGCTTTTTCGAATTTGGGTTGGCAACGATTTCAGAGACATGAGGGAGTACATTTGTACCTGAGCGCGGTTTCATGTCACCCTACTTTTATGTACCTTTTTTTTAATTTGGCTCGTAGAATCGTTGCTTATCAAATATTACCCTTTAATATTGTTTCTTAAAATTAATATATGATGCTGTTATTACGACGTACCGTGTACGAGCGTAATATTTATGACTGTTATACGTTTGCATGTTTGATTTCTTTTATATTCCACTTGTATGCGGACATCTGGACAGATGTGAAACAGTGCCATCACCGTATTTACTCTTTTATACTAGTTTTACCAGTTCGCCATTTTACGCGCGTAGATAAATAGAACAAAAGAAGAGCGACCAATTAGAAATTCCTGATATAATCTCATGTCAGAGAGTTGCGGAGGCTATTTTTAGAAGCGACTTTAATCTCAACAATCAGCACAGTTGGTTATAAGACCGACCCTCACTTTGCTTTCAGCGTTATTTATAAACCATGGACCGATATAGATATGTATATAAGCGCCAAACAAGCCACTCATGAAAGCGCACATGTGTATATGTATATGTACATATTTGGTGCTACATAGCGATAACCTTGGGAGTTGACCTAAGTGTTGCCTTCACTGGATCTTCTCTTTGACATCAGCTTGAAAGGGCTCACCTCTTACCCGCGTCCGACAGCGGTGGCGTCCAATTGCTTGTCTTTTGTTTGGCCAATACATTATATCTTTGGAAACAAGAAAGAGCACAGGATGCGATCTGCAAAGACTTCTTTTGACCTGATCGCGCCGCAAATTGGCCACATCTCTACGCTCAATCTCTATTAAATGATTTCTTTCCTGAAATGCTTCGTAGTCGTTTTGTAATTTTGGCTCTAGGCTTATTTGAGCCATTACTGTTTTTTTTTCTTTTCACTGAGCAGTACACTGGATGACGTGCTCGCTACTATTAACATAATGTGAGATTTACAACCGCTCAATATTATGCCCTCCATAAATTCCGGAGTATAGAATTTGATTTTTATACCGCTTGTCCTAATCGCAAGCACGAACTCGACGTTTTTGATGCAGTCAGACATCTCAGAGGATCATTTTGTGCGCGTGGTACTTCTGTCAATATTATCAGTCAATGCACGTATGGTGGCATTACCTATATTAACAGTTTTGTACTCATGCCGACTAAACAACGGCCCAGTGACGCTAGATTGTGTGATTTTCAAATTTCTACATTACTGTTTTTTTCTGAAACAACTTGAGGTCGCACCATAAGCGAGGCATGTACAATTGTGAGACCATAATGGCTTCAAAGTTTTATTCCTAAGGAGGGAAGACCCAGGTCACCGCTGCATCTTAATTACTATCATGCCCAGCTGACAGCGATCAAAAACCATAAGTAAAATATATTTTTAAGAGGCCTTGCTTTAGGTTGTTTTTTAGTCCTCCGACAAATTTTAGGACCGGGGGGGGGGGGGGGGGGGGAGGAGGGGGGGAGCTCTGCGGAAATTGTTAGAAGGCAAAATCGCTTAATTTAAGAAGGAATGAACTATACATTTTTTAGCTAAGTTTTTGCATTTTTACTTCTGGGGGCCTAATGTCATTGGATAACTGACGCTAGGTCTCATTCTCCTCTAACCGTGGCGTGGAAGTTTGACGAAAAAAGTCTAGTGTGCGTTACGAAGAAATGCATCCTCGTACACTGCTTCAAACCGGAGCTGATCCGTCTAAGATTGACTCTGTCGTGTCGATTCCTTCCCTCTTCAACGGCTCCGTAACACTCGTGTACGCGCTGGAGTAAACGAGAGCAGTGCGACTCAAGCGTGGAGTGAAGGGATCAAGGTCATCAATGCTCTTTGATGGCTCAGTTTTTGTTTGAAGCCGTGTACGAGGATATTATTTATCCTTCCCATAGCGCCAAAAGCCAATTTAAATGCGATATTAAATTTCATAAATTCTAGATGTTTCGGTTATGGTGCTTTTTATCTGAAAACAAAGACCTTCGTCATCGAGTAGACTTTCTTTAAGCTACCAAAAGCTCCAACAGAACTGTTTTCTTTTGACTGTCCACCCTTCCTTGCCGCACTGTAACCATTGCCTAATCAGAGAAGGCAACAGGGGACATAGTGTAGATAGTTACCGAACTGACAAGCTCGCTGGACATGTAAATGCGGGTCGCCTCGGTGGCTCCGAGCCAAAGCGCCGGCCTACGGATCCCCAGGTGGGAAGTTCGAATCCCGGCCTAGGCGGCCGCAATCTGACGGAGGCTTATTGCGGAGAAGGCACCGTGTAGCCGAGCTTTCGGTTGCACGTCAAACGATCCCCAGGTGGTCGAAATTAATCCGCAGTCCTTCGCTGAGGCGTGCCAGATGCCCGTCGTTGGCTTGGCACATAAAACCACCAAATCTGATTGTAAATGCGGTCTAGACATGCATGACAGCTCTCTTGCCAATGTGTGTATCCAGGGAAGGGTAATTTAAATGCGTCAGATGCATCCCCTAGGTCGAAGTCCTGCAACAAGTGTGTTAACTCCGACAGGCTGGAGTTAGACTGTGGAGGGCGAAAGCATTGCTGCGCATTTAACACATATATGCATGCCAAGGTTAACATATGCTTGTCAAGGTAGAGCCTCAAATTAAAGAAAAAAGCTTTGCGTTTGGCTGCATCGTTGGTAGCGTGTACTGAAACTATTTGGATTGATTCATGGTTTCCAGTGACCTCCACTGAGCAAACCCCTATCAGGCTCCCATGCTGGGTGTACGAAAGATCATGTTCTTTCTTATCAAAACTGTGCCCGATAGCGGTTGCATGAAAACATAGTAAGAAGAGTGCAGCCGCTCGAAAAACGTTTAGGTCATTCACATGCGCTTCGGAAGATAAGAAAGTCTCTTGAGGGAACGCTATCTCAACGTTGTCTCTCAAAAACAAATTTGGAAGCCAATTTTATTTTTCTAATAATAAAACGAACAGGTCTGACCATAGAAATTTTGATAATCCTTACATTGAGGAGAGAACTAATAAAACAAGCAAGATACAAATAAAGAAACATCACCATACCACTAACGTTTTGGCATCTCTTGACACCTGACTGGAGGGGGGGTGGGGGGGGGGGTGTCCAGCCGCTTACGTTGGGTCTTGTCGACGCCTATAGTCTGGTGGTATGCTAGACATGTGGTCAAACCGTAATTTTGTTAGGCAGCCTCTCTTCCACTTATGTTCGGTCTTGCGTGACGTGTCCTGCGGGTTCGGGGGAGAAAAGGATTCAGAGGGTCGACTGCCTGGGAAATCGTCGGTAATGCACAAGTCGTCGGTGTCACTCTCAGCTGCCCCTTGCGAGTCTTTGCATGACGGAAGCATAACAAGGCTTCCATCCAGCTGTTCAGGCGCCTCGGCAGCACATCCGGCTGGGACAGTTTGAGCCTCCGCCTCTGAAAGGTGCGGGAGGACCTCGGACTCGACGTTGGACTCGAGGGGTGTGGTCGCAGGATTTGCAAGCTCTTCTGCAGTGGGCGTTGGTCAATGGAACGCAGTGGAACGTTGTAGGCCAAGAATGGCCAACAACGTTTCACCCTTCGACGATACCCCTGATAGGTGGGTCTCGTGAAGAGGCTGAAGTACAGCTTTACCGCACAGCCATAAGGCTATGCGGTGATTTTAAGCTTGTCATAAACAAGGCGTGTCCGACGGAGGAGTACCCTCTGCCACACATAGAGGACATTTTTTTGCTTTGATGTGACTACTTCAACAACCTGGACCTTCGCGCAGCGTACGACCGAATTCCTTTGAATGAAGTGTCCAGAAGGCTGACAGTGATCCGCACGCACAACGGACTACTCGGCTGCAACCGTCTACCATTCTGCATGGCGTCGGCTCCCTCGAGTTTTCAAAGAAGAATGGAAACTCTGCTCCAAGACATCCCAGAGGATTATTGTACTTTGATGATGTGCTGGTGGCAGAGAAGAAAGGAGACAGCGGCGAAAAGCTTCGCCAATTCCTGCAGGTGCTTCGAGATAACGGGCTCAAGCTAAATACAGCAAAACTGTTTCTTTCGGAAAACAGAAGTCGTCAACCTGGGAGACAGGATAGACAGTAAAGGGCTACACCCAACTGGCAAGAATTTGAAGGCTCTCCAGAAGACTCGAGCGCCAACGATATACGTCAGCGAGCTTCGTTCTTTCCTGGGTCTCATAACCTACTACAATCGGTTTATGACCAGCATGGCATCATTGTTGTCACCCTTGTTCAAGAAGGCCCTCAAGTTGGCACTGGGCGTGTCAGAGCTTACTCCTACCGAGTGGCTCATGGAGCTATGTGTACTTTGGAGGAACTGAGACGCACAAACTGCCCCGCAATTCAAGCGGCTGGACGGGACGGCCATCGGCAGGTGGGTTCTGGGGAAGCTGAACCTGGAGGCTAAGGGGAGCCGCGGGCCCCTTTATCTGAGGACCTTCCTCGAGAAGTCAGAGTTAAGATCAAGGTCAGTAGAAAACCGAAGACCATGCATCCGGAGGGGGGCGAAGGCAGGAGAAGAGAAAGATCAGAGGCCGTGGTGCGCATGTGGGATCGCGGGAGCAATACCGAGTACGTGGACGCGGCCCGGGGACAGGACGAAATCGCCGCGGTGGCCCTGGTGTCATCGGACGGCGAGAAGATGATCAGCGCAGCGTTGGTGAAGAAGATCAAGTCGGAGGCCCGCGCGGATGTGGTGGCCATCGCTTGCAATCCGAGGGCTACCGTCTTTACACACTCGCAGACAGCGTGTTGAAACGTTGCGGCGGGGTCCATCGGACCCGTAGTGGCAAGACTGATTTGAAAGCACCCACTTTTAGTCGGTACGTGTCGTGTGGACGCCGGGCCACGGGGGACACAGGGGGCATGAGTCGGCTCACGCCACGGCCCGAAGTTTACTTCCCAACCGGGCCTCCCCCTCCCGTGGCTACGACGTTGACGGCGAGCATCATACCTTGAACGACTGAACGCCATTCGAATCGCCAGGCGGCGGTTCCCTCTGCCGCAGAAGAATCTCGAGTGAAGGACACCTGATACGAAGACTCTAGACTGTCTCACTACCAACAGCGGACAGCGTATAAGCAAACCATATCCCGTACAGCACCTGGCCTCGCCCCCTTGTCACGTGACATGACGTCACTTCCGCCAAAGCAATTTGCCATGTCACGTGACATGACGTCACTTCCGCTTCAAAACGAAACCAGGTGTTTTATTGGTTTGTGAATTGTCACGTGACATGACGTCACTCGCGCCGCTGCGGTAGGGTAAACATGGCGCCCACCGCCGCCTGAAACACGAAGCCTACGCGGTCGATCATCAATGCAGTCGCGGCTGAAGCCAGAAACGCTTGAAACGGGAAGCCTACGAGGTCGACGCAGTCGCGACTGAGACGCTGTAAACGCGGTGACGCGAGGGACTCAACACTTGGTGACACAACTACGCGACGGCCGCAGTATGCAACGTCTCGCATCGTGCTTCTGCAGGAGTGCGTAAAAGGCGCAAGTACTTCTCTTTGCGTTCCCAACTCGTCGCTTGATAAGAGCGAAGCAGGGATACTACCAACGCCTACCGCTGGTTTCCGAAGTCGAGCCTTCTCTCGATGTCGCCGCTGGTGTAGACTTTATTCTTGCTGAGTAGGTTCGTCGCCGACGCGGCGGATGTGAAGCATGTCATGCATGAACGCTTGCCTTTTTCGATACGAAAATATTCTCTGTCAACACGAATGCTTACGCTGACCCACAAGCTCAATTTGAAGTATTGCCAGCATTTTTATTTCGCCTGTACGTTGTCATCGCATCACCGTCACTCGCGGCGACGCAGATCTTCGTGCTTGCCTTCTAGCGGTGCCGCGGCTCTCCCGACCCAAAATAAATGCGGCTATATCTACAGCTGCTGGACGCTCGAACCGCAAATTGGGGAAGTGGTAAAGAGATTAGCTTAGTACCGTCAGAAACACTCGTATGACGATAGACATGCCCAGTGGAACAATGAAGAGAAAAAAACAAGAGTGCATACTATGAACTGCAGTGCTAGTCTCAAAGAATGCTATTTCCTCAGTCACTTCAAAACAACCAAGGTTTTTATATGATGCACATGCATGCAAAAATCAACAGTGTGAAGATATGGGAACAATATGGCTATGACCTGTAAAGCAAAATGGCAAGTTCACACTGAAAAGCAACAGTTTACATAAACATTAAAAGAAGTCGACGAATGGAAATAATAGTTTCTCTCGAAAACTAGGGTAAAGCAAACGGGCATGTCGCATCAAACGTATAAGGCACATGAAAGTTGTCTTAAATTTGGAAGCTACTATAGCTTATTCATGTAAAAGCGGCTTCACACACTTGCAACAGCTTATGACCAGAGGGGCCGACCAGTCAGTCACAAGAGACTTAAAATCGGTTTCAAGCCATTCCTTCCGTAAGCAGTTGCAGGTGAGTGAAGCAGCCTTAACTTGTGACACCTTCCGCTGTAAACACCAATTGTAAACAATGAATAAACCTGTTCTGTTTTTAATTAATTGGCACCATGTCGGAATTTCACATCACATTTGTGTGCATGTGAAAAAATGTGAAATAGAGTCCGAAACTGACACGGCTGCAAAATAAGCAGAGATTTAGAAACCCGTGTCGGATTCAAAATTGCACCCAACAATCCTGGACACGGAGCCGACGTTCTATTGTATCTGTTCGAATGAGCAGCTGTGTTTTTCCTTTCATTAATCTAGACAGTTTCAATGGATGTAACCTCTGTTTTTGTACATAACATGTGGCAATGAGCATAAACAACAGGGGAGCAGTCTTGTACACGTTACTAAAAAAAAGTAATTGATTACAATTACTATTACTCTTGGCTAAAAAGTATTCGATTAGATTACTTGATTACTCGACAGCAAAAGTAATTGGACATTACTTTAAGAAGCAACCGTTACTTTTCCGATTACTTTATTGTGTGAAGACTTACATCTTTAGCGCCCATAACAATGAACTACTTCCAAACTATATTTCACATTTTCACAAGTATTGAAGAAGAAAAAAAAGGGTTCCCTCTTTGTGGTCGTCGCACCTTCTTGGAATCTCTGGTTCCAAATAAAAGGTATTTTGTTTTCCTGCTTTATATATTTTCTTGTACTGACAACCAAGATGCCCTTACTGTCTGTCGAACACACACGCGCTTCTCGAGATATTGTTCACATGTGGATGAACTCGCATGTTATACAAAAGAGCAGCAGCTCCAGGATTTGTAACGGATCATGCGTAGTAGCCATTAGCGGAAGAGATCGCCCCGACCACTTCTCAACTCGAAACCTTGCTTGTCACAAAGGCCAGGTAGGGGAAATTCGGGATCTTGAACTGTATTCGAACTGGCTTTGTTATATTTGGCATCCGCTTTAGATATTCTTGGGTTCTGGTTCTCCTACGGGCTACGAGTAGGTACCGTAAGCAGGATTGTTCTTTTTTTTATTATTTCGGTGTGTGTGTGTGCGTGAGGGGGCTAGTTTGAACGAAGGACTTACAAAGCTACATTCTTCTTCCTCAAACTTCGCCCTGAATGGCCTTTGTCACGCACTGGGGTTTCCCTGGGGCTTCCCACTCCCAGTCCCAGCTCGAAAAAAAAAAACAAAAAAAAACGGACATTCCACAGAAACTGTGGTTAACCTCGTTTCCTGCAGCTCCAAAGAAATCTTTTTTTTTTTTTCTGTTCGGAAAAAATATGCAAATTTTATTTTTGTCATTTTAGAAAGAAAGGGTGTGTGCGGGAGGGGGGGGGGGGGAGTCCCGTGCAAAATTAGTAACGGTTAGAAGGAATTGTTATTACTTCAAAGAGTAATAAAATTACTCTTGTGATTACTGGCTAATAAAGGTAATCAACTGATTACAAAATTACTCCAAAAAGTAATTGATTACAAGTAATTTGATTACTTGTAATGCGTACAGTACAAGTCTGCAGGGGAGGCACCCAGCATTAACATCAGAAGAATGAAAACAGGTTAGAGAGCAGCTGGACTTTAATTCTACTTGCTGGCTGATGAGTTTGTGGACGACGACATGAAGCGTGCAGTCTTCTGCCGCGCATGTGAACCCTTCGTGTACGCCCCTCTTTCAATCTTTTTCTTTCTCCGCTTTAGAAGAGACTTAGGGCTAAGGACATTGGTAACTGGTCACCGGTTCACACTCAACAAATGCATCCGGCGAGTCTGTGCCCGACTGCATTGCAGTGCTGCGTCGTGTCGCTCAGCACTGCGAGTAGACATCATTTTCGTACAAGTTTTGTGACCGGTTAGTTTGTGGGGTATGCGAGGAAGCCATTCAGCGACACCTTCTCGCCATGCCAAATCTCACTTTCGCTAGGGCTCAACAACTTGTGATTGCTGCGGAGTATGCCACAAACAAGAAACCCCACACTTCCGGGCTCCAGAGACGGCAGAGGTTCGCCAATTTGACAAACACGACCCACACAAGGCATGAAACGGTTCATCAATGCCAAGCCACAACCCTGGCGCAGGGAAGACATCTCCGAGTACAGCTAGAAAATGTGCGCACGACGCAAGTAGCTATAATTTTGAACATGCCATTTCTGTGGTGGAAAGGGACACATCATACATGCATGCCGTCAGTAGTTGTCCAAATCCAAGCACCACGCTCCGGAAGCGGGAACCAGTCATCGTCTGGAATCATTTAACCGGGGCAGAAATCGTCGAAGTTCAAGTGCCGTATTTTCCGGACTATATTCCGCAGACTATACATGTTTAAAAGTTGAAAATTCAGGCTGTGCGGACTATCTACGCGTGCGGACTATACAGGAATTTTGTTTTTCAATATCGTTGATTATGACGAGACGAGACGGATTTTGTGAATAAAAGAGTATGTAAGTTATGATTTATGTATAATACAAGCTTCTTTGTGAGCTACGAAAGCAGTCCTATGTCAAGGTGTGCCGCGTATAAAGAAGATTTTCGTGTCGACTAAGCACCAGGTGCGGACTATGCACCGAGTGCGGACTATGCACCGGGTGCGGACTATCTAAGCAAAATCTTTTATTTTTGACCTTGAAGTTGCCCCTGCGGGCTATACACCGGGTGCGGACTATAGTCCGGAAAATACGGTAAATGAAATTCCCATCTGCATAGATGGTGATGCTTGGTCCACAATTGTTCTAAAGAGAATGTGTCCTTTTGGAACGGCAGCATAAACTTAAACCTAAACTGCTCTCCGGACGTATTCACAATGTAAGTTGGTGGTTCTGGGGAGTGTCACTTTTTCCACGCGGTTCAGGGGAAAAGAGCGTGAGCCACCGTTGCTGACCGTGAAAAGACGTGGAGCAAGCCTGCTTGAAAGGAACCGGTTTGATGTGTTCGATGAGCTACGTGATGCGTGAGCAACAGACCTTTTCGGAAACATGTGGTGCCCCCAGCGTCTACTTTATGCACTGTGAAGTCCAGATGTATGCCACGAGGAATTATACAAGAAGCGAAGACGAAGTTGACGTTTGTTTAACAGTTCGTGAATTTAGAACGCGGAGGGGACAGAAGGAAAGCAAAACAGGGGTGTGATGACCTTTTTATTTTACCACTCACTTAAGTTTTAGCATGTTCTGAGCTGCGAATTATAAGAAAGAGTGAATCGCGCTACTACTACGATATACGAAGCGTTCGAGCTGGCACGACCGTACACCCGAAGAGCCCCACAAGTCCCCTCGTTGCAAGGTCTCTTGCAATTTTCCGGAAAGGTCTATTGCACATTCAGAAAGGGAGAGAGAGAGAGAGAGAGGGGGGGGGGGTCCAAGAAGATGACATATTGAAACACTCTTTGTCGAGGCTTGAGAAAGGACGGTCTTGCTCTTGTCCACCATCTAACACAACACAAAGCGCTACTATTCAAGGTTTCCTTCAATTAGCCGAGTCACTCCCACAAACTCAAGGACTGCCAAAATAATTTCCAAGGGTCTTCGAGTAAGGACTTGGCGGACACACATACACTTTCGCACTAAATCTAAACTTAAAACCCAAGTACCACAAGCCTCGACTTGTTCCTTTGGCACATGAGCCAAAGGTGTACAACACCATCACGCAACTCGTGCAACAAGGAATTTGGCCCCCGGTGCGGAACTCTGCATGGGCTACGCCAGTTGTACTCGAGTCGTGGGGAGGTCAAACGGCCTGATATGGCTATGTGTAGGTTATAAACGCATCATTAATCCAGTCTTGAAATAGAAGTCGTACCCACTGCCAACAGCAGAGCAAATGTTAACTTAGCTTGTAGCACAGTCCTTTATTACGCTCTTGATCACAAAACTTCTCCGTAACGCTATAGAAGGGCTTGGTATACGACCACGTGTGGCACTGGTTGAGAAGGAGCCAGAAAGCTGTCAATCTAGCCAGCACCACTGGGAACTGGGCATCCAGGACGTGCTATTGTAGTTTCGAACCCACTCTGAATGATCCACCTTTAGAACACGGTGACGCATCAATGCACTGACAGCATTTCTCACAGGTCTAAGTGTCTTTGGCTCTGTGCGCTGAGTCAACTGATCAAACTTTAAAACCTTCATTGCAGGTGCCAATTGTAAACAGTGTGAATGTTATATTCGGCGGCAACACTTATAAGAACACCGTGCAGAGTCCAAGTGACGTTGCTCCCCACGGCCCCCCTCGCTCGGATCAAGTATTGTCAGCGCCAGGAAGCCACGAACATATGATCAGACTCTCTCAACGAACGTCGCAGCATCATGTTCACTGCACCGTTCTTTTAACCGAAATTCATTAATGAAACGCATTTAACCCCAGTAAGCGTTCAATTAACGACGAGGAAGTTTCTGGACCCCTGAGGATGGACGACTCTGCTCATCACAGATGAATTATAAAGCTTTCTCCTGGTGTAAACTGAAGTTAGTAGTTGGAATGCCCCGAATCGTACTTCGAGGCTAAGAACATCACAAGCTCCGCAAAGTAACAGGCCGTGTTCCTAGCGTTCTGCATGATTTAACCTACGACACCGTATGAGCCCTGCTCGCACCCAGAAAGCTTTCGGAGGTTGAGTTTGAGGAGATCATCAAGCGCCTCAATGAACACCACGACCCCAAGCCAGCGAAAGTGCTCAGTCGGTTCAAATTCCATCAACGGAACGAACCAAACTACAATGGGCTCGGTCTCAGAGTATGTGGCCGCACTGCAAAAAATCCCTGCCGACTGCAACTCCGGTACAGTGACGGCCACACCGACCACACCCTCTCCGGCAACGGCCACGACAGCCATGCTTGTGTCAAATGCCAGTTCACCACAAGAGACTCGACAGGTCCCGCAAGCCCCAGCGAGAGAATTCTCCGCTGTGCTACTGCTCAAAGTGATGCTGAGGGAACAATTCATTTGTGGCATCAAGGATTCCCACCTTCAATGTTTGCTAGTGGAATGGAACATCGCTTTCGACTGCGCCTACACTCCTGCATTGAAAACAGAGTCGGCCGCCAGCCAGCAACTCCAGATGCGGAAACAAGGAAAAGTGCCCAGTTCCACTGGAACCACAAGTAAGGAGGCGGAATCATCAAAGAAACCCTGTATTCTTTGCGCAGGTATGTGCTCACCTGATGAATGCAAGCTCGCTAAAGCCACATGCAAATTTTTTCACAAGGGACACTTGGAAGAAGCGCGTTTCAAGCACAGAGTTCAACGAAAGTCACAGGAGCGCTTGTCAAGTCGTACCCATCAGTTGAGAGTTAAGCAAGGCGAGACACATGGAGACCTCTGCAATGAGCAGCGTCGCTCAAGGGGACCCACACTCCTGGTGGATGGATGACCTTTGGAAATAGATCAGACTTTCTCAACAAACGTCGCAGATTCCAGTTCGCTTCCCCGTCCTTTCAACGAAAACTCATTAATAAAACGCATTTAAACCTAGTATGCGTAAGTGAATAAACCTCTTTCACATGTCTCTGATTTGAAATGTTTTGGAAGATGCAGTCAGGTCTTAAATGAATGCGACTTCAAAATAAGTGCATAATGCATGGGAGGCTAGCAGACTCCCACGTCAGATAAGAAATCTTAGGGTACAAGTAACGTACACCAAAAGAGTCCAACCGGAGAAGCAACCTGAGCCAAGTCGCGACACAAAGAGGGCTTTTTGCAGTGGCACACTAGGAAAAACTTACCGTGGAAACCCACACTCTTCTTACAGATGACTCGTTTCGTCGTTTTAGACTGACCAGAGTGAAGCTGTTGTTCATGTCCTTAAAGGGGCGGTGCAACGAAATTCGATTGGAATGTTCTTCACTTCAAACGAGCCTACTGGCACTAGTGGGACTCAAGGATACTCGCACGCAATGGCTGGCCAAGAGACTCCTTTGTTGCGGTGTAATTTCAAGGTCAAAAGCGAGCGTTTTCATTCAATCTCTCCTTCGCAAAACTTGATGACGTAACTCGGTGGCCGCAGCACCTCCCAGTGACGATATTTGAATGTGGCTCATATATTGGAGCCGAGCATTGCGTTGGCACTCGATTTGGGCTCGTGATAATCGATAGCTCGAGAAGCATTCGGGTAGTGGCCCGTGTCCAATCGCTGCAATGACGACAATAGCCGAACCATAACAATGTCTGGAACTCAGCGCGTGTCCTATGCTTTGCCGACCCCAGCGCGTGGCTATGATCAACATTGGCGGCATATAATCGGGTCCAGATCACGTGGCCACTTGTTTTGGCTGCGAGTTGAGGGAATGAACGCCACTCATTTTCTTTAATTTTTTCTGCGATTTCAATTGCGTGCGATGTAAAACGAACGGGTGTTTCACAGGTCATTAACGTCAGGGATCCGTTGTAAACGGTATTTGGGCAAAGTACAAAAATCGTTGCATCGCCCCTTTAACAAGGACTGCTTTACGCGGAACGGTTGCCAACACTGATGCAGCTACACTAAGATCGCTGACCACCACGGACACCGTCCCTGGGCAAGACAAAGGATGCAAGCAGTGCCCGACACCAAATTTCACGTCCGTGTTTACAAAGTCTAAGGCCGGTCTGCCTTTTGAGTTTGGCGACACTAGTTTACACCGTAGAAGAGAAATTTAGCCAGCTGCAGTATGACTGCCGGCCTGGGGGTTTTAAAGGGGCGGTGCAACAATTTTCAGACTTTGGCCAATTAACTGCAGAAAATAATCTGTGTCACCCATGAAACGAAGAACAGAAAACCGTATTTTCTTGCGAGCGCTAGTTTTTAAATAAAAAAAATAACACAAATCAAAGGTCAAAGTGCCTCTCAACTCTCCACGTCGCCTTTCGAGTGACGCACACTGGGCGATCACGTTGTATCCCTCTAGGTTCTCTCTTCAAAGACCCCACCCACTTCCTCTGCGATTATCAACTTTTCAAGGATTAGCATCATCGAAGGCCGCGGCGAGCTATCGACACAAAAGACGTTTCGCCACGGGGGTGACGGAGAGCAATCCTGGCCTATGTCGGGCAAGGCTCGTAGGCTGCACCCGGATCTGACGTACCCGGCGCCTTCGTGCTGCCGCAGTCGCCTCGAGGCTCAACATGAGGCCAGTGGTGTCGTTGCCATTGGGCACACGGTTCAACTCATGCCCAAGACTCTGCAGGATCTCAAGGTATGCTGTGCTGTCCTCATTCAGGGCATGCAGGCGCTGCAAGCTTGGCTCCAGGCGCCAGTACACTTGTTCTCGTGCCTGCGTGGAAGGCGTTGAGGCAAGCAAGTGAGCAAGTTACCTCCCGTCTGTACTCCGTCTCACTTTGGGAGCTACAAGGAAGGGCGAGCTCCAAGCATTCGGCATCCCTGCAACGCATGCACGCTTGTGCAGTGCAAGCTCTGTTCAGGATAACACGCTTGTGCTCGTAGCTCCAGCTTCTCTCCCCCGGAATGTGAAACAAACTATAGTTGTGATGAAGGTTGAGAGTTTGAGGCTACAAACAACTACTCATAATTCCTTTGTTTTCCTTTTTTCTTTTAAGTTTACACATGCACGGTTAAGAAGCAAACCTGCTCGACATTATAGTAAGGTAGCATGACTGCGATTCTGGGCAGATATGGCTGCCACATAGGAAACGAGTCCTGCCATTTTTTTAGATTAGTGAGCAACAGACCAGGCTAGCTAAAATGTGAATGTAACTTGGCAGGTATGTGAAGCTCGGAGAGCCCGGTTTCACTGTTTTAGCATAGATATATATGCCGAAACGCTCCAGGAATTACCACGGTCAATCTTAATGTCCGGCTCATTGATGCATACCCATATGCCGGACATTAAGATTGACCGTGGCAATTCCTGAAGCGTCTCGGCGTATACCCCATGCTAAAACAGTAAAGGTGGGCTCTCTCAGCTTCACATATCTGCTAAGTTACATTGGTCAGATATTACACTGGGCCAGAAACACTGTAGAAACGAAACCATTATGCAACAATCATCAGTTTTCATTTGGTACAGCAAACATGAATGCTTGGCTGGCAACAGCCAGGAAATATGCACCCCCTAAAATTATAGGCGCTGCACTTGTGCACCTCCTGGTACGACCTGTAAGAGCTGTTTGTATTCAAGAAGCTTACTAGCAGCGACCGGCAGAAAGTTTTTGCAGTCTACCTGTGTATTCAGATCACCGAGAAAAGAAACAAGGAACTGGAGTGAGCACGAACATGAAATGGCGCACATACTTGGGCAAGCTGAGCTCGGTCAGATCCTTGCACAGCTGGAGACGCCAGAGCTGAAGTGGAGGGCTTCTGGCATGTCGCTGGCTTCGGCAGTGTGCTGGCCTTCTGATGCTTTGGTGGCGCAGCTGGCCACGTCTGGCTCTTTTGGCGACTGCTGCTTTTTACGGAGAGACATTAAGAACTCTTGCGCCGGACACTTGTCTCCGAAGGTCAACTTGCTCAGTCGGTGTCCATCGTTCGCGCTCCAACGATGTGGCAGGCCCAATAAAGTAATCATCACCGCACTATTCAGCACTCGCAGCAATAAAACATAACAGAACTATCATGAATATCTGCAGTAACCATACCACAGATGCTGTGCCGCGAAGGATACCGCGAAGGTTCCGCATTCGGTTTCTCCGCGGCCATCTTTGCCCCCCAGTGTTCACAGAAGCTTCTTACTATTCTAGCCAATTCTAGCAAAACTAAAAAACAACCCCAGGATGATGTTGAACAAAAACAAATTTTGCCATTTACAAGTTATATGCGCAAGTTTTTCTTATTTAGGGAATTAAAAAATTCTATGCGTTTAAATTTAGAATTTCCAAAATTGTTTTTGTTAAATATCCTGGTGTTGTTTTTTAGCTTTGCTAAAATTGGCGGAAATAGTCGGAAGCGTCTGTGCACACTGGAGGGCAAAGATGGCCACATAATAACCGAATCCCGAACCTTCGCGGTATCTTTCGCAGAACTGCATCTGTGGCATGGTTACTGCAGATAGCCATGCCACAGATGCAGTAATTCTGAGAATAAAAAGATTTGATTGATTGATTGATTGATTGATTCAAGAGAGTTCTGTTACGTTTTATTGCTGCGAGTGCTGAATAGTGCGGTGATCAAGCAGGCTTGCTCCAGGTCTTTTCACGGTCAGCAATGGTTTCTCGCGCTCCTAGCATCTAAAGCGGTGCCTCCTGCCTCCCCGGCCTGGTGCCGAGGGGGGAGGGAGAATGCCAATTCTGTCGGACAATAAATGTTCTTTCCTCCTCCTCCTCCTTTCCCTTGAACCGCGTGGAAAAATCGACACTTCCCAGAACCACCAACTTACATTGTGAATACGTCCGGAGAGCAGTTTAGGTTTAAGTCTATGCTGCCGTTCCAAGGCGACACATTCTCTTTAGAACAATTGTGGACCAAGCATCACCATCTATGCAGATGGGAATTTCATTTACTTGAACTTCGACGATTTCTGCCCCGGTTCAATGATTCCAGACGATGACTTCCCTGCGCCAGGGTTGTGGCTTGGCATTGATGAACCGTTTCAAGCCTTGTGTGGGTCGTGTTTGTCAATTTGGTAAACCTCCGCCGTCTCTGGAGCCCGGAAGTGTGGGGTTTCTCGTTTGTGGCATACTCTGCAGCAATCACAAGTTGTTGAGCCCTAGTGAAAGTGAGATTTGGCGTGGCGAGAAGGTGTCGCTGAATGGCTTCCTCGCATACCCCACAAACTAACCGGTCACAAAACTTGTACGAAAATGATGTCTACTCGCAGTGCCTGAGCGACACGATTCAGCACAGCAATGTAGTCGGGCACAGACTCGCCGGAAGCATTAGTTGAGTGTGAACCGGTGACTAGTTACCAATGTCCTTAGCCCTAAGTCTCTTCAAAGGCGGAGAAAAAAATATTGAAAGAGGGGCTTACACGGAGTGTTCACATGCGCGGCAGAAGACTGCACGCTTCATGTCGTCGTCCACAAACTCATCAGCCAGCAAGTAGAATCAAAGTCCAGCTGTTCTCTAACCTGTTTTCATTCTTCTGATGTTAATGCTGGGTGCCTCCCCTGTTGTTTATGCTCATTGCCACATGTTATGTACGAAAGCAGAGGTTACATCCATTCAAACTGTCTAGATTAATGAAAGGAAAAACACAGCTGCTCATTCGAACAGATACAATCGAACGTCGGCTCCGTGTCTAGGATTGTTGGATGCAATTTTGAATCCGACACGAGTTTTTAAATCTCTGCTTATTTTGCAGCCGTGTAAGTTTCAGACTCTGTTTCACATTTTTCTCACATGCGCACAAGTGTGATGTGAAATTCCGACATGGTGCAAATTAAGTAAGAACAGACGAGGTTTATTCATTGTTACAATTGGTGTTTACAGCGGAAGGTGTGACAAGTTAAGGCTGCTTCACTCACCTGCAACTGCTTACGAAAGGAATGGCTTGAAACCGATTTTAAGTCTCTTGTGACTGACTGGTCGGCCACTCAGGTCATAAGCTGTTGCAAGTGTGTGATGCCGCTTTTACATGAATAAGCTATAGTAGCTTCCAAAGTTACAACAACTTTCATGTGCCTTATACGTTTGAGGCGACATGCCCGTTTGCTTTACCCTAGTTCTCGAAAGAAACTATTATTTCCATTCGTCAACTTCTTTTAATGTTTATGTGAACTGTTGCTTTTCAGTGTGAACTTGCCATTTTGCTTTACAGCTGATAACCATATCGTTCCCATGTCTTCACACTGTTGATTTTTGCATGACCGTGCGTCATATAAAGGCCTCGGTTGTTTCGAAGGGACTGAGGAAATAGCATTCTTTGAGACCAGCACTGCATTGCAACGATATATTTAATGTGGTGAAATAAAAACTTCTCGAGTTCAAAGTATACACTCTTGTTTTTTCTCTTCACAGTTCCACTGGGCATGCCTATCGTCATACGAGTGTTTCTGACGGTACTAAGCTAATCTCTTTACCACTTCCCCAATTTGCGGTTAGAGCGTCGAGCAGCTGTAGATATAGCCGCATTTAGTTTGGGTCGGGAGAGCCGCGGCACCGCTAGAAGGCAAGCACGAAGATCTGCGTCGCCGCGAGTGACGGTGATGCGATGACAACGTACAGGCGAAATAAAAATGGTGACGATACTTCAAATTGAGCTTGTGGGTCAGCGTAAGCGTTTGTGACGACAAAGAATATTTTCGTATCGAAAGCAAGTGTTCATGCATGGCATGCTTCACATCCGCCGCGTTGGCGACGAACCTCCTCAGCAAGAATAAAGTCTACACCTGCGTTGACATCAGGGGCGGATTTAGAGAGGGGGTCCGGATGTCCTGACCCCCCTCTTGCTTTCTGCGTCTGTAAAATGTAGGGCGTGAAACGAGGGAGAGGGGGAGGGGGTTCCTGAACAAATGGTACGCTGACCAACACCTGACCCCCCCCTCAGGAAATTCCTGCATCCGCCCCTGGTTGACATCGAGAGAAGGCTCGACTTCGGAAACCAGCGGTAGGCGTTGGTAGTATCCCTGCTTCGCTCTTATCAAGCGACGAGTTGGGAACGCTAAGAGAAGTACCTTCGCCTTTTACGCACTCCTGCAGAAGCATGATGCGAGACGTCGCATACTGCGGCCGTCGCGTAGTTGTGTCACCAAGTGTTGAGTCCCTCGCGTCACCGCGTTTACAGCATCTCAGTCGCGACTGCGTCGACCCCGTAGGCTTCCCGTTTCAAGCGTTTCTGGCTTCAGCCGTGACTGCATCGAAGATCGACGGCGTAGGCTTCGTGTTTCAGGCGGCGGCGGGCGCCAGGTTTACCCTACCGCAACGGCGCGAGTGACGTCATGTCACGTGACAATTCACAAACCAATAAAACAACTGGTTTCGTTTTGAAGCGGAAGTGACGTCATGTCACGTGACATGACAAATTGCTTGGCGGAAGTGACGTCATGTCACGTGACAAGGGGGCGAGGCCAGGTGCTCTACGGGATATGGTTTGCTTATAGACCTTTTCATTTTAGTAGTTGCCTCACCGGCGCATAGAGGGCGCTGATGCACTCGGCGCCATTAGGTTGCTTCAATTTGGTTGGTTTCGGTTTCAACTTAAACGCGGCTATGTTGCTGTTTCACGTTCTTTTTGCGTAATTTTGTGATACGATTATTTTCCTTGTAGCACACAACCAATGAAACAGTGGTATTGAGTCACTTGGAGGACGACGAGCCTAAATTGCGTCTATTGTATTTGAGTCTAATTTGCGGGCTTTTTTTTACCAACTCTTTTCATGTATCTGATTTTGGTCGGTTGCGAAACGCCTGACTGATGTACAGGGAAGATTACCATCGTCTACGGCCGTACCCGATGACCACCAGTTTCCAGAAACACAAACTAATGAAGAGACTAACATGTGAATATAAAGAAGCATATCGACAGCTTGATTAGCAATGTGCTGAATCAGCCAGAACAGATGAACTCGCGAGTTTACTACTCAATGTTTGGTTTTTGTGGGCACCCAACCTTTAGTGAACTTCGCAAACTAAAAATGTATCGTGTAATGACGCAGATAATTGATATAAACAGGTAGTATCGTCTCGGCCTTTTTTTTATTCAGTACTTGAGCATGTTTTGACAGGCCGAGTAGGAGATTTCTTAAATTATCAACCCTGTTAAAGTACTCATAAGCAACATTTCGCGATATTGATCCTTGTAAATAACTTTTTTTTTATATGAACATTTGCTTACTCAAGATACGATATAAGTGACAGGCCCGTCAAATTAAATCTGACATTTGCCTTCCCTAAAATTGGCCAAATAAAATTAAAGGCTGCAGGAGGAGAAATACCTCGGAAAGTTTGGCTGAATTCTAGCGCTAGGCAACACTTCACAGACCTGTGTGAACAAATATTTCCTTTGTTTGAACAGATCAGCTTTGTAAATTTCGGCGTCGCCAGCCACCAAAAGTAAAGCTCTATTCGCCATCGACAATCCTGGACTCAAGTAATTGTTATGCAAACGACTTCTTTTTTTTTTTGGCAATAAATATTGCGGATTTTAGATACTGGCAAAAATTAAAACAGCGTACGCAAAAAAAAAAAAAAATCGTCGTCATTATTGCGCATTTCCCGAACCCAAACCGCGTTTTGGATTAGCAAATAGAAATGACGTTATTTCTTTGTGCACGCTATTCCAAAACTCGCTACTGTAGTCGTGGCCGTTTCTTACGCGGGAAGCCCCAACTGGTTATCTAAATATCATCAATAAATCACTTAAATGACTGTCGAAATGGAAGCGAGCACGGTATATATCTTCTTAAACTTCATAAGTAAACCGACCAACCGAACGATTAGGTCGCAAAAAAAGATTGAGAACCTCATACACATATGTAGGTGTGATATTATGAACAAACAAATCGCCTGATGTTGACGTAGCACTACTTCTAGCCTAAGATAAAATACAAGTTAAACGTTCGGTGTCTATCTCCTCCGCGAGTTTCCTCACATAATCAAAAGGAACAGATTTCGATATATTATAAATACAAAGAACGAATCTTTCAGGAAATACAGATAGTCTCCTTGCGCTGACTATTCTTGACGCCTTCCTATCCTAAATGCACGATATAAATATACGCGCTTCTTACTGAGAATGTTCCACCACTATTAGTAAACAAAACCTCAGTTGTCATAAGGACCTTTGAACCCTCGTGATGTCTTAGTCGTCGAGTAGACGTATCGGGCTACAATTTCCGAAGTAAGGCAAGAAAGCGCGGCGAAACGCGCGAAAAACACGATTACAACCAATACAACGCATCCGCCAAGGTACAGAGGGGAGAGCGGCGCAGCAACTTGAAGCAACCTAATGGCTGCCGCGTCACGTGATTCCAAGATGGCAGCGCCCATGCGGATGAGAAGGTCTATACGCCGCCGGACAAACTCAACGCATGGTACCCGTCTCCGGCATGCACGCACTGCGGGTGCGAACAGGCCGATGCGTATCACGTCGTGTAGGCTTGTCATAAGGTCCACGGCCTACTTTACGCAGCGAGGGCCTAAGCCAACGGCTACTGCTGGCAAGGAGAGCAGCCATAGCGTCCAAGGCTAGTAAAGCCGCGGAATGGAGGCAGTCACCGATTGTTTTCCCTTGCTTTCTTTATTTTATTTGACTCAATGAAGATGTTTTTAACAATAATAGCAACAACCCTTGTACGTGCTGCTGCAGAAGGGACAAAAATGGCACTGGGAAAGAGGACAACAAGGCGTTCGTCCGATCGAAGGCAGCCTTGAGTGAGTCTAATATGCTAACTCACTAAGACCCCAAGGAGCCGCTGGTTCTTGAATGTTATGCCTTCCACATTGAATGGGCGCTGTTCTTTTTTCCGTATCGTTGTGGAAGCGACAGGCGGCTGGCTGGATTTCGGTCGCGGACTGGCAAAAGCAGAACAAAATTACTCTCAGCTACAACGAGATGCAATGGCATTGTTGTTTACTGTCATAAAGTCCCGCAACTATTTGTTGGGAAGGGACTTTACCCTGATCACCGACCACAAGCTTTTTGTGGGCCAGTTTCATCACGACAAACTCGTATCGGCAGTGGCAATTCAACGATGGGCCGTCATACTCCGAGGGTACAGCTGCCGCATCGAGTACAGATCAGGTGCAAGTAATGCTAATGCCGGTGCCATGAGCAAACTGCCCCTGCTGGCGGATCCGAAGGAACTGGAAGAGGAGGTTTCAGAAATCATCGCGTTTCTGGAGAATGTGAGCGACGGCCTCTCACGACAAAACAAATGGCACAGATGACGGCAGAAGATCAAGTGCTGCGTAGCGTCATCAGCCATCTCGAGCTCGGATGACCGCGGAAGTTTTTGGTGGAGCAAGACAAGCTCCGACCGTAGTGGAACAGAAAAAAGTAACTTACCGTGCAACACAACTTGCTGTACTGGAGACAACGGTATGTCGTTCCCGGGAAGGCCCGTGAATTTGTTGTCCTGCTTCTCCACGAGACGCACCAAGGGGCTATAGACAGGAAACAAGTTTCTCGGGGAAATTTCTGGTGGCCCTCTCTGGACTTTACAATCGTAAACCTCACACATCGCTGCGAGCTCTGCTAACAAGCCTCTTCCATGCCAGCAGCTCAGAAGCCCGTTGACAGACCTGCGACCGGCGAACCTTGGTCGATGTTGCACTTAGACTACGCCGGTCCGATCGACGTTAGGATGATCCTGAGTGTTGTAGACGCGTATTCGAAGTGGATTGAAGCAGCGGTTACGTCTCACGCTACTTAGGATTTCACTGTCCGAGAACTTTGGGAGTTATTCCGCTGCTTTGGAATTCCAGGGAACGTGGTCAAAGACAATGGTGGTCCATACACGAGTGACGAGTTCTCCCGGTTCTTAAACCCGCAATCGAACGGCTTGGTGGATCGAGCGGTCCATACGGTTAAGCATGCTTTGAAGAAAGCAACCGGGCCTACATTAGACGTTAAGTTGTGCCGGCTGCTCCTAAACTATCGCCAAACACCTTTGACTTTAAGCATCTACCCACTTCAGTTATTCTTAGGAAAACAGATTTGGTCTCGGTTGGACACCTGCTTCCTGGACAATACATTAAAGTCGACGGGGGAATGTGGAGGTCATCCCGCCCACCCACTTCTCAAACGAGGTCAGAAGGTCTTTATCCGAAACTTTGGTAAGGGGCTAAACTGGCTGTCGGGAGTCTTCAGGAGAACAGGATGGCTCTCTAACGGTAACCGTACGGACGAATGCGAAATTGGTGCGTCGCCATATTGATCAAGTGCGTTGGAGGCGAACCAATGATCCACTAGGGTTTCCAGAAAGGACAGGCTCAGAAATGTCACCAAAACCAACACCTAGATCACCAGACGCCGATGTGCCCTTCGACGGGGCTCTAACTGGTCAAGAATTGAACACGGTGCCAAATCAGGGCCAGTCTACTTAAGTCCTCCTACAACTACTCCCACTAGCTCGAACCCTCCCACTTTAACTCCTGTGCTACGTCCACGACGTCCTACTCGAGCTGGGAAGAAAGCGCAGCCTTTTCAAGCTTATAAATAAAACAAATTAGTCATTAGTTGTTTATACAGCGGGAGTTTAGTCTGCCAGAACATGGCGACCTTGTTACCCACTGCTGATGAGCAATTTAGCCAGTGCACTACGACTGCTATCCTGGGGTATTTACATCTTTAGAAGGGGAAAGAGGTGTTACGAACTTGTACTAAAAGAACGACGACAACAATGTTCGCTCGTCGGGTGCTCAGATCACGAGCGGCCAGCTTCGGTAAGCCGTTATGAATTAAAGAGGTCAGTATCTTTTCTTCACAGTGACAGCTTATTATATCACCACCCCGGCGATTTGTTTACCACATTGCTACAAATTATTCTGGTAGACGTCTACGCGTTCCAGTTCGGCCCTGTAGTGGTCTACCCAATAAGGGCGACCGGTCACGGCGCGGTGAAGACAGACGATATTTTCAGCAAGATTCTGATAGCAGGGGAAGAAGAACGACACGATAGTCTTGAATCGTGGTAAAAGTAGATAAACTAATTAAAAGGCTTAAAACGCGCAGACAAAACGAAAACAATGAAGACACGAAGAACAAACGACAGACGCTAACTCTCTACTGATTTTATTAAAAGTCCTCATCACATACATAGACGCTTTGCACAGACGCCGTATTACAGCCGCCATTGCTGACCTCTTGTCTTACCGAGATACCGAGCCACTGAAATGGTCATTGACAAGCCTCCAGAAGGGCCAATGCTGGGGAGAAAGACATATTAGAATCTAAAATGGCAATAACCTGGCTTGCTATTGCAGTGAAGTGAAGTAAACGGAATAAGGGGAAACAGAGACTAAAGATCGGTTATGGCGGTGCCCATACAAAGCTGCTGCAAAGCGTCTGTACATACACTCCTCTGCCGGACCCGCATCACAACCATTCGCCACTCCTACAAACAGCCATCCAAAAGCGTCAGTTCTTTTTAAGTAAATAGATAGATGGTTTGCTGACGCAATTGTCATCCGTCTTTTTGATATAATACCACTGTCAAAAGAACCTATTAAGCTCTTTACTAGAAAGGACGATCTCCTAAAAGGAGAAGCAGTTCGTGCCATACGGCACCGAAAATGGTCCTTCCCTTAAAGCTTCCTTTTCGGAAAAGGAGCTGGCTCGAGTCCTTTAATACAAAGGAAGGACTCTCTACAGTAGGCGCTAACGGCACTGGGGGGCTATGTTGCGCTTTTTGGACTCCCAGGAGACTTGGAAGAGGGAAGTGACGTCAACAACGCAGCAAATGCAGATTGGATGTTGATTTTGTTTTCTTCTGTCAACTTCCAATCTGCGTTTCTCTAGTCGTTGACGTCACTTCCCTCTTCCAATTCTCCTGGGAGTCCAAAAAGCGCAACATAGCACCCCAGGAGTGAGCTGACGCGTCATTTTGTCTCCCTGGGGTTAGAACTTTGAAAGACTGACCTCACCGTGTTCTTTTTCAGGCGTTGGCTGACAGAACTGTGCTCTTGAAAAACTTTCGCTGATCTGTATCTTCGTCCTCCTCACGCGGCTCGGGCTATTCAACAACTCGCCCGCGCGCTCACTCCTCTTCGAGTATTCCTGATATCAAGCATTAAACTGGGAAATAGATAATTTTCAGATCTGAACTATCGGAAGATACTAGTTTTCAATGATTTATAGGCTTCAGTAAGCAGGCCATAATTTATCGCACTCTAAATTTAGTACACTGTCGTGCTTGCCAGTGTCTGGCTGACACGAAAGTTTCTTGCGCATGTTTCCTTTAAGTATTTTTTGAATTATTTGCGCTTCAAAAATTGCCCGTAAAAGAAGCATTAACTTGTAATGATTTAAACGATTATAAACATTTAGAATAACATTTTTAGTTTCGGTTTTAAATTTGTGTGGCCAGTCTCAAATGAATGAATGTCGGTGGTAATTGGTATTTTGCCGGCCCTGTGACAGCAGCTCCTTTAGCAGAATATCCTTTAGCGGAAAGGATAGTTAATGAAAAGAAGCTTTGGGGTGTCGTCTGGCAGGGATAGAAAATGCCTCAATACTCTCTTTCTCGGTTTTATCTTCCTTAAAAAATGTCTGTCAATTCCAAGTCAGGTTTACAGCCACAACACCTACAGTGGTAAAATGTGGCACTAAACCTGGCTTTGAATCGACAATATTAATTAAACAAGAAAAAGATAAAACCCACCTTACCGAAAAACCCAGAATAAATTTCGCTATCTGGATTATGGAACTGAAAATCTATCTGGATTCTATCTGAATTTCAAGTTTTCAGAAATTATTCCTCTGTCTGCAATCTGGATTTCAGATTTATAGAAACAATTCCAGTTAGATTTTCGGTTGCATAATCCAGATATTGAAAATATATACTGTGCTTTTCGGGGCAAAGACATATTATTGAGGCGTTTTATATATATATATATATATATATATATATAAAACAGGTGACAATTTGGTTAGGCGCCATCTACTTATTTGCTTCAGAATGAAGTGACGTTTCTGAATGGCCGCGTGTAGGAGCGGTGATTGACTGTGATGCGAGTCGGTCAGAGGAGGCTGTAAATATGTGGTGATAACATCTAATGCAATCATTTGAGAGTTAGTTCCTGTACTGATGTTTTTGTGTCTTCGTTGTCCTCGTTTTGTTCCCGCTTTGCAAACCTTTTAATTAGTATTGACCAACTAGCCCCCGAAAAAATTTTAAATCTGAGAAGCAGTAACCAGGGTTGGCCGTTATCTCCGCTCCGCATCCGTGCGGTGCGAACGCCAGAAGCAGAATGACGCTCAGCCATTGCGCCAACGGAGAGGCTGCTATTTTCTTTTATTCGAGCACAAACAACGCCGGCCAGTTCAGGTCAAAAATGCGCTGCAGGATTTTTTGCAGACAAAATTAAAAATCGCGTATTTCCAAGAGAACTTTACAAATGCCTAGTCATTCGGGTTTCGGTTTGCGAGTGGAAAAAACACTTCTAACTTGCTGGACTATGTTAAAAGAAATTTAAATATAACTTCCTTGACAGTGGGGTAGGCATGCCGTACTGCCATGCGCAGCCGCCATATGCTGCACAACCCCAAAAGAAAAAAAAAAGTAAAGAAAACTAAATCACAGAGTTGTCAATTTCGAAATTCAAAAAAGTTATCATACTTATACTTACAAACCCCAAAAATAAGAGAACATAAAGAGAAAAAAAAAAAAGAAACAAATAAGATTTTAGTCCACATTGTGAAAGTGGTTAGACAGCGAAGCTGTGGTATCACCGGCTACGATTGCCCACTGCACTATAGACCCATTGCGACGCGCGGAAAACGTTGTCACGTGCTGCGTTCACAGAGCTTGATTGGCTGGGTTGGCTCGTGGGGTCCGCTGGCACCGTACGCAAGTCATTGCCCCACAGCGGCGCGGAGAGAAGTCACATTCGTCACATTAGAAACCTGTTTGTATGTTGCGATTTCCGAAGCGTGAATCTATTGGTACATAAAAAAAAGGTGTCGGTGCAATGTATACTTGCTACGTTTCAAGGTCTGAGACATTGAATAGACTGCTCGCAAAATTGCAGCTATCCTAGCGGCGAACTGCCGGGCCCATCGTCTCGGGAACACTTTGTTACTGAGTTTCGGTTACGATTTGCCAACCTCATTTCACGACATCCCCGTCACGACAAAATACAGTGCTTGCATTATCGAATGTATGACCTTCCCTAAATTTATAGTACTGTAGGTGTTGCCTTCCAATACGGATATAATGTTGGGGCACGCATTTTGAGGCTCCCGAAGCGCCATAGTTTTCGGGCAGGTAAGTGCATGGCTACAATAGCACATGGAAGAAGTGTACTGAGCCGATCATCCTGTTCCATTATCTCCTCAATTCCCTGGGTTTCTTAAATTATCCTTGAACCGGGAGGATCATTCTGCACTCTAGGCTGCAATGCCCTGTCCCTTTTTTCCCCTTCCTTTTCTTATTTTTTCCTTCTTCATCTTTCTATTTTATGTATTCTATATCTTATATGTATTAGGCTTATTTCTAATGGAAATGAATGCAGAAAGTGCTATGTTTCCAGATACTTGCCAGATTTTGGTAATATTGGTATACAAACAGAATTGCTACATCAGTGACCAGCAGGTCACATTTTGAACATCGCTGGCCATAAGAAAAGCGATTTCTTTTTGGCCAAATGCTTGGGAGCTTGGCAGACATATTTGCTTGCCACTTGTGGCCGAACAGAAATGGCGCATCAGTGGTCATACATTTATGGATCCTCTTTTGAACGCCGGTGGCCAAGAGAAAAGAGGGAGTTCTGGGACCAGATGCTATCCAGACATCTTCTTGTCTCTGGTAGCCGAGCAGAAATAATGCATCAATGGCCACACACGTTCGAATAATTTTTTCAACACCTGTGACCAGAAGAAAAGAGAGTGCTCTGTGGCCAGATGCTTGCCAGACATCTTTTTGTCTCTGGTAGCCAAGCACAAATAATGCATCAGTGCATCATTTGTGGCTGTGTGTGGCCATGGCCAGAAACTTTCGGATTATCTTTTGAACACCTATGCCCACAAGAAAAGAGAGTGCTTTGTGGCTACATGCTTGCCAGACATATTTTGTCTGTGGTAGCTGAGCAGGAATGAGGCATCAGTGGCCATACACTTTCGGATCATCTTTTGAACGCCTGTGGCCAGAAGAAAACAGGGTGCTCTGGGGACAGATGCTTTCCAGACATATTTTTGTCACTGGTAGCCGTCCCCCTCAACCAAGGGGGGGACCCTCTGACAGGGGTCCCGCCTTGGGAGGAGAGGAACAGCAAAATTACTACGGCGGCTGTTGTTGGAGCAGGGATGCCCTAGACCGTTGTCGACCCCTTGATGTCGCCCTCTTGTGGCCCTTCGCAGGGTTGGGCTGGTGTCGGGCTCTGTGGGGTCCTTTCTCCCTGTCGTTCCTTCCTGGGTTGTTCTTTTGGCAAGGCCCAGTTTTATTTTTTTCCATAGTTTAGTTCCCAGTTGGCTTTTTACATGAAACTCATTTTTGATCCAAGGATTTAATTCATTTATATTGAATTGGCTTTAAGTCTGTGGTGCGAAAACGGGAGCGGAAGCAGGGGACAATTATTTTTTAGTCTTTTACATGCAGCCCCAAACTCAAAATCTGTCTCTGGCAGCCGAGCAGAAATGATACATCTGTGACCATGCACTTACGGATCATCTTTTGAACACCGATGGCCAAGAGAAAAGTGAGTGTTCTGTGGCGAGGTGCTGGCCGGTCTTTTTTTTATTACCGGTGGACAGACAAAAACTGAGTTGTCTGTGGCCAGATGCTTGCCAATCATTTTTTATTACCAGTCGAAAAGGAAAACAGAGTTGTTTTTGGTCATACACTTGCCGGTGATGGCCAGACACGCACCACATTTTTCGTGCTGCCTGGGTACGGTCCTGCTATCCAGACAGCATTATATATATCAGACTTTTATAGAGGCGATTCTATATGCTCCATGTGACCCAGAGGAAGTAAAACGAAAGGTTTCATCATGAGATAACATATTCCTAAGCCAACCTGCGGCTCTAAAACAACGGAGATGCTCACATTCCTCCTCAGTCTGCCATAGCTCGAATGTCGCTGTGTGGAGCGTCGCTAAGCGGAGTGCAAGTTCGTCCGCTTGTATTACAGGGGTTGTGGTGACGTCACAACGCCGCGCTCTGATTGAAGAATAGTGGGTAGACCTCAATGCCAGCTGCCTTGAGGTATACCCACTATCCATCAATCAGAGCCAATCAGGGCCTGGCGTTCCGACGTCACCTCAACCCCTGCAAAAGAAGCAGACGAACTTCCGCTCCGTATACCTTGTTTACGCAAGCACTTCTGGGCAATTGTGTTTTTATTTTGGACTCACTGAACGCTATAAAACTCATTCAATATCGAAGGAATATAGGTTAAAGAGCGTTAATACGACCACTTTGTTACGAGGGTAGTCCTGCCTACGAAATAGTAAATTGAGCTGTTGGATTATTACTCTCCGAATTTAGTCGCAGAAAAGTTTTTGCGAGGCAATGAAATGAAAGCGGCCGGGAGTAATAGAAGGAACAAACGGTTGGTTGGGGAAAATAGTTTATTCGCATATACTCTCAGAAACATTGGATCTCCAGTTGTACATTTCTAGAGAACAATTCTTTATCCACACAATAGATTCTTACTTCAGTGTTTTGACTGGCGTCGTACGTGTCGATGAACACATAATTTGTCAGAAATCCCGACGAAGTCTCTAAAATCGGTTGAAAAAATCGACACCTGCAAGCAGCGATCTCAAATTTGCAACAAATGAAGTTTAGTGGTGCATTTTACCTTTCTGTTTAGTTTAAAGGGCCCAGCTTCTATTCCGTAAACAAGGAGATTAACAAAACTTGCAAGGGTCAACGGCGGACATCAATGTAGACGATCGAGTTATCGAATATTGTGCTTGTGGCGCCATTTGCCGACAGGCGCAGCGATCAGACGACGCATTCAGTCGAACGCGACGACCTGGTTGTCTGCAAGCTGTTGCGCCATCGGAAGATGTCGCAAGAAGTCCAAGTCTCGGTAATTTGGTCGTTTATGTCAGGGGTCTCCAAACTCCAGCCCGCGTAAGCGCTCCTGCAGGCCCGCGAATGGCGCGGTCTTTCCTATAACGCCCGACCCGCGGCCCGCTGCTACAAATGCCAAAATAAGTGCGCATGACAAACAAAAACAACGCCGCGACTCGCACCTAAAACGCAAACGAAGCTACTAAAAATAATGAGAAATAAAAAAAAAAACTAGTGCATCAAAACGCGCGTCTCTCGCATTATTGTTTATCGTACGTTGTCATCACCAAAATTACAATTCGTAGTTCCTTGCACTATGTTTGTGGAACAAGGATAACATTCATTAGCGTTCTCATGTATATAGTGCGTAGTATCATGCGTCAAAACTCATGCATATTATCATCATCAGGTGTAAGTCTCATGTATACTGCCTTGTCTGAGTATGCCATAGTGACAATGAATTATTAGATACATATTGCATTTAAAAATAAGTATATGTATTCCCACCTTACACATATTTTGACTTCTTGCTCTGGTTATTTTTGTTTGTATTTAAATGCTTATTAAGTTTTATTTACTTAGTGTTTCCTCATGTATATTCTCTTATTTATTTTGCTGCCCTCAAAACCGTGACAAGTCCCTAATCCGGCCCATTAGCCAAAATGATGGAGACCCCTGGTCTACTCTGACATCTGCCGTTGGCCCTGCCAGGTTTATTAGTCTCATTTTTCACCGGACCATCGCAACGCCTTGATATTAAAAAAAAAAAATATATAGAAAAGGTAACGCATACACACTACTAAAATACACTTTTGGTAAACATCTGAGATCGATGCGCACAGGCGTGGATTTTTTCTGCCAATGTTATTGCGTAGCTCAGGATTAATGTAAGTGGAAAAAAATGAAAGCCGTTTACAACTCCCTGTAAAGTCGAATTAGAGCGCAGCTCTTGAGGAGGAGGAGGGGAAGGTACGGAGAGGAGGCTATGCCCCGCCTCCTCTCCTGCTCGCCTCCCATTTAGGGGAAATTGTTTTCCGCTAGATTTAGCGGGGAAATATTTTCCGCTAGATTTAGCGGGGAAATTTTTTCCGCTAGATTTAGAGGGGAAATGTTTTCCGCTAGATTTAGCGGGGAAATTGTTTCCGCTAGATTTAGCGGGAAAATTTTCCGCTAAATTTAGCGGGGAAATTTAACCATAATGCACTGCGCGGTTATGTCGACGGCGACGCCGACGCCGCTCAAGCCGGAAACTGGCGCCTAAGAGCTGCGCTCTAAAAAATACATGGGAAGGCCCTATAAAAGCATGTCAAAGGCGGCGATTGATCCAGCCACAAAAACTATTCGGCGCACCTAAGCAACGGGCGACCGAAGAAGGACTTCTGGATCTTTACTCCATATCATCGCTCTGTGGCGCTATGAGGCCTCTCAGCCGTTATACTGCCTCAATCAATCCAGCGCTGTGGACGCTTGACGTCACTACGCTTCCCACACGTCGTTGTGCCTTTCCCGGAGATCACGTGACACTCACACGGCATTGGATTCGTTTCCATAGCTCATTACATCCTCCGCGGTCCACCATGAGCTGAAACGGAGTTTTCTTCCTCCTGGAAGAGTACTCGGTCGGTATTTCGACAAGTGCAGCTTGGCCAGCACGTACTTCTCAACGCGGATGCAGTAAACTCGCTAATATCATGTTCATCAGTGTTCACTGCGACTGCATAGAATCGTCAGCAACAACAGTTTTCGCTCGGACCAAGTTCACAAGTTGATGATTTTATGTATTCAGCTTGACACTGTCGATCATCGATCGAAATACTTTTTTTTTTTCTCAGCACCGCATTCAGTACATGGCATCGACCTGAGCGCGGTGCCGACTTATAGACAAAATCAGCGATACCTGGTTTTCTGTCGCTGCATTTACCAACGAGAGAAAGTCGAACCGCAATCACAGATAAAACTATTATACCCTCTCCACTTGTCATTCCCCGTTCACAAGGATTTCATAATAGCAGCTCCGTTAACAAAAAACGTTCAGCCTTTCCACTCTCGTGAAGAAGGAAAACCAGCGGAGCTGTACTCGATACACTGTGTGCTTCTTCTTCGTCGTCGTCTGTTTTTCGCGCTGTTTCCTACGATGAATTCCCACCAACGCGCCCAACTATCCATTCTTCTATTATAGCTGGAAAGGTTGCCGCCATCTAGGAGCGACGGCGGACACTATACTGGTTGTGTGCTTGCCGCCGTCGCTTATTGATGGCGGTAGCTGTCCAGGTAGGTTTGTTTCGAGATACACGGACACGATCCTGGGAAACCTAGCCCTTAACAGCTCCGCTGTAAAACGATTGTTCTGCAAAGAGTGTTTCACTAGAATTTGACGGAAAGGGAACTTAATGAAACGCCCGTTAACGTAATTTGCACTTTGGGCACACTTCCTTTTAGTGACGTATCCTTCATCACAGCATCGCACCAACAGGGTCGGCTGAACACTGATGTACCTTCAGCATTCCGTGTGCAAGGTGGTCTTTTTTTCGGGACCATTTGTGCAGTTCATATCCCCACACATTTTACGTCTTATGCACGAGCGCATCAAACTCGTGCGACCAATCTGCCTGTTTGAGTCGTCCCCAGGGATATGCCCCTACGAAGTAGGAACCAGCGGCCGCTTGTCGTCGTCGTCTTCCCTCGCCGGTGCGTCTGCGTTGTCGCCAGGGAGGGATAGTTCCTTGTCGAGGGCGCCCCAGGTTCGCTGAGCTGGTTCCTGGCTTGAGAGCAGCGAGCTTCGCGGAGATAGCACGCCGTCCGGGTTTAGCTTGCTGTGCCTCATGCCGTACGTGAAGTACACCAGGAGACCTGCAACCCAGTGAGTTTCCGTTTAGCGGGCACATCGTCAGGCATCAAAATCATGGCGTGATAAATTGGGAAATGAAATAAGTTGCGGAATGACAGGTCTATTGTCTTGTCCTGCACATTCTCAATTTTCCCAAGGGCGAAGATGTAGCTGGATGTTAAGTGGTGTCAATCAGAACTTCCCCAAAGGCGCGAACACGAGCTTCCTTCAGCGAGCGCTAACAGGGTAGCCGTGTTGCTTCAGTTATATGGTCATTTGGAACCAGTGTTGTACACGTTCCTCAAAAAGAGGAACCGAAGCTCGTTCCTCGTTTTTTTTATTTTTGGAACGCGTTCCTGTTACAAGTTCCATCTCTGAGAAAGGAACTTGTTCCCGTTACGATTTTAAAAATGGAACGTGTCGTTACATATAGTTACATTTGTATTTAACTAATTACCATAATTAATTAGATGAAACGAAGTTTTTTTTTATTATCTATCCCGTCAAATGGCAACATATGAATTTGAACGCCGTGATGAAAGGACACCTGGAGATGAAAACAAGCGAAAGCAAGGTTTCATTTGTTGATATATTCACGTTTAAGAATCTCAGTGTTTTGTCATATTCATGCTTATGGTGAGCGATACAGACGAGCCAAATGTACTGTTACCCCAGATTGTACGAGCGTTTTGCAAGAACCTCACATGTTTCAATTTAACAAAGTCTCTTGTTCGAATTTAACAACAGTTGCTTCTTCATGTTGCTGTCTGTCTGCAATACGAGCAAGTGGAAAAGAGGGTAAGACTTTTGAATTTGGAAGGTCAGTCTTGAAAACTACCAGTTCTTCTTCGTGAAGGTTGAATTCGTTGTTCAGTTTGAAGGTGGGAAAAGAGGAAAGGGAATGAAGGTTAATCTTTCTGCATCTGGCTAATGTTTGGGATCAAAGGGTGTGTTTGATGTCCGGTAACCTGATTTTTTGTTGTAACTGTAGGTCTCTTCGTGGAAGTTCAGTGATGGCTGTAGCCGGCTTTAGATTTCTGGGTGTATGGGGATTCGTGCAAGCATAGAAAGTAGCTGAATTTGACATGTCCCTTTTTCTGTCTTTTCCTTCAACTAAATGTTTTCATATCTGCACCGCAGTCTTGGGCACTGAAAAGCGAATCAATGCCCACTATCTCTCCAGCAGCCGACTGTTACCAAGCGAGGACCCCATAAAATAAACTCTTAGTAACAAAAATGTTAGAGATCCTGCTCTTAGTAAATATATTGTTTTTATATTTTGTTTTTAAATTCCCCTTTTTGAAATAAAATAAATATGACCCCACTGGAAAAGGAAAAAGGAACGCCGTTCCTTCTCCCGTTTCCGCAAAAACGTAACGAGTTCCCGTTCCAGTTCCACCAATGCAAAATGGAACGGCGGCGTTCCTTCTGTCCTCCTAAAAGGAACTCGTTCCAGGAACGTCGTTCCTTCGAACGCCGTTCTGTTCCGTTTGGGACAACATGCAACAGTTTGCTTGAAGAGTTGAGTGAGGGGGCTGAGGGAGGGAAAGAAGAGAGTTTGCGTTTTGACAGACTTGTATTAAATGAAATAGTCTGTTGGTTATCAGATCATTTTGTACATTTCCTGGAGATTTGTTTTGACATCCACCATAGCAATATGTTCGTGATCTGTTGTTTTGTATTCCAAATTTCTTTCTCAAAACGTTCTGGGATGCTAATTGATGCCATTAACGGACTGAATGTGGTATGAACGACTGATACAGCTACAAAAAAAAAAAAAAAAAACAGTGCACAGGCGCTGCTGCTTTGCCGTTACAAAACCCACTCTGCCCCGTGTTATGGTGGTGATCGCAAACGAGGGCTAGGTGTAAGTCGCCTTAGAATGAGCGCAGACCTAGGACAAAATCTTGTGCTTCAACACAAACACCAACACTGTAAAAAGATAATGGGGCGCTAAAGTGTATATTTATAAGAAGTTGAACATTCTACAATAACACAATTACTGCTGAGTTAAACAGATCGAGGAAAGTAAAACGCCAGCTTTACTACGTGAGGTGCATATATCGAATTGAGGGTGAACCACGTGGTATTCTACGATAACGCACTTCAGATAAGTCCGTATAAATGACAGTGAGAAAAACTATATAGTTTCAATCCAAATATGCAAGTATTTTAGAGCTAAATTGATCATCGTGTTTTCTTTTTTGGGGCGGCACAGCGGCAATTGCTTCCAATGAACTGCACATTCTGTCATTGGTGACATGTCTAGGAATTGTAAACATATAAAAAAGGTGGAGTTTTCACACTATTTTTAATATTTGACATAAACGTCAACGGAAATGATTTATTTATAATCAATTAAGGTGTAGTCATTAATTTGGCAAAACATTTGATCGCCGCCCAACCTTAACATTTACTCAAGCGGATGGCAAAACCTGCAGTACAGACAAAAATTTTGCTATTAACAATATGAAAACAGTGCACGCTTAAATAACTACGGTCGAACAACATGCGTTAGACATTTTCTTAATGCTGCAGTGGGACACCCTGATACTGGGCCGCTTTGACGAGAAAAGCATATTCTCAGAAACATCGGATTCGATGCCCAGCCGCAACACTTCTGCCAAAAGACTGCCGCACCCGTGAGTTCGCGAAATTATTTTGCCTCCCGCGCAACTTCTGATTACTATTCTTATGGTACGAAATAAGGCAACATCATGTGCATAAGGCAGCATTTTGACTTCTCTGTTATTTAGTGAAAACCTCCTTATCAGATTATTTTTCATTACATTTCTAAAGGGGCTCTAAATAAACCAAGGAGTTGGCATCCCATTAATTTGAACCAAACTGATTATGATTTTGCCTATCGGTACATATTCTAATGTTTCATAAAGTACCTTGTGTTGCACATGCGGTCAAAACCCTTCCACTTATCAATCTAGAGCATGGCAACTTGATCCAGATTATCATCGCACAGCTCTAATGTACTCCTAGTAATGTGAAAATTTGTTCAGATGAATCTTTCACCAGTACTACGCGTCTCATGCTCTTCTGCGATTTCACTTCTGATGTAGTTTTTCATATTGTAAACATTTGTTTTTGGTAATCCTTCTTGGGGATGACTATGCATTATTTGTGTCGAGAAATGAAGGCGGTAACTGCCTCACCTTGCGTGTCTAATTCCTTATTGGTGCACGAAGGTGTCGGGTAGTGATGTGTTTGTATTTCTTACAAAAGGCCAGCCGCGACGTCGCAAGGTCACTCAAGTCAAAGCAGCCCTTCGTAATAACGTACGCACGCACGACACTCCCATACCCCGCAATCTATAAAGGCACGCAGGTTCTGGCTCCCAAGGCGATCACAGGATTCGCCCTTACTGATGATCTCCGCCTCAAATGACAATGTTACCGAACGAAGAACAGCACTACCAAGCCACCCTGCTCTTCCTGCCAGAAACCACACCGACCTTCCATCCTCAAAATCAACGTTGAAGAAAATTAATCAACACGACATTGGCTTACTTTTACCCCGAGAAAGTCAGAGAAAGGTGCAGGAGGGTGCTTAGCTGTATTGGCTATCTCTCTTCGACCTTGCCTTTTGTTAAGACTCCCCACTTCTTTTGTGTCCTTATGTGGCTGCGAGCGAGCGCGACGGCTGCTTCAAGCAAATCAAAGGGGTATGGAGCAAAACACGTGACCGCTCTCCGTAGGACAAAAACGCTTGAAGAAATATTTGTCTCATCCACTTTGTCTGACACGCTGATAGGGCTCACTGAGGCCGTAGTCTTCGCCGTTTGCCAAGTCATGTTGATGGCTTAGGGGGCCACGTTGGTGCGGTTTCCGAAATGCGCCCTTCAGTGTTCTGCTGCCTTCGTGCGTTGCAGTCACGGCGGTCGTTTTTCGTCGGAAAAGGCCGGAATGCGCCCATTCCGACGTTTCGGTAATGGCCGTTTCCTTCGTCGAAGTCCATGGAATTATTGTGGCGTATTTTTCGGACGCGCTTCGACAAAGAACTGCTCAACGGAGACAGCGAGAGTTCCGTTGAATGTGGGCGACATTGTCCTTTCATGACTTTGTGTTTGCGTTTCTCTGTGCTGCCCCAATCGGATAATGCATCTATCACGGATTACATCATATCGCTGTTTATTCGTAAGTACACTGTAAGCATGCTTCTGATAGTAGTGTCGCGTCCTTCTCGATATAGAGTTTTAGTAGATCGTTCCGATACCGCCGATACCCCCGATAATGATTTTCGATAACGACATGATGTCTGCGTAAATCCGGCGGCGAAATATCGGGTATCGTTATCGGAGTCATCGGAACGATCTACTAAAACTGTCTAATCTCCATGGTCGTGTTTCATTTATGAGTTTTACGTGGCAAAAAAACAATGTATTTATATTTATCAATTTGCTTTGCATTCCACAGAGAAGTTTTACTTTTGTGAATGTGTCGAGAACAAGCTACGTGTAATGGTAGAGGTTTGATAAACTTCTGAGAGGGATCGAAAGCAATTCAGTTTGTCCGTGTATGCGTGCGAGTCGCGCCCTATATCGGCAATTAACGTACACGCCAATACTTCCGATATTGCCGATAGAAAGCGGCGCGTATAAGCGATGTCCGGCCGATACAGAGCAGACGCATATGCGACATCTGGTCGATACCTGACCGACAGTCCGATCTAGGCGGTACTCGCACGATATTCCGCCGATATTAGGCCGGTGGCGAAAAAACTCAATGGCACTCCAGAAAACTCCTTGTAAGCCGTCTGTAGTATGACAATCGTCTTCCGCCGTAGTTTTCATTAACAGAAAGCAATATTTCACTGCTCGCACGTTGTTTGTATAAACCATGCCATCACGAAATAGGCAAAAGTGTTGAAAGAGCCTCCAAAAACAACTTACAAAAGCCGAACGCAGTATCTCGCAGATATGCCAACTGCTACACTGACGCAGATGGGACCCTAGAACACGCACTTACAGGGGCAAGTTTCTAGTACAAGGATCCCCTCCTCCAGAAAAGCATTCCGTCTACTTTTGGATTCCACTCGTATATATTAACCCCGATATATGAAGCCTACTGTTGATTTTTTTTTTAATTATTAATTTAGTATTTTCTATACTTGTTCCGGAGAATACTTTTTGAGAAAACAACTATTGTGCTGAAACTATCAACTTGTTCAATATTAACTCAACTTGAATGTATATCATTAATTAACTAAACATTTTTATTTCTTGGTCGAAACATTGCTGCCCCGAGTTTGATCGTGTTTATTTTTAAAGCTTGTTTGTCCGTTCATGGCGGTATTATGTACAACACTGAAATAACTTTTGAAACGGAATCGCCTGTATCGTCGCTACCATAGAGAAGTGTTGTGGGATCAGCATGTATAATATTAATGGGTGTTTTATCTATTCTTACGATATTATTTGCGTAGACATTGAGCCGCAATACAAACTCACGTGTTCGCGCGTATCATGTGCTAGGCTGCAGCCCTTTGGAATCCTATGCCTCCCTAATGTAGTACAGGAAACCTGACGACAAGTATCGGCCAGGCCGTAACAGTTTGATTTCACTGGAACTGATATTGAATGTCGTGACTGGGGAGATGATTCCAAAATGTGCGCGGCTGTGGTCAGAATGCACCGGTCCCGAACCAAATGGCTAGAATCTACTCGAAAAGTTTCCTTCGCAGAGTGATAATATCTTAATTATCTCCTCGCAAGATACATTTGAATCCCAAGTTACTTCACTGCCGTCGACGCAAACAGTGGGTGTTTAAGAACACCATTTCAGTAGTTAAGCTGTATATGAAAAATAATATAATATTACAGAGAAACAGTCAGAGGTAGGTCAGTAGTGACATGACTGTTTCTGTGATCGTCTCATGCATCCCCTCAATGCATCCCCCTCGATAAGTCATTTTATGGGAGTGGAGCAGAAAAGAGAGAAAAGATCGAAAGGACGTGGGTGAAATTCGCGTGAGGGGGGTGGCACGACGAAGTATTTGGGACAGGCAGTGACGAAGTCCGGAGCCGCAAGGGCGACTTCCGTTCGGGTGCCCAGGCGCCAAAAGATTGTGGCGCCTCCCAAGCGATCAGGGCGTCGACCTGTACGAGGACGACTCGTTTGCAAGGGAGCTGGCGATAATCGTGGCGTTCTGCCACCCTCGCCAACCGAGCGGCGCTGCCCTATCTACGACAGATCATCGGCGTTACACCGTCATCTCCTTCACGCGTCGCCATTTGTTGAGTTCACAACACGCACTTCAATCAACAAACCCATCAGACTTTGAAATCCCACCAACGTGTGAGTTGAATTATCGCAGACTTAGACTCCATAAGCAAACTCCGAACGCCTATCTTTTAATTGACTAATGTATATAACGTTTATGTGTATATTGTTCATATTCTATATCCTTGCTTAATGTACGAGCATTTTTCTGAAGCATCTTGACGTCTCGTGGGATATATTTCCCACGTAATTATGAACAACCTAACAGTCATCGTTCAGCCAGCAAAAACACCAGAAGTGCTAAAGACGGACAACATTTAAAGGTTGCATTCATGCAACAAACAGTTCCTTCAAAGTGCTGTAATAACAAAAACAAATAAAAAATGTACTATGAAAATCAGGTATGAACATCAGAAAGTAAGTGTCAAGGCCCGTTCCACATACTTGCCCAGCCAACTGTCGACCTTCTCAAGACTAAGCACAGATACGCAATGTGGGATAAGCTTAAATCTATTATACCGCATACACTTTATACTCTTTAAGGACTGATATCGACGTTTGACAACAAAGCTACTCACCGACAGCAATCCATATGACCAACCGTGCCCAAGTCAGTGGCTGCAGTGTAGTCATGAGGGTGGCATTGATGATGATGCTCAACGTTGGTAGCAGCGGAACCAGCGGCATCTGGAATCACATGATGAGGTTTCTTACTTACGAGCTTACCACAATCAACAACAGTCGCGGCACCACACAAAAAGAAATAGAGTAACAAGCAGAACAGCAAGAACCAAGGTGTTATGTTAATTAAAGCCGCACGTTTGCAGAGATCTTGTCTGGAGGCGCCGTTGTGATGCTGAAGGTATTATCTAAATTAGGTGGCAACTGAAACATCTGACGACGTACTGAATAATAGAAAAGGGTAGCTAAACAGCACAGGAATAATTACGTAGGTTAAGGCTCTTTGGTAACATCACCGGAAAAACTGATAGCCGCGATTTCACTCACTGCTCTAGTAGTGACACCATATACTGTTTTACCACATCGTGCATTTTGTATTTTACTTTATTGCTGAGCCTTTATTGAGCTGTATCTGACTACCACTAATTATTAATTACATACGTTCCTGTATTCACGCGACTAGTTCTGAACACACCCTTGTTGGGAGCTTTTAAATTTAAACTTGTATATCTTATCGGAACCTAATTTCAGCTTGAAAAAGGTGCACGTGGAAATCGCTAATGAGTTTCTGACAACTTCTTTAAGAGTTCATATCAAACAGAAACAACGATCTTAATTGTATGAATAAAGTTAACGTGCAGCGTGTATTGAGCACCACTAGATGTTTAGTTCTTTACTGAGCTAGGAAGTCACGGTAAGTTTATAATGACAAATTTAGCGGTGTCACGTGAGAATTACATCGTGGGATCCCTCGAAATCACATGAGATCATGATATTGCGTCACGTATATTAATGTGATGTGACGCAAATTCATTACTAATCCAACTACAATCCAAAACAGGGCTCTTTGAATTGTTTCGAAATTTTGAAAGTAATTTTTGTTTTAGCTTAACAACATTTTTATTGAGCATTTCTATTCGTTTTGGTTTCAGGTGGCGCTCACGTTAACGAGAAACCCTTTCAGTGCGATAGCACGTCACTGCAGAGATTGGGGGGCTAATCTAGAGTGGGTCATGAATCACTAACACTATATGGCGGGGGAAACATTTGGGTGGCAGTTCTCTACTCGTGGTCTAGACTGTCGGTACATGTACAAAAGCATTGCAAACTCTCCCAGTGCAGATGGGTCTCGAGCCAGTGAGCCACTAAACCGTCAGAGCCCCTTCCGGGAGATCGGGGAACGCCGAGTAAAAATTCGCCACCCAAGCTTATCTCGTTCCATGCACCTCTCTCTTCTTCCACCGTGGCCTTAGTGCCACATTATACGGTATAATGTGGCAATAAGGCCACGGTGGAAGAAGATAGAGGTGCATGGAACGAGATAAGCTTGGGTGGTGAATTTTTACTCGGCGTTCCCCGATCTCCCGGAAGGGGCTCTGACGGTTTAGTGGCTCACTGGCTCGAGACCCATCTGCACTGGGAGAGTTTGCAATGCTTTTGTACATGTACCGACAGTCTAGACCACAAGTAGAGAACTGCCACCCAAATGTTTCCCCCGCCATATAGTGTTAGTGATTCATGACCCACTCTAGATTAGCCCCCCAATCTCTGCAGTGACGTGCTATCGCACTGAAAGGATCTCTCGTTAACGTGAGCGCCTTTTGCTGTTTGCACATAATCAATCACTCAAACGTCCTTATCTGCAACGCTCTCTGAAAATATTACCGTCCTTCCTTCTTTTTTTTTTTTGTCTTGAAAACAACTTTTAATATCCCCACCACCGTCACACTTCAACAGAGCGGAAAGCGTTTGCAATGCAGGAATTGCGGATCCGTGCTATAAATTGCCTGACATTTTATGATTAAGAAAGCATGTTTTTTTTTATTTCGAAACAAATAGAAACAAAAAATATTTTTTGTAAGTTTTGTCATTGGAGATTGATACAAAATGCGCTGCAAGCGCATTTTGATACAAATGCTCAAATGCAAATGGATACAAATGCGCAACAAGACCTCGCTGCAAGCTTGGTACCCGACGCGTAAGTTACGTCCTCCGGTCATGTACACATCAGTTCGGCGACTGTATTGTTCTTGTACTATATTTGAACTGTACTAATTAATGTTGTCTGCTGAGCCTGATGTCTAGGGAGGGGAGAATGCAGTGTTTGTACATAACCGCTAAAAACTGGCTCATGTACACTTTGTGATATTACGGCAGCGCCCTCTCATCCTCTCTTGTGATCTACGTGGTATCCACTCCCTGTGAGCAGTGTACGCGGCTCAAGTCATTCCTGCAGGACAATAAACCAGTGTCCATCTTGTTACTACACTGCCGTGGTCTCGAATTTTAGTAAAAACAATGACATGCCTTTTATACTGTCATCAGTTCATCTTATACCGCGAAAATGATTACGATCCAGTTAGCAGTTTTTCCCCATCCTGCGAAATTAGGTGACCCTGTCGGGTGTGACACGCGCCGTACCTTGTAGCGCACTGTTGCTGAACTCTGCTGGAACAGTAGAATGATCCCGAAGCTGGCCAAGGCCACTCCTAGTAGCAGCAGAAGTGCCAGAACGGCCCAGACGCTGCCGTCAGCTAGCGGTGCCACCATCAACGGAGTCACAAATCCGAGGATGAATACAGTGACCGTCAGCACTGTGATGCTGTACGACACCACGATGCCCGGCGGCTGGTCAAACGGATAGAGAGTGTACAGGAACGAGAAGCTGTTGCGCAGCCGACCCCCGGTATCGTCGTCCAGAGACTCGTCGGAGAGCGTGGGGCGGGCCAGGTCTGGGAGCTCTTGGCTTTCTTCACCCTGCCGGAGATGACCGATGGGATCGCAAACACACTCGCATTGCGCTAACATCTTATCCTAGAGACGATTGCAAGCGGGGAGGCTCTACTAGTGCCCCATGCGCGCAAGCATGTGCAGCGTGCGCGTGAACATGGTTTTGCCAAGCTTGCAATTGCTCCGGTTTACCCGCACGAGTAGAAGCTTGACGGCGGCCAGTCTCCCCGCTTACAATCGTCTATAGACGATTGCAAGCAAGGCGACTGGCCGCCGCAATGTCTCTGCACGTGCAAAAAAGTCCGTGCAATTGCATACTTGCTAAAAATATGTTCACGCGACCTGCACTTGCTTGCGCGCATGGGGCACCATTCGTGGTGCAATGCTTGCAATTGATTATAGCTCAGTGTTCCTTAAACGTTTTCTATCTCGAGAAACGCAAAATCTTATGTGGTAGCTGAGGATCCCCTCCTGGTCTCGGCCGGGATGCAGTAAAGCACTGTAAAAGCCTACATGACATGTAAAGGATAACGCTCATACTAAGGAATGTTGGCCACGATGTTATACACCAATGGACAGCTCAGACATTTTAATACAGTGGTTACACTGGAAAAAGACCACTCCGAAATGGCCAAGAAAATTTGGAAGCTCGGGGACCCCCCAAGGTTTTAAGGGAAAACCCAGTTTAAGAACCCATGCTCTAGCTTATGGAAGCCTGCGTCTTTCCCTGTTTTTGATTCTACTACAGTAAAAAAGAAAATTTCTTCTTCTGCCCCAGCCTCGGGTTAAATTTATCCTGGTCAAATTCCACCAGCTGGCTTGCGCACTGACTGTATTTTTGTTCCTATAAACATCGTTGATTTGCAACCGCACGTTACATGAATCATGGGGGAAGGGTTGCGACGTCACTACAAATAAGCAGTCAGATTTGGTTAGATATCTTTTCTCCGAGATCAACGACCTCCCCGGGTATTTTAGAAAAAGGTCTATTGGGACACTGTCTGCTTTTATGTGCTATCAATTCCCGGCCGATTGAGTCAGTGCAACCCACTTTTCAAAGACGTTGCCATGCCGACAATTATCGCGTTTATTTAGGCTTAGGAATGACCAGAATCGAAAAACTATCTAAAAAATGCGGCGAGGTCATTGCTCATGCTTTGCAATTTAAGTGAGGTAAGGCAAAGCGAAAGCCTCCTGCACCATTCGTTGCTGACTAACGCGCCCGATATTGCAGATACAACGACATATTAGTACCAAAGCGAGCGGCGCTCACTCACCGGGGCACCGCCATGTTTCCCAAATCCCTACCGAGCCAGTCACGTGATTTCAAAATCCCTCTCCTAGGTACTGCGGCTAACTTAGCCGCGGTTAGCGCTTCGTGCAAAAGGGCCCAGGTATGCTTCGAGATCCACTGTTCACTCCCAGGAAATTAAACATGCATATCCATTCGAGAAATCGTCCTTTGTTAATAACCGCTGACAGAGAAACACAACTTAGCTATCGGAACTTACCGTTGGGAAACGAATGAACAAAACACTTCAAAGTTCAACGGGAATCGTAACTTTAGTTTGCAGCACAGTATCTACACAAACCTTTAGAAAGCTCAACTACATTTTACGAGTCATTATTCGACCCTAGTTTTAACTGGCAACCGAAACAGTGCGGGCGCCGCACGAAGACCATTAGAAGCGTACGAGCAGGAGCAAATGCCACAGACGCCTCGGCGAAGCCGACAACTCCAGCGCGTCGGCGTCGGCGTCACAAAGGCCTTTGCGCGGCCGCCGCCGCAGTCACGACTACGGCGCCCCTTGCAGCCTTTCAGAGCGTTGCGGTGGATGCGTGCATTCGCTCCCGTAAAGATTGCCCGCCAGTGGAGAAAGTCGGCGCTGTGGGCCTCTGGCTGCTAGAGTTCTCGTATATAGCTACCTACGGTTGCAGAGTTGCGCATTCACCTTCGGCGGGTGGCCGTAGCGCCGGCTTTCCTGCACGGCCCTGGATGCTTTGCTCGTCACGTGACTGAATTAAGCGAATAGCGGCTCCGCGCGCGCCGCCGCGCATGGAAAACAGAAACGGAGGAGAAGGAAATGAAAGCAGGGGAGCATACGGTGGTGTTGGCATACGCTGGGGCGCGTGCAACGTCGGCGGAGCGACCGTAGCGGTGGCTTTTCTGCACGGCGGTGGATGCTTTGCTCCTCACGTGATCGATCTCGGCGAATAGCGGCGTGGCGGCGCGGTGAAAACAAATGCGCAACTCTGCTACCCCTTCGGTGGAGCATATCGAGGAACTCTACTGGCTGCCTTTGTTTGAACCGCCAAGCTGGCATTATCCTGCCGTCGTTCCGTGCTCCGCGGCAGGGACGTTGAAAGCCCTAAACACTCTCTTGTAGCGCCTTTTGAAACGGAGCATAGGGTATGTCGAGTTGGTCGAGTTATGCCGTTGTTAATCTAGGTTCGCAGTATCTTTATGGCCTACGTAGGCCTTGCGTTATTTTCTCTTCGAACGTCTGCTTTTCTGTGTCCAAAACATTCCCATGAGAACACCGTCGAATTATCACGAGAGCTCTGACTATGTTAGCGCGCGGTTCTCAGGGGGAGGAGTATTGGAGGAATTCGAACTTTTGCGTTTATGACCGGGATAGCACCTCTGTTTGCATTCATCTTATGGGGCCCGCTCGTATGGCACTTATTTTTACTCGTTTTCCGAAGGGCGAAATACACGCGTGCTGGGGGTTGTGATCTAGCAGGTCTGCTTTTATAAACATTGGAAATGTGTATTGCAGAGCCACTAAATAAGTCATGCTTCAGAGTAACGACACCTTAGCCATCTTGCTGCTTAAAATCATTGTTACCAGTTCTCTGAAGCCTGCTATCAAATCGCCGCTTTTGCATCATCCAGAATTCTTAAACACGTGCACCATACAGCAAAAAGGAATCGCCTTGGATTCCTGACGACCGTATCTCAGGCTCGGGAAGTCGACATTTCGAATCGCAACAATGGCTGATTGCGTCCGCTCCGCACTAAGCATCAAAACAAGAACACGGGGAAATGGAGTGCCGGTATTTCTCAACTCTCGTGTTCATATTTACTTGTTCTTTCCGAGAGAAAATAATCGTCGGCGTGAAAGGGGGGCTGGAGAAGGCACGCCCTCAGCAGCGAGGCCACTACCGTATATTCCGGGCTATAGTCCGCACCCGGTGTACAATCCGCAGGGGCCAATTTAGGCCAAAGCAAGAACGTTTCTGCCTAGATTGTATGGCACGCCGTGACTAGTCCGAACCTGGTGCTTAGTCGACACGAAAATCTTCTCATACATGGCAAACGTTGACAAATGTCTGCTTTATCAGCTCACAGAGCTCGTATTATACATAAATGACCATTAACATACTCTTTCATTCCCAAATCCTTCACGTCTCGTCATAATAAACGATCTTCAAAAACAAACTTCCTGTATAGTCCGCACGCGCAGATAGTCCGCACAGCCTAAAATTTCAATTTTTAAACGTGTATAGTCCACGGACTATAGCCCGGGAAATACGGCACTATGTTCATTGATGCGACTTCAGTGCAAGTAATGTGTAGAAGCCCCCTATTTTTTATGTCCATTGATAGAAGTGCCGCTATATTTGTGTCAGAATGCCCAAGGGAGTTCAGCTTAGAGAGGCCCTGTTTGTGTGGCAATAAATGGCGCGCGTCAGAGGAGGGATTCTCACCATGAGCCTTGCGAGGGGCGTGTAGCGGACGATAATGAGCGAGGCGCTGACAACAAGGTAGGCGAGCAGCGTTCCGATGGACATCATCTCGACTAGGGTGTTGATGTCCAGCAGCACTGCTAAAACCGCGGAGAGCGACGTGAAGGCGTACATAGCCGCCAGGGGCAACTGCGTCCTGGCGTTGACCCAGGAGAACCAGGAGAAGAGAAGGCCGTCCTCGGCCATGGCGTACACGATCCGGGTCAGGGCATACATGTTGCCCATCAGCACCGTGGCCATGCCGCACACGGCGCCCATGATGACCACCACCTGCGGACACAGTTCAGACGCGTCCAGCACTAGAAAGACAACGCGGCCTAGATGGAAAGCCCGAATGCTTAATTTCTACGTAACGTGCAGGGGGTCAACTCGGGGATTATGTTCCACTTGCTACGCCGGCGTTCGGCTGGAGCCCGCGTGAATCCGTCAGAACACGAGTCCTAGCCGAACTCCGACAATGTACTGGTGCCCCTTGGCCTTTTTCATAAGAAACCGCTGGGAATGCGCTAAACGATGCTAGCGCCCCCATTCACGCTGAGAGCAACTAGGCATGCAGCCGTTCTTAGGTCTTCATTGCACTATGCTGTTGCGGAAACAAAATCTGCGTCATGTGTCGCCTTAATTCCCATAATGCCAACAAACTATATCACCAAAGGCTGAAAACAATAAGTTTACGGGCAGCACATAGCATTTTAGATTTCGGTCTGCCAAGCTGTGTCCCGAGAAGAGAGAAGCATGGACAGCCGCCGTTAAGAGAAGGAAGGAAGGTGGTTCACCATGGCACCTAAATTATCATTGCCGTACCCACAGCATAGACGTTGACATGAATAATTTGATTTTCAAGTATTTGAAAAGTATTCTATGCATAGCGAAGCCTCCGCAATGTCTCGGACCCACCGAGGCGGCAACCTGTATACGGGACAACAGGAATCTGCGTTTCTCTCTGCCTGCCCATACATGCATATTTTCCATAAAATATATTTCGATTATATTTGTAGTATTTGTAGCCAAGGAGAGACAATTACCTTGATTTACAAATTATTTAACGAAGTTTACCCAGCATTTCGATCTCACACACATTATCCTCCGGACGCGAATTTTTCGGATGTTACTGCTGAGATAAAGACAGGCTAGAAACTAAAACCCCCTTCACACACTTGCCTTTGACTACGAGTCTACGACCGACTGAGACAAGAACGGTGTTTAAGCCTCTGGTGACGGCTTACGATCGGCTCCGCAGCAGCGCAGCCGGTCGTAAGCCGTCACAAGAGGCTTAAAAACCCGTCGTGTCGAAGTCAGTCGTACTCAAACGCAAATGTGTGAACATTCCTTAATGTTTATCGCAAACAGACTGACCGAGAGCACTATTATCAATTGAGTAGCTCTCATTCACGCCACTGCACCACTCGCATTTTATATAGGCAAGCCTACAGATTTAAACTATTTCGTTCGAATTCGGCATACTTTGATTCGAATGCAGAGTCCCTGCGCAAAATTCTCGCTAAGCAAAACTATCCGGCCACAGTCGTTGATGACGCTATTCGCAAGGCCAAACAAAATGTCCTCGCGGAGGGAGACGACAGCGCCCGGAGAACGAGGGAAACATTAGGGAGTTTTCGTAGACCGCGTTTCCTCCTCCGCTAAGCCCCCCGCAACGAAGAAGTTGCTACTGCGCCTGCGCGCCGATAGCTTTGACTATTCAATTCCGGGTATCGTAACTCCCTAATATCCTCCATTTCACTGCCACCGGGCCTAACGTGAACTTCATCGTAAGCAAGCAAAATATTATTATTGTGCAGGGCGAACGAGATAGGTGGATTACGCCAGTGGCTACCCATGCCGTATTGATTGATTTATTTGGGTTTCATGGCACAAGGGCTCCTAAGGCCAAAATGCGCCAAGAGCGTAGACTACTGCTTTAGCAAGGCTTTGGAAGAAGAAAGAGCTGTAGTAGCTGATGATCTGATCAAACTATGAACATGAGTTCGTATAAGTGTATACGTGACGGGCATAATTGGAGAATGAATTATAATCATAGTCGTTGTATAAGGCCGATGCCATTAAGAAAATTAAACAAACAAGTACGCGAAATCAGCGGCTCATTCCCAATGACTAAGTGAAGTGGAATATGTTCTTTATATATTCGCGAAAAATGTCTGAGACGTTCTCGGTCATACTAGGGGCACTCAAGTAGGATATGTGAGAGTGATGGAGGAATGTTGCGGTGCTCCCACCCTTGGGCATCCTCTCCACGAAAGAGGTGCCCATGGGTGAGACGCGTATGACCAATTCGTAGCCGGCACAGGATCATCTTATAGGAGCGTTCCCGATGCCGGGCACTCTCCCATTCATTTAGAAAAAGGTTTTCCCACATGCAATTTGTTGTGTCTTATTGTTTCACTCATATTGCCCTTCTGCTCGAATGCGATGCCTCAAAGCAATGGGGTAGTCTTTATACGGTATTTTGTAAATACCCACGGTCCTTTCACTAGCAGAACGTTCTGCACAATCCGCCTCTTCATTTGCCGGAATGCCGACATGACTTGGCACCTGACAGAAAATTATCTCGACGTTTTTGTTGAAAGCAGAAATAATCTTATTTTGTAATTCAAGAATAACGGGGTTTGTGGCGCGCGTAAGCAATGTAAGTGCTCTTAAAGAGCTTAGAGAGTTGGGGTAAACCACCGAGTGGCGAAGCCTTTTCTTAGTTACATAATCGGCAGCAAACAACATACCACAGAGAACTGCTGTTCGCATTGTAGCTCTACACTTAATCCTCTTCACCTGCTTCACAGATGACCCTACCATAGCGCAGCCAACAAACGAGTCGGTTTCAGTCCTAACTGTATATAGGCTTGTGTACTACTCATACAGAGTTCAAAGCTGAAAAAATTCCTGCGTCATGACTTCATTAGCATTGCATTTTTTTATGCCCTGTCAGTGTAAAATCGCAATTGACACGATGATGAGGCCACGGGCCTATAGCGGCTGACCACTGAATCACTGGATGCTTTGAATCTAACCCTACAGACCCAGCTGAATATATATTCCTCATTGAAAAAGGAGGAACGACGAATGTTTTGTTTTGGAATGGTCTCTCAAACCTGGTGCTATCAAGGTTATATCAAATAGGGTGCTTAGGGAGCGAGCGAACTCTGATAGAATACATAACGTCCAGGGAGAATCTCCTGCTTTCAAGGAGTGGATCATTAACTTTCACATATAAGCTCGGAACCGGGGAGGTGCCAAGCGCACCAGTGGCTAAACGCAACCCCTGATTGTGCATGTGCTCCAGCATCTTCAGGATTGATACACGGGAAGAGCAATACACAATACTACCATAACCAAGCCGGGAACAAACAACCGCACGATAGATGCGTAATAGACAAAGTCTATGTGAACCTCAAGAGACGCCTGAGAAAACCTTAAGTATATTCAATGATTTGAGACATTTCAGTTTTAAGTTCTTAATATGTGGAAGGAAGTCAATTTCAAGTCAAATACTGTATTAAACCCGAAAAATGTTGATCACTTTTAGTTGCAATTTGTATAATCTACATATTTAAGGACAGTTCTGGTAAAATCCACGACGCCGAGAGAAACACACGCAGGCTGTTTGCTCTGGTGAGAATTCAAAACCGTTTGTTTCAGTCCATTTTGTAGCGTGAGCTACACTGGCCGAGGTTGAGCAGTTTCGCGTGGCTCCTGGAGAGCCGTGCTGCGCCTGCGCGAGGAGCAGTGACGTCACACGGCGCACAGCTGGCGCGCCGGAGCCGCCGCCGTGCGCGCCTCGCCGGTCTGCGCATTTCAGAGGAGTGACGTCATAGCTGCGGCAGACGCACTGGCGCCGGCGCGTGCCCAGCTGTGCTCCTCCGCTGCGCAGTAGCCAAGTCTGACGCTGCACCGGAGCCGCTTGATAGCGCCTCTCATTTTGTACGCATGCGCAGAGGTATCAGTGGGGGTATACATATAGCGGGGCGTTTGCCAGTGTGGTATAGCCGTGGAGAAGGAGAGCGAAATTACTGCTCAGCGGCGCAGAAGAGCGGAGAAGCTTAACTCATCGGATCCCGAAGTAGTTGCCCGGCAATTAGCGGTTGAGCGTAGGAAGACCGAACAGAAGAAGGCTAAACGTGCTGCGGAGACATCGGAGCAAAGGGAGGAACGTCTAGCGAAGCGGCGTCGCCAGGAGGCATTTTACTAAAAACCCCGAGACTGGGAGGAGAAGGGACGGACTGGCACAACATCTTTGAGACTTTGTGTTTGACCGCCCCTTCTCTTCCCAGTCTCGGGGTTTTTAGTAAAATGTTTAACCACCACCAGCTTGTTTACGCCCTAACATTTTGTTACAGGTTCAAGACAGTTCTGGGGGAGTTTCTCAGAGTCCTGGGGTACGCACGGGTGTCCAAATGAAGACGAAATCGCTTGGATGGTATGTGACGGGAGAGCGATCTTCGTTTCAACGCTGCATTAGCTGTTGTCGGTTATCAGTGGTGCAATTTAGCGAGCAAGTTGACATCAATCCTCAGCTCGGCAGTGTGTTTTTGCGACGAGGGTGTGTTGAGAGGTGCTTTCGAAGTACGGAAAAAAGGCTATTATTCATGCTGCAGGGCACGTACCGACAGCAAACAAGATAGAATTGAGAAAATCCAATGTTTTCTTTGATTTTTGCGTTATCATTTATCTTTATTTGTCGAATATAATTCAGAAATTTCCGTGACTCTTTTGTGTTCTATTGTTTATTCTTCAATTTCGCTTTGTATAAATCTGTTGTATATATTATCTTTTGTTGTGAACTACTAGTCGGTTATATCTTGCTTGTGATTGCTATATTTGTTTTTATTTTCTGATAAATTTTGCGAGGCATAGTTTTTTTTTTCTTCTTTCCTAACGCCGCTGCCCGGCCCATCCTGCAAGTCATTCTTCGCTTTTGGCGCACCCGCATTCCTGTGCATTGAATTGGAATATGGGCAATAAGCCTATTATTATTATTATTATTATTATTATTATTATTATTATTATTATTATTATTATTATTATTATTATTATTATTATTATTATTATTATTATTATTATATTAGTATACCTGACCGACGGGGCATGAGACGTTGTTCACGGAGACTTCCTGAAAGGAATAGACATAATTTTTCCGCTGGAGATTATGTTAGTTTGTACGATCATTTCTCCAATTACGATTGGTCCTCAATCATTCAGTGCTCTGACGTTGATCATCAGGTTCGCGATTTCACTCGAATCGTTCGTGAAGGAATGAATCAATTCATCCCGTTACGTAAAACATCAGGTTCAAAGTTTCCATTCTGGTTCTCGCACGAATTACGTACTCTAATGAATAAGAAACTGCGCGCTCATCGAAAGTTTAAAAAGAACGATACCCCCGAATTAAAATCAGAATTTGGGCGCTTTAGGTCTCTCTGCAAGGAAGTTTTTAAACGTGATCGTCAGGCGTACACTGATTCCGTCGAGTTTCAGCTAACTAAAAATCCAAAAGAATTCTGGAAGTATGTTCGCTCTCGGTCCCAGACAAAAGGTAGAGGAGAGATCACCCTGCTGGACTCACAGGGAAACTCGACGACAGATGTTTGTGAAATTTTTGCACGCCACTTCCAGTCCATTTTTAAGCATCATCCAACCCCTTCAACTACTGCCGCGCCAGCTGTCTCTGGGAATGCATCCTGTATTGCACTCTTTGACGAGGAGATACTGCATGAGTGTGTAAAAAAAATGAAACCATCATTGTCTTCCGGCCATGATGGTATCCCGTCGGTCCTCTTGAAGGCATACAGTGCCATATTTATTCCTGTTCTCGTACATATTTTTAACAACTGCATAAAGAATGAGGTCTTTCCCGCCATGTGGAAAACATCACTTGTTGTACCTGTGCATAAGTCCGGTCCAAAAACAAATGTGTCGAACTACAGACCTATATCTCTTCTTTGCACATTTTCGAAGCTCCTCGAAGTGGCACTACACAAAATATTGCCATTCAATCTCAAGCGTTATCTTATCCCTAACCAACATGGTTTTATGGCGGGTCGCTCGACCACAACCAATCTCACCTGTTTTATGTCAACCGCTGCTCACGCCGTCGCTAACAGAGGCCAGCTTGATGTGATTTACTTAGACTTGAGTAAAGCGTTTGACGTTGTTAATCACGAGATGTTACTAGCTAAACTGTCAAAGCTAGATATTCACAACTCATTGCTTTCATTGCTCAAAAGTTACTTGCGTGGCCGGAAGTGCTTTGTTAGCTCGAATGATAATTCTTCTGCTACTTATGAGGCGACAACGGGTGTGCCTCAGGGCTCCGTTCTCGGACCTCTTCTGTTTTCAGTTTTTGTTAATGATGTTTCGGCTGTGATCCGTCACTCCTCCTTTCTACAATATGCAGATGACATTAAGATGTTTATAGAGGTACGAGACGAACGCGACTGTGTTTTGCTACAAAATGATGTATATGCTTTCGAAAACTGGTGCAATCAGAATGCCCTAAAACTAAATAGTTCTAAAACTAAAGTCATGTCCTACACTCGAAAGACACATAATATTTTATTCTCTTATGACATTCAGTCAGTTCTTTTGGCACGTCTGAATGAAATCAAAGACCTTGGAGTTGTATTTGATAGTACATTACGCTTTTCGCGTCATGTTGACCACATTGTGAGCTCAGCTTTACGCACGCTTGGTATTACGTGCCGCATTACTAAAGAGTTTAATAACCCTAGTACTTTTGTCACACTGTACAGTGCTTTATGTAGACCACACGTCGAGTATGCCTCTGTTATATGGAATGGAATCTGCACGACAAACTCGGCTAGGATCGAACGTGTTCAGAATAAGTTTTTATGTATCTACAAACATCGTTTCTCGTCGCGCAATGCGTCTACCTTAAGCGATGACCCAGCAGTCCCAATCCAACATTGCTTGGCATTGCCCACCCTGCGGCGTAGGAGGGAACATGCCGATATCATATTTCTGTACAAACTTGTTCATGGCACCACTGACTGCACATCATTGATCTCAAATGTACGTTTGAAAATTCCCGTAATAACTACACGGCAAAATGCATCCTTCCACAATGCTCGCATACCTAATCTTCACGACCCCGTGTCAAGGATTGGGCACACCTACAATTCCTCTTTTACAGACACTATTGATATATTTAACAATAACACACAGGAGTTCACCAGAGCACTAAAGGTCCTCACCTAAATTTTGCTTACCATTTTTTTTTTTTTGCACTTGATTAAGTTGCTCAGAACCAAATTTTATACTCTCGCTTTTCTTTTCTCTCACTATCGTGGTGGTATACCGTAGAGAGTTTATGCGACATATGCGATCTGTTTTAAGTGTTTTTATTGTTTACTGTTTGTTTGTTGTGTGTAGTGTTATGTTTGTTTTTTTATGTTTCCTGAGTGCACCCGTACCAAGACCGCAAGGTTGTTCCTGGGCACTTCAATAAAAACATTGATTGATTGATTGATTGATTATTATTATTATTATTATTATTATTATTATTATTATTATTATTATTATTATTATTATTATTATTATTATTATTATTATTATAGTTCCGTTGTCTTGTATACTGAATGGTGACATCTGTTTTAAACTGTGATAAAAATAGGTAATAACATTGAAAATCAATGTTTTTCAATTCAAGGGTGAGAGGCTGTCATGTTGGACACTAACTTGATGAGATAAAAATAGAGGCTCACTAATAGTACTCGTGTGAAGTGAAACTCGAAAAGGCGCCGATGTCGTGTTCTCGCTAACTGTACATATTTCGCAGCGTACTTAGAGTAAATCAAACAGTAATCAGCAGGCGCCTCGGGCTTCGAAAGAGTTAATAAATGTCACACCAATCAAGATCCGAACCAAGTAACTAATAACCAGGCTGTGTTTGTTATAAGTGGTATTACCTATTAGCAACGAGATGTTTCGGTGGCGCCCTCGTATGGTTACCTTTCGTGACGCCATTACCTTGCGAACAACAAGTTCGATGGTGTTTGTAATTAGCATGGCGGAAGCTTGAAATCATGGCGTTTTTAAACCGACACTGTCAACACTGTCAAAATTGAAGTCCTCACGTTCCTCTTATTTCCGTCCATGAGAACACCTTTGCTGACGTCATAGTCAGCAATCGGCCAATCGTGGAAGGCCGACCACCGCGGCGCTTTCGATCGCGCAAGTCGCAGTGGGGCGACTGGCCGCCGCCATTTGTCTGCTCGTTCGAACAAGTCCGTGCAAATGCAAGCTTGCCAAAGCTACGCTCAAGCGCACGCTGCACGGGCTTGCACACAATATGCACCAGTCGCGGCGCCATGCTCGCAATTGTCTATAACACCTCAAAGTGTTGTGTTTCACCGATACGCTTGTTTCAGCGGATGGTTTTAGTGGTGAAAACGTCAATCTTTTTTAATATCTCTACTGTCTTGGCTAGCGATGATTGTGCCATCTGGCGGTTTAACACCTACGCTTGTTTCTGCCTCCACGTCTTGGTGGCAGAACGCGCAACACACTAACCATGGCATCGGTTAAAACCAGCTGTAATTGTGTCCATTCACGCCATCACGATGAGATCGAGTGCGGAGAGAGATTTGACACGATTGCTGCGTAAATATTCGGATTGACCTCGTGTTTATGCGTCGAAAGACGCTGAGAGTCGGGCTCGGGCTCATTTGCTGAGTTTGCCGCATCCCGAGTGTTATGACGTTACGTGGAGGTAGAGAAGGTTGTTCCCACACCTTGATTGTTCCAAGTGTTGTGACATCAGTAGTCCAGGAAGCATTCCCTTTGCTCGTTATAAACATGCTGGCAAAACAAAAATGCATGCTTTCGGAGTGCATAGTTGCTTACCCAGGAGGAGGATACAATCAAAGAATAAAAGAAGCTATAATTTTCAGAGCCTTCACTTCGCAGTTAAGGTGACGTAATCTGGTGTGATCTACAGTTTACTTATGTAGCGAATTGGGCAAGTGTGGAAACATTATACATGATGAAAACAGCTGAAACGACAAAGACGAGGTAGCAAGTTTTCTTTTGGCGGACGTAGCAAGTTCCCTTTTGAAAAAGGCTAAAGGTGTGGAGAGGCTCAAAGAAAACATTGACAGAAATCGCGTGGTCACTGTTCCGTACCTTCATCGCGTCTCTCATAACCTTAAAAAAATAGGAAGGAGGTACGGAGTACGGGTGGTGTTTTTGGCTCCTCAAAAGTTATGTCAAGTGAGGAGTTCTTTTTCGAAAAGAGCCAAGTCTACGTGAAGCGAAACTGAGATACAAAGGAATTTGTGCTTATCGGACAAGCTTTGAGTGCTGTACCGCGGCCACCTTTACATTGTTTTTTTCCCTCATATTATAACCGATGTCAGATTAGCGCATTTGAGAAAAGATAGACCCCAAGATATACTCCGAATTTCAGCCAAAATTGGCTTAAATTCGGTTTTTGGATTTGGTTCATTAAAAATAAAACGTCATGAAGTGCACTTTAGTGTTGGTGATGGGGATAGCCGTCCAGAAGTCAATTGCACTACTGCGCACCTAAAACCGTTCGTGACATGTTTTTCGTCCGTTGTTTACAAAATCCTTTTATTATGCACTAAGTTTTATGTGGGCCAGACGGGAAGATGTCTGAAGGACGGTATTAAAGAGCATTTTTATGCAATGGGGGCCAATGCCGGAGGGCACTTGGCAACACATTACAACAAGTGCGAGTGTGCGCATGATTTCAATGAAGCGTATGTCCTGGCCAATCACAAGGAAAAAACGAAATATTAAAGAAGAATTTAGTATTTCCAGTTTGTGAGACACATTCGTCAGCGGGCGGTCGGTTGACCTGTCCAATAAACAGGTTTGCTTTTTTCAAGTTAATAATAATAGCATTGTTTAAAGTGATTAAGCTCCGAAGATCGTATGGTACTTTGTAGATGTGAAGGCGTTTGCTGATGTAAACTATATGGCTACGTTGTTTTCTATCTGTCGTTTTTACTAATAATACTTTAGTTGTGAGTACAGAGTCGTCCTAAAATGTTTGTTTATTTACTTCGTCTTCGTCTTCGTCGTTTGAGCTGTTTTTATCGTGCATATGATCTAAAGTTATCCATTCCGCCTTTTTACGGGTAATGCTAAATAACAAGCGCGATGAAACATTTTTTTTTTTCGGGTGGAGAATCGTGTATTTCTGTTATTTGCTCGGTCTATACACCCCCACATCATTCTTAAAATCTACATCATTAGGAAGTTTCAGTATATAATGTTTGCGCTCGGATAACGGTATAGTATGCATGCGTGATGGCGCGGCGAAGCATCAGTGCATATAGTTATCAGAGTTATCCGCATGATCTACTCAAACTACCGAAGGTTTTCATTGGCGCCTAAATAATTGCCGTTTTTTTAAGCGCACATTTCATCTAAATATTTTAACCTCCTTCCACACAATATTTAGTGCAGCATAGTCATATATCTTTTGCGATTTCGAATTCAAACTCATTGTGCTCGGCAGCACCCCCATTTTATTGAAAGGAACTCGGACTTTTTGAAACCATGTTGGTTTCTTCTTCAAAGGCGACTGAAAGCACGCGGAGCAGCAACAGCTTCTACCCTCATCGGCTTCAAAATTAAATATTACAAAAAAAAATATATATATATATATTGATATATACATATATATATATTTTATATATATATAAAATTAGGAAGAAAAAAAATGTTTTTTTAATATAAAGATGGTCATCTTTTTAGCTTGGTCACCGAGGCAATGTCGTACGCAGAGGGCAGGGTGCCTATGGACCTGATTTAGGTTTCAATGGCGTGTGCTGGATTTGCCTAACACCAAGAAAAGCTTAGCTTCTTCGAATAATTGGCTCTTTGTCTATCACGTGCGCGTTTTCGAAGTCGATACGATGTGGTCTACAGCACGGTGGTCTACGGCATGGCAGTGTTCGGCAATGGCGCTGCGCTCTGTCGAGCTTCCTCACGTTGTTCTTGTATCGGCAGATTCGGTCGGGAAAGTTCTTCGTCTCGCCGATGCAGGTTCCATACAATACAATACAAAAGCCACCTTTGTTTACTTTCTTTGAAAATAATACAATATCATAAGCCAATAATGGTTTGTGCGACAGGAGCCTCTGCTTTTTATTGCACAGATAACTGAAAACAACATAATATACCAATATAAGTACAAATTACTACAGTTCCACCTCCTTTTAGGACTTATTTCAATTCCTCTAACTTGTTGAGTTCATATGTAAAACCCGTCCAATCATATTGAATTAGTATTTACATATCGCGAAGGAAAAGATAATTTGTGACTTACAAGGTAATTCTGATAATCGAAGAGAAAAGAGAACCGATTATTTTATACGTTTTCGGGGATACTTTATTATTTATTCGTATAACATTTTATGGGTCTTTTTCCCCTGTTCAATTATCCATCTTTTTGCTACTTTTTTTTATTTTAGGGGATTTTATTTTATGTAGCTCATCCGGTAATGTATTGTAGAGCTTAGGTACGTAATAATTCCTTGTGGCCTCTCCACATTTTGTCCTTATAAATGGTTGAACAAATTTTTTATTTGGTCATAGTGTCCTTTCTTTTTCATTTTCCCGCCTATGTTTGTTGTTGAAAAAATAAAGTTTTATACCAATATCATAGTTCATTTGATTTCTGAAACGTAACATTCCTATTTCTTTATGCGTATAATCTGAGATGTCAGTTTCTTCGCTTCGGTAACCAATACTCCTAACTATCCTTTATTGAATCGATTGGTTGTAAATAATTGGCACAGTGCCCGTAAACTGTTATTCCATATTGAAGTACGGAGTTCCCCAGAGCATTGTATATCATTTTAAGTATGGATCGCGGTACTAGTTCTTGGATATGGTACACATGTACTATTAATACCTTTAACTTTTTACATACCTGGTCTATGTGAATATCCTATTTAACATGTTTGTCTATGTGCATACCCAGGCATTTGACATTATCAGCGTATTTTAGCGGGATGCACAAGCAGTTGTTGCAGTTCTGATTTTGCATTTTTATTGGATATTAATTTACGATTTTTTTATTGGATCTCTAAAGCACATTACTTGTGTTTTATGAACGTTTACGATTATTTCTTTTTCACAGTACCATTGAATAATGTTAGGTACATCATCTTGTATCGTCATTGCCGCTACTTCGTGATTTCTATGTGTGTATACAATTGCCGTGTCTTCTGGAAATTGAAGGAGCTTACTTTTTAAGCCAACCTGTGCTACCTCGTTAACATCTATATTAAAAAGTAGTGGACCGAGGACTGTACCTTGTGGTACTCCTTGTTTGCTTTTAATTGCCTCGGTATATTTTGAGCCTAAATGTGCTACCTAAAACCGATCAGTCTGTCTATGCTGGAAAAAGCGGTGGAGAAACTGCACCGTGACGTCGCCGGTGGGAGGAGCCTAATCTCCATCGCCAACAAACTACATCGGAAGAGACCTGCACCTTGACGTGTCCAGTAACGTCGCCGATCTGTGGCGATTGAGTTGAAGCTACATCGTTTTTTTTTCTGCCTACAGGGAATTTCGGAGTATTGCCTTTGTAGCGTCTCGGGTCCCATGTTGTCTCCTTGCTCACTCCGTCTCGTCTCCGTCCAGTCCTCTGTCCCGATTCCTTTTTAAACCCTCGTGCTGAGGGTTACCTCGCGATGGCGTGAACTGGTGCAATCGCGAGGCAATACGTCAGCCGGATGAGACAGCAGTATTGGCAGTGCTATTGTGTGATTGCCAAGATGTTATCTAATGTGGTGCAATGGATGTTGCGCGGACTTATGTAAGCGTGCGGCAACATCCGTCGACGACGCAGCACTTGAGCCGGGTAAGGTAATCTGACGCTCTCCGGGGCCGCTCGATCGAGCGGAGAAAAGTTCTCTCGGGAGCCGCTGGGTCGGTGCGTGCGTACGTGACCACAGTACTCCCTCCCCAGAGAGTAGGCGAACGTTTAGAGACCACCGTTATCCGAGCCTAGGCTTTCGACTCGCCGCGGGCGTGCGAGTGAGGTGTGCAGCAGCTGTTGAAGGAGCTGCGATGCCCAGACGCTGTGGCCAATGCACGTGGCGGCCGGAGCTTGTCTGGATCTTCGTCGGGCGCTGCTTGTCCGGGGCGATGATCTGTTTGTGGTCGGGTGGAGAAGAGTTGATGCGAAAGATAAAGATTTCGATGACAGGCGGCGATCACTTAGTTCTTTCCATGAGCGCCGTCTGTGAGTGGCGTCGGTCGGTGCTACAGAACTTTGTGTGGGCCGTCGTGGAAAGTTGAGGGCGTAGCCCGTGCATCACGTGTTGGAGTCTCTGTCGGACGCGCGTGATTTTTCCGTATGAGCCAGGAGCGTCAGAAGGGCCGCAGAGAGTCGCTTGCAGTAGCGTGTCCGTGCCGAGGCCCCGCATTGAGTCGGCCGCGTGGTACTCGCGTAGAGCAGCAGGCGGTGGGACTTGGCGGTGGGTGGCCGGCAGTGAGGCGCTTGCGGTGATTGGACTTGCGGTGAGGAGGCGGTGGGGACGTACTCGTGTTGGGGTGTCTGCGGTGAGCTGAGTGCACTGCAGAGAGTGGCACGCGGTGAGTTGCGTGGTATTGCCGAGTTGGGTTGCACACGGTGATTTGCTGGTTGAGTGGCACGCGGCGAGTTGCGTGGTGTTTCCGCGTTGGGTTGCACGCATTGAGTTGCGTTAGGTTGCACGCTGTCGTGGTCGAGATAAGATTGATGAACGGAGTGGGTTTATTCTAACATAGCAATACAGGTACGTGTGAGTCGTGCCGTGTCTGGTCGCGATCTGGTGGAGAGAGGGTCCGCGCGCGGAAGCGGCGGGCAGAGTCCAGGGTCACCCGGCGGTGGTGGCGATGATGATGACGACGGCGGGGGCGATGATGATGATCTCCCGACACCTCCCCCACTTTGGAAGAACAACACTCACACTTCCACAAAGCGGTCAGGTGGACGCTTATACGTCCACTCTTTGTGACGGTAGGTGCGACGGCCGGTTGCAGGTGTCCTCTTGTTCGCCGTGTAGTGCCAGTCGTCGTCTGCACCACGTAGGAACGGGGTTGAGGCGCTGGCCCTAGAATGTGGCCGTAAGACGCTGCTCCCGTCAGAATTCTGACCGCAGTTCCAGGTGGAATGGTGTCGAGCTCACGTGTTCTGCGGCGCTCGTCGTAGTGTTGTCGCATCTTCTCCTTGTATAAGGCATTTCTGGAGCGAAAGTCAGTGGTGTCCCAGCGAGGTTGGAGAGATTCTGGTTTTACTGGCACGTTTGTGCGCAGTCTTCGTCCCATGAATAACTCCGCTGGCGCGTAACCTTCGATTCCCGGGGTCGCACGCTGGGCCAGCAGTGCCTTGTGGATGTCTGTCGATTTCCCAAGGAGTTGCTTAGCCGTTTGGACTGTCCTCTCGGCCTCCCCGTTGCTCTGTGGGTAGTACGGGCTTGACGTTGATTGGGTGACTCCCCATTCCTTCAGAAACACTGCGAATTCGCGTGAGGCGAATTGTGGTCCGTTGTCTGTTCGGAGAATTTTCGGCGCTCCATATCGTGCAAACATTGGGTCAAGGATGGCGATGATGTCCCTGGTCGTCGTCCGCCTCAGAGGTTCCAGCTCGAAGAACCTTGAATAGTAATCGACAACAATCAAGTAGTTACTGCCTTCGTGGACGAAAAGGTCCATGCCGACGACTTCCCATGGGTAGTTTGGCAGTGGAGTCGCCAAAAACGGAGGTTGACCTGGTTTCCGGTGTTCTTGACAAACGGGGCACTTTCGGACGAAGCTGTCGATGTGGAGCCCAATGCTTGGCCACCAGACTGATTCTCGTGCTCTGGCGCGGCATTTGGACACACCCTGGTGACCTGTGTGAAGCTTCTCCAGGATTTCGAAGCGTAGGGCTTCTGGTATGACGAGCCGATTGCCCTTGAACAACAGTCCGTCTAGTACGGCTAGTTCGCTGGCGACTTCGTAGTATTGGCGGACTCCTTGAGGAAGCGTCATTTTATCCGGCCATGTCCGGAGAGTGTACTCGATTACCCTCTTCGTTACCGGGTCTGTCTGCAGCTCGTTCTTGATGCGATCGAGCATTTCTTGGGAGGCTGGAAGCTGTTCCAGCGTGAGGAGCTCGTACTCTCTGGTGTTGAGTTCCCTTGTACGAGAGGTTGTGTCGGGTAACGGCTTGCGTGAGAGCACGTCGGCTGTGTACATCGCTTTTCCCGGAACGTGACCTATGGTGTAGTCGTACTGGAACAGGCGCATTCGGAATCGCTGCAATCGGGGGCTCAGCTCGTCAAGTCGCTTTGTTGTCATGAAGGGAACCAGCGGTTTGTGGTCTGTCTCAATGTGAAACTGCAGTCCTAAGATGTACATGCGGAAGTGATCACATGCCCATGTGATCGCGAGCGCTTCTTTCTCGATTTGAGCGTAGCGTTGCTCTGTCTCAGTGAGAGAGCGCGATGCATAGGCAATGGGCAGCCGCTTGCCGTCGGTCTCTTGTAGCAAGACCGCACCAATTCCGTAAGATGATGCGTCCGCTGAGACGATGAGAGGCTCCTTCGGATTGTAGTGCGTCAGAACTGGCGCTTTGGCTAGAGCTTCTTTCACTGCTTCAAAGCTTCGCTGCTGGTCGGGTCCCCAGAGCCACGCAGCGTCGGCACAGAGGAGATCCCGCATTGGCTTCGTTGTGTGTGCCAGGTGTGGCAAAAACTTGGCAAGGTGGTTTGCCATCCCCAAGAACGATCTCAGTTCTTTCACATCTGATGGTGGAGTGATCTTTGTGATCGCATCGACTTTTTCAGGATCAGGCTTCACACCTTCGCCGGAAACGATGTGGCCTAGGAACTTGACCGTCTTCTGTAGGAAGGCGCACTTGTCGATGTTGAGTGTTATGCCGGCTTTGCTGAGTCGTTCGAAGACTTTAACTAGGTTCGCGTCGTGCTCAGCCCGTGTTTTCCCCCAGACGATTATATCGTCTTGCAGGCAAGCTTGGCCTTCCACTCCCTCAAGGACTCTCAGCATTTCGCGCTGAAAAAACTCTGGTGCGGTCGAGATTCCGAAGGGAAGGCGAAGAAACTTGAAGCGTCCGAACGGCGTCAGAAATGTCGTGTATTTCTGCGATTCCTTTGCCAGAGGTGCTTGCCAGTATCCAGCTCGAGCGTCGAGTTTGCTGAAGACTTTGCCATCGGAGAGCTTCGCCAGACATTCGTCTACGGTAGGCATGATTACCCGCTCTCGGACGAGGTACTTGTTGAGCTCGGTGTAGTCTACGCAAATTCGCAGTTCGCCATTTGCTTTTTCTGCGACGACCATCGGAGCGCACCACTCTGTGGCCTCGGTGACGCGCTCTATAACTCGGAGCTTTAGCATCTTGGAAAGCTCATTCTTCACAGGTGGTAGCATCGCCAGTGGCACCCTTCTTGGGAACGTAAGAGCAAAGGGCTTCGCGTCTGGTCGAAGAACCACCTTGTACTCGGCGTTCATTTGTCCAAGCCCTGAAGTCAGCTGAGGGTAATTGGCAAGTAGTTTGGAGACGTCCTCTGTGCGGCTTGTCTCGCCTCTGACGTTGAGGAGCTGTGGGAGAACTCCGAGAGATCGGATGGCTGGCCTTCCGAGGAGAGCTTCCTGTAGACCTTCAACTAAGAAAACATCCTCTTGAACTCGTTGACCGCCCCATTCCATAAAAGCTTGGAAGTGTCCAGCGGTCGAAAGCTTCTGATGACCAGGACCGAGAAGTGCTCTTTCTGGCTTTCGCAGAGGGCCCATCACTTCGCGATTGTAGTCGCGCGGCGCGATGGCAGTGACGTCGGCGCCCGTATCGACCTTGAATGTGATCGAGATGCCGTTCACTGACGGGGTGATTCTCCAAGCGTCATGAGCTGAAGTGTCTTTAAGTTGGCCGAGGTACACCTCTTCCACTTCTGCTGTGCGGCGAGCTGGGCGAGCTGCTGTGGAAGTACCTGGTCTCTCATGATGTTTCGAAGACAGGCAAACGGAAGCGTAGTGGCCTTGTTTTCCACACTTCCTGCATAATTGACCGGATGCCGGACAGGTCGTCTTGGTGTGAACCGAAGCACTGCCACACCATCTGCATGGCTGGCGGACACGTTCGTTGCCTTTTTTTGGACGAGCCGTTGGCGTTGTTTTCTTGCTCCAGTTTTTCTTTCTGCGTGCGGAGCTCAGCTCGTCGACGGCGGCGCCGTGTTGACCTTGCGTACCTCGCATTTCTTTGTGTTGTTGCTTAACTGCTTCGGAGTTTCGCGCGGCAGCCACCGCGGTCTCGAGGGTAAGCGCGGAGTCGAGTTGCAGCTTCTCGCTGAGAGCCGTATCGAGGAGGCCTACCACGAGTCGGTCCCGGATGAGCTCGTCTTTCAAGGCGCCATATTGGCATCTCTCTGCCAGCATGAAGAGGTCGGTAACGAAACTTTCGACTGTCTCGTGACTTTCTTGCTTTCGGCGGTTGAACGTAGCGCGTTCGTATATGATGTTTCGCCGTGGAATAAAATGCTTTTCAAAGGCATTCTTCACGCAGTCATAGTCGAGCTTTTGTTCGTCACTGAGCTTGAGAGAGGCTAAAACGTCCTCCGCCTCGCGTCCCATGGCGTACAGGAGAGTATTTAGCTGAGCAGCGCTGTCTTGCTTGCTGAGTCCCGAGATGACTCGGTAGCGATCCCATCGCGTGATCCAGGGCTGCCAGTCGTCTGGACGGCGGAAGTCGAGCTTCTCTGGGAGAGCGACGACAAATGGGTTGAAGGCTGGCGTTGGAGCCGTTGCTTCTGGTTGCTGCTCAGACTGGGCCATGGCATCAATTTGGATGAGTGGGGAACTGTAGCCGCTGAATTGCTACGCTAGCACCGCTGCCACCATGTCGTGGTCGAGATAAGATTGATGAACGGAGTGGGTTTATTCTAACATAGCAATACAGGTACGTGTGAGTCGTGCCGTGTCTGGTCGCGATCTGGTGGAGAGAGGGTCCGCGCGCGGAAGCGGCGGGCAGAGTCCAGGGTCACCCGGCGGCGGTGGCGATGATGATGACGACGGCGGGGGCGATGATGATGATCTACCGACACACGCGGTGATTTGGTTGATTGGTTGAGTGGCACGCGGTGAGTTGCGTGGTGTGGCCACGTTGGGTTGCACGCAGTGAGTTGTCCGCGTGGACGTGCTCAAGTAGAGCTCTCCGTGGTGAGTTAGACGCTTTGGGTGCAGAGGGGTGCATTGTTGAGGGAGTGGCAGCGAGAGGGATGCGGGTAGATTGCTTTCTTTCTCTTGTGTGGTGAAAAAAAGATGTGTCTCACCGGCGATGATGGTGACGAAGGCGGTGGGTGCGATGATGGAGTCGCGGGCCGTGGTGCCGAAACTTGGGGCGGAAATGAGTGACGCGCCCCGCGAACAAGATAGTGGCTGGAGTGGTGGGGACACTGGCTGTGGCAGAGACCGTCGTTGCGAAGCGCTCGCGGAGCTTCGCATTTGCGTCGAGCGGTACTACCACTGCCTTGTCGTTAGCCATGTGGAACAGGAACCGTGTCGGTGATGATGTTCGGTTGAGCCGTTGTCCATGAGTCGACGGGCCAGGTGGTGGAAGTAGCCTCCGGGAGATGAGGGAGATGAGCAGGGCCGGGAGTTTCCGTTGGGTGCGGGGATGGGAGGGCCGGTGTGATGATGTGCTTGCTTGCTGAAGAGTGCTTGTTTCTTGTTCGTTCGGGTCACCACTGTAGCGTCTCGGGTCACCACTGTAGCGTCTCCGGTTGTTCTAGACTTGACTCGGAAGTTAAAATGGCCTGGAACGGTTGGTGAGAACACTAACATTTTATTTAGTTAACTGATTATTACTTGTCCAAATTCATAATAATGGTGAAAGAGCGATGTCGGCGTCTGTCCAGGCCGCTGGTCCCATGGCGTCTCGCTGCTCACTTCGTCTCGTCTCCGTCCAGTCCTCTGTCCCGACTCCTTTTTAAACCCTCGTGCTGAGGGTTACCTCGCGATGGCGTGAACTGGTGCAATCGCGAGGCAATACGTCAGCCGGATGAGACAGCAGTATTGGCAGCAGTGCTATGGTGTGATTGCCAAGATGTTATCTAATGTGGTGCAATGGATGTTGCGCGGACTTATGTAAGCGTGCGGCAACATCCGTCGACGACGCAGCACTTGAGCCGGGTAAGGTAATCTGACGCTCTACGGGGCCGCTCGATCGAGCGGAGAAAAGTTCTCTCGGGAGCCGCTGGGTCGGTGCGTGCGTACGTGACCACACCTTCACTCGGCAGTGAAGGCAATACTCTTAAGTATCCGAAACGTATAGTGCAGAGCCATTTAATTAAACTATTTTTTGTTGAAATTTGTCGCATGAAATATTTAGTTTACTTAAGTTTGTGGAGACTCAAGAACAGACAACCGTTTTGCTGGTGTCCACATTCGTTCTAACCCGCGCTCGTCCTGTGCGCGCGCCGGCTTGACCCGCCTCATCAGCCATCTTTATTCTTTTCCTTTCGATAAATCCCCACAAGTTACACAAGAACTATTAACATTAGCTGCAGCCCTTTAAGTTGCGCAGGCAGGCAGTCATGGCCGGCAACACGAAGAAGCGGAAGTGAAGTCCTCGCGTGTCGGTCCACCAGATTAGCCTTCTGAACAACGTTTTCACAGAAAACCAAGTTTTAGTGTGGTCCGCCACTGACGGTCGTCTGACCAAGCCAGAGCGGGACAAGTTGTGGGACAGAATTGTGGACAAGCTGAACGCCCAAGGCCCGTCCATCAAAACGCGAGCAGAATGGAAGGCCCACTGAATACTCGTGTGTGCCACGCCCGAGCACGGCATTTGGATGTAGCGTGTGCTGCTCGGCCGTGTATCACTACTGCGTGGTGCACGTTAAAAATCCCAGACTAGCAGTCGTACTGCACTGGCCAATAAAGGAATAAAAATAAATAAATAAATTGCTTATCTGCAGTGGGTAACAATGTCGCCATGTTCAGGCAGACTAGCCTTCGTCTGTATAAACAACTTACGACAAATTTGACTTTTTGACTTTTTTTTACTGCGTTAGTGCAACTTCTCTCGTGCTGCACGCGAAAGGAAAAATGATCCTTCGGGGGTTAAATTTTCGGTGAAGTAGGAAGCAAAAAAAAAAAAGAAAAAAGACAATACTTCCCACAAGTGGGGTTCGTAGTAGAAGAGAAGAAAAAAAAAAGAAAATCAGTTGTTTGTCCCACGGTGTGTACGGTCTTTTCTTATTTGGATGTTTATTCTAGTTCAGCTGGCCTTACCTGAAGTAGTTGCTTTAAAATAATATATATATATAGCTGAAGTATTAATCAACTAGCTCAACTTAAAAGTGTTACCGTTGCTTGGGTTTTCGCTCAGCCAAATCACTTAAATGGGGTGCACTCAAATGAAAACACAATCGTGTTGAATCGTGTAAGAGTATTTAGAATATTTATCGAGCACGCCGCTAAACTTGCATTGCTCGAAGAACTTCCCCTTTGTGAGCGCCTTCTCTGCTTGAGTTTGCTGGAAACACAGCCACTTCGATCCGAGGCAATCGATGATAACGTTGGTGACATCAACAAGTACGCGACTCAAAGAGCACTGGTGAACACCAAAGTTTTTATCGCTCCCGAGGGTTCCCTGGAAGCCGCCAGCGGCGTAGAAGCGTAGAGCTGCGAGGACTTGTTCTTCGACCGACAGCACACGGGGCCCTTCGCGACGCAGCTGGAGCTTTCCGCGAAGCTGGTCGCACAGCGAGCAAGTGCACCCATGTGGTCAGCCGGTATTCGCCCACAAACCTCGCATCGCTCATCTCGAAAGCATCCCGGTGATCTCTAAAAACTCGATCCGCTGACGAACCCAACGGTAGAGATGCATATGTTAGGGTCGCCATCTTTTACGATGCAGAACGAACTCCGGCTTCGTCTCGACCACTCACTTAACTGCGTCGTCAAAGTGCATCGTGACGACATTTTGACGTCACCGCCAACTGAATTATTTTACGAGCATAGCTCGAACTGCATAGGAAAAAACTACATTTCAACGTCATGTCACGTGACCCGAGAGAATAGCCAATCAGTGCCCGATGCAGTTTTCTACATCATTTAGTTAGCGTTCCAGCATAGATAGACAGTAAGATAATTTCGGAATAAATCACATGTCTTCCCTCGAATCCCAATACTATATAGTTCATCTATTAATACATAGTTCTCACGTGACGTCATTCTAGTCGCCATTCCCAGGCACTAAGCGTCCCATTAATGCAGTGGAAGGTAGGTTTTTCACGCGCCTCCGCGAGCGTCTCATATCGTGCTCTTTATTCTGTAGAACGCTGGCCGCACGTACAAAGGACGCCATTGCTGGGTACTGGGTGACGTCAGTGCAAGCTATGTATATATCATGATTTATTGTTTCGAAAGCCCTGGTAAATTCTACGAATAAAGCTAGAACATAAATACCGGTGTCCATGTTTTCATTTACATAGTCAAAAAGTATTCTAGGGGATCACTAATTCCTTTATGTTCCCCGAATCCATATTGCGTGTGAGTTAATAGGCTAAATGTTGCGGTATAGCACCTAAGTACTTAATTAATATATTTTTTCATTATATAATTACCACCGAAAGGATGCACACTGCCCTATAATTTAGGAATTTATTGTTCTCACCTTTCTTATATATAGACCGAACGACGGATGTTTTAAGCTTTTTTGGGATGATGCTGCTAGAGAATATACGATTGTACAACTGTAATAATGCAGGTTTCATTATAGTGATGTGGTATTTAATATCTTTAGCTCTAATTTGATCCAACGCAGTTGCTGTATTAGTCTTTAATTATTTTACAATTTCAATTAGATCATTGTCCTTCATATCGGGGGAAAATATTGAATCACTATTTCTTATTTGATTTGGTTGTCTTTCCGTTGTCGTACAGCATAGAGTTTCAATTGACTGCACATATTCTGTATTAAAACTATTTGCTAGTACTTCTAAGTCGTGTTGGGGACCGAAGTTTGTTTGAATAGTGTCCTTCAATCGTTTTCGCCTTTTTTCGTTGTAACAGTTGGCTTACAAAGAAAAAGCATTGTGCTGTATCTTTTGTCTCAAAAAATTTATTCCAGTAATAATTTATTTTTGTTAATTATTTTAATGAAGTAATTTTGTTCCTAATTATTTTGTATTTCCTTTGTACTTCTTATTATTAGAAAATCGTTTCAGTCGTTGCCAAGCTTTCTTCTTTTTTTTTTTTGATCAGGTCATCAATTAATTTCTTTAGTCATCCATTGATTTTGTTGTTTACGTTTCGTCGTACTGCATCTTTCAGTTGACTTTGCATAAATACCTTTGAATATATTTACAATATTATCGTATAATTTTTGGGGGGTTTTGTTCTTTGGCGACAACGATCCCGTCTATTTCTTGAATGCATTTATCGACATTCTTATTATTTATAAATTAGCTTTCGATAGCTTTATTACGGTTTTGAATAAATATGCAATAGTTACTGCCACAAAAAATGATCAGTCACTTTTTCAGAAATGACTTGTCGTTCGGGCTTCCCTTCTTTAGACCGTACGTGTATATGATCTATACACGACTGTGTTAGCTTCTAGCCTAATATTTCTTCTTTTGTGAGTTCATATATCATCGACTCCTTTCCCGCTTGTGCCATATCATCTAGGTAATTATTTATCATTAAACTAGGTTTTGCGATCTCCGGATTAGTATCCCCTAAAGCTATTACGTCTGCCTTTGCTGTCGTTTAGCCATTCGATGATATCATCTAAAATGTGTTTACATTTCCCTGTGGTGCTCGTCGCTCGATATGATCCTAATATAGGAGTTTTCTTTTCGTGGTCTTCAATTTCAATGTGAAGTGCCTCCGTTCGGGCACACTGCGCATGGAATCGTGTAAACCACGCCCTGTGCCCTTTGTTTTGGTAGACAATCTTGGGGTCTTGACATAGACCTTCCCAGTGGTGTGGACACGGGCTTGTGGGCCACCAGAATTTTTTCTTTTCCTAGTGCTCGCACTAGCGCTCCGCTGGTCCCCCTTACGAAGGGGACGCTGATGCGCGCGACTCGATGGGACTGCCTTTATTATAGTGGCTTCTGGTTTTGTCAGGCGAGACCTTGACGTCGGGCCACTCGTTCAATGAAGCTACTAGAGTAGCAATAATTTTAAGGTCGGCAGTGATGGTCTCCTTCTACTTCCTTTTGTCGGTTCCCGACGAGCAGATATTTGTTGATCTACGCAAGAGTGTCGAAACCACTCACTCCTTATGACTCGTTAGGTGGTTGAAGTCAAAATCAAGGTAGCGTACGGTATACGTGTTGGTTTTGTGTCCACTATAAACTACAGGTTTTCCCCTTGCCTGTTCACCAGCCCATTAAGGAACGGCAAGGTGATTTTTTCTGAACTAAGTTTTTTTTTTGTTTGTTTTTTTTAAGCTAGCTGGTTTCGAAACTATGGTTTTCCTTTCAAGATTTCGTTGGAGCTATATTTTTTTACTTTAATTCTCACACAACTACGAAATTTCCTGCCAAATATCTTTACTTTCAAATATTCTGTAACATTCAGTCGCATTTGCATTCTTATCAATTTGATCACACGAATCAATCGCCAAGCTTTGCGGTTTCCGACGGGCGTTCTTGTCAATCCGTGTATTGAAAAAGGCGGTGTTCTAAATGTCAATACCAGGTAAATATTTCTTTTCTTTACAAAATATGGATAAGGCAAGCCGCGAGAATTTTCTTCACGTATTTTTCCTGAAGGAGTGTGGTAATCACTACACCGTGGATCACAATCTCATATAAAAATAATAATCCCTACCCAGCTTGGCATCTTCCGATGGATAAGCGGCCAGGGCTAGCTGGGCTTGCTCTGTAGCTGAGTAAATTGGACAGCGCTACCACCGCGTGACGCGCGTGAGAGCACGCGCTGAACATGCAACAAGCACGAGGGATCAACAGAAAGGAGGAAATTAAGAGGCAAGTAGAAATGCCAGTGTCACGAGTCATGGCAGTTTTTCTGCCACACGGGTCGGTGTCGCGATCTAGTGGTTAAACTAATTGCTTGTTCAAGCTAGCCGCCGTGGGGTCTCAACCTTAATGGTGTTTCGTACATTCGAAAGACGGATATTTGCATAGAGTTCAATGTAGTGCACATTGCATTGAGAGACAAGTAAAAAAAATGATGTAAAAACTGATTAAACGAAATGTTTAATGTGGTGAACTTGTTCCTATAAACGTAAACAACGAAAACTGTAAATTGTGCGACGGCGACAAAAGAGCGACGGCCTTGACATAGCTAGCATCAGCTTTTTTTTTCTACAGATTACGTAGTCTAGAACTTTCTGCACAGGAACAAGCGGCTCGTCACAAGGTTCTAGAAGGGTCGCGCTATGGTAAAATGACAAATTCGCCCTTTGGGGTTCGTACCCCGTGACTTTGCGCGGTAGCCGCGCCATGCTAGCTCAACCTTGGACGCAGTAATATTGTTACTAATATTTACTGGGTCGCACTTTATTATTGCACGCAATGTGTTTGGCCTCAATTCGAACAAATGTATAAAAGACACATAAAAGGTGCACTAATAGAGCCTGGGCAGGTGAGGTATATGTTTGAGGTAAATAGTATAGATGGCTTATCGTCCGAGTCAGTCGAATAATTAACTGAGATCTGTTAGTTAGCTTTTTATTCATTGAAAATAAACATATGGGTCCAATAAGAAACTTGTTGAACGTCACCTAAGACAAATAAATCAGTCAGTTTTAGAAAGACATAAAGAAAGCGAGAAAGCACGGGTGTGTGCTAACGTTTCGAGCCCTGTAACAGCCAGAAGGCTAGCCGTGAGAAAACGCTGATTATAATTCGCGTTTTCACACCCTTAGCGTTGTGCCTGCTGCAGGATTGGTAACTTTAGAGCTTCACGGCGCTTCCCACACGCTTCAAGAGTTTTTCCCCTCTAAAATTGACTGATTTAGTGGCTTTGGATGACGCTCAGCAAGTTTATATTTGGAACTATATGTCTAATTTCAAAAATAAAAAAGTAAATGCACACATTTTAGTTAATTATTTGCCATATTGTGGTAATTAGCTTCCCTATATTATGTCGCCCTGGCCGTAGACCTTAGCTGCACAGACCGCATTAATGTGCCTTTCACGGCTTTTTTTTTTTTTAAACAATCTGTCCGAGTTCAAATCAAGCACTCAGTATATCGTCATTGTATTTGCTATAGCACAGCTGCTCACTGTTCAAAAATTAAGTTGTCCACCTCCTGCTCTTCAGGTTTTTTTTTCTTAGATTGGTCAGGGCTCTCGTAATCGAAGTAAGTATGACATATTTACTGGGTAGATGCAAGAATAAATGCATTACAGTATTTTCCTAAAACGCTTCAATCACTCATCGTGCTAGGATCACTTAAAAGCTTGAGTGCAAGGTAGGTGTTACAGGAATTGTTTCGATCTTTGCATTTCTAATCAATTCGAGACCGTGCGCCTCGGGGAACAACGTCAAAGCTCCCATATTTCAGCAAATGCCAAGGATGTCGTTGCAATGCTCACCTTCGCCCACGTGGCTCCGTTGGCAGCTAGAGCATCCGGCAATCCGGATTCGCTAGTGATGTCCTTGTAGTTGACCATGAGCGTGAGAACGGCCGAGATGGCCACGTAGACGACTGTGACGATGCTCATTGACACGAAAGTCGCGATGGGCAGCGATTTCTGCGGGTCTCTGGCTTCCTCCCCGGACGAGGCTATCGAGTCGAAGCCGACGTAGGCATAGAAGCACGACGCCGACGCGGCGAGCACCCCGTGCCAGCCGAAGGGCATAAATCCACCGGTATCCGGATTGGTCCAGTTGTCCAAATTGGCAAAGTAAGATCCGACGGCGATCACGAGCAGAGCCACACCGATGTTCACCATAGAAAAGATGTTGTTGATGTGAGTAGAGGCCCGAACACCCACAGACATGATTATCAGAAAAGCCAGAATAATGACGAAAGCAAACAGGTCCGGCTCTTCCGAGAAGAAGGGCACGTTGATGCGACCCACGTGCTCTTCCGACCAGGATTTCATGATGTTGCCGAGCAGGGAGTCGATGTAGGCGCTGCAGGCTCTGGCCACGGCGGCGAGGCCGATCACGTTCTCCAGGACCACGTTCCAGCCGACTATGAAGGCCCAGAACTCTCCAACGGCCAGGTACGTGTAGGAGTAGGCCGAGCCGGCCTTGGGGAAGCGCACCCCGAACTCGGCGTAGCTGAAGGCCGCCAGCAGGGACGCCACGCCGCTAATGAGGAAGGCTACAACGATGGCCGGGCCGGCCACGGACTTTGCCACCGTGGCCGTGAGCACGTAGATGCCGGAGCCCATCATGTGACCGACGCCCAGCAGCGTGATGTCGAAGGTGGACAGGCAGCGCTTCAGCGACGTGTCGAGCACGTTGGAACCCAGGGGCTTGGTGCGCCGCAGCTTGCGCACGAAACTCGCAAAGCCGGACTCCATGGTGGATGCAGGCTCCGGTGGCCACTAGCCTGCCTGAAAGACAAGTGGAAACAGCCCAAGTCAAAATCGCGTACATTATTAAAAAAAGGAAGTAGTACTTCGTCCATTTGGGGGATTAACTGGATGTCACTTAGAATGATCTCCCAATGCGGCAAAAAAACTGCTTTTAATGCCTGTTTTTAGTCGCGTTGCATTGAATCGCTTTGAGTCGAACATTAATCCGTTAGAGGGGTACTCCAGCGACTCTTCGAGCAACCCCGACTAATTATATTTTTGAAATCACCTGCCTCTCCCCTTTCTGGTGGGCCATTTAGTATCGCGAAATTCAGAACCGTTATTGTGAAATCGGCAATTGAAAATGATGCCAAAACCAACATTTAAATATACCCGAGGTCCTCAGTCCCGTAACATCAGGTGAAGGCAGGCTTGCAGGTCCAGTGGGCAGTCTAAAAATGAACTACGCCCAGCATATCTTTCGTGCTGCTGCTGGGATGGTGGAGGTAGCTTCGAAAGCATTAATTTGACACCATGAAACTGATTGTAATCAGTGGGGAACAAAGTCTACAGTTCAAAAAGTGAACTGCTACCATCAGCTGACGTCACTTTTTCATTGTCGCCAATAGAGACTTTCACTTTGAATGAAACACGTGGTGAGGACAAAAATTGTAAATTCAATAACTGAGAAAAAAAACCTCTTTAGGCCCAATATTTGGATTATTATTTCAACGATGTTTGTGGGTCTGTTTAACACATTTTCAGGCAAATCGGGGGTTATCAACAAAACGCCGGAGTATCCCTTTAAAAATACACACCAATGAGAAAAAAAAAGAAAAACATTTTTAAATGATCTAGATGGGACACGTATATTAATAGAAAACATTACCACGAAAAATAATTTTTATCCGAGAAATATTTACGCTGCTAGAAGCAATTTAGTTGCAGAAAATGGAGGTCGCATCCCGCAAAGCCCCGCCACGTATTTACAAGGTACTTGCATCTCTCATTGGTAAGCCATTTGGCTGAAGGCAGTCGGGCGTTCGGCTCGCATCAAACTAGTCCAAGTATGTTTCCGTCCTTTTGCTTCGAAAAGCAAGTATAGCTGTCTAGATTTGCAGCGCACCGGACCTGCCAAAGCGAATATTTTTAGGTTGCGTTTGCATTGTGCGTCACGACGCTGCCCAACCGTGCTCGTGGATGCAACGCGAAAATAAATAACAAGAGCAGGAAAGCCGAAAGGACAGCATATTTATTTTGTTGTATATATTTAGTCCTTCCGGTTGCTTTTTACCGGATATCGATAGACGCTGACAGATACTTGTATTGGACAGTGGCTCCTGCATGATGGAATGCTAGAACGCCACTTTCGTGGTCGCGTCATGCGAGTGCTGCCAAAGTTTTTAGACGAATGCGGTATAGCAGACGGATAAAGAAGAAAACGTACGCCGACGCGGAGCTTTATGTCCGCGTCTGAGCATACGACAATAGACGGGGGTGGAATAGCAGACGGTGCCGCAGGCCGCCACTCGTCTGCTCACACGACCAGTAGGAGGTGTCAGACGCCAGAATAGGCGCACCGGATGTCGCGAAAGGGAGACACTGGGTGTGTTAGCGTGTTCGGCCACTGATCTCTATGACAATTGCAGGATCGCGTTTGCCCGCTCCGCGAATGCGGCCACTGGCGGCCATCTTTTTGGTAGAGTTATATCACCTCTAGCCAAGGTACAGCTGCTGCAGCCAGTATCATCCATCCATGGCAGACGGCGTTTTGGCAGTTCTGGTGCAAGCTGCCATCAAAATAGCGTGGGTGATATTTCGTGCTTGATTGAAATTGTTTGACGAAACATATTTTTGAAACCCGGCGTGAACGGTAGCCCGATTTTTGAGGACCCAGTGAAAGCTTCACGAACTCGCAGCACCGGGGGAAAAGCAGCACAGCACCCATCGAAAGTCGCACCAAAAAAAAGCATCGAAAGCAGACGCCGGTACGAAGTCTGCTTTCGATGCGAGCTGCGCTGCTTTCCACCGGTGCTGCGCTTTCGTAGTACTTTCGCCGGGTCCTCAAAGATGAGGCCACCGTTCACGCCGGGTTTCAAGAATCTGCTTCGTCGAACAACTTTAATCAAGCACAAAATATCACCCACGGTACAGTGTACTAGATCTACGGCTATTTTATGGCAGCCTGCCGCCATTGCGCTGTCCGCCATATTGCTATGATGGCTAGAGATGATATAACTCTACCAAAAAGATGGCCGACCGTGGCCGCATTCCCGATCACTATTGTAGTATGGCTGGATGGCGGATCGGGAGCCCGTCGGTGGCCCGTACGGCGGCCATTGCTTTACACCCGGCAATACACGCAAGTCTATGGGAGAAACACACATAAGTAGGAGTGTAGAAGCTTCTGCGCGGTGCTCGAAGGCGAGTATTTTATGTTCTGTTGCGATTATTATACCGCATGATTGGAGACCTAATCGGCATCTGTCAAGCGTTCGAACGCCAATTAAAAAATTAAAAGTGCCAGAGCACCCATGGCTGAGCTGACAAACTTTCCCTCGCAGTAAATAAAAAAAAAAAAAATTGCCGTCAATAAGACCGTTCTCAGGGAAGCCCAGAAGTTGATGAATGCTAAAAAAATGTTCCATCTTGACAGCGGCTTTCCGGGAGTGAGCGAATTCTGTGTAGCAAATTGTTCAAGCTTGTCGTCTGCGAAACCCAACTCATCGAACCGCCACCGACTCGGCGGTAACTCTAGGTAACTCTTGTCTCATTGAGCTGCACTACATTTTTCGCCCAGCGGAGTCACTCTTGATCACAAAATAATTATAAAGAAAATTTGAGGGCGCAGTTTAAATATTTGTGCACAAGCTTTTTGACAGGCTTCCCGAAAAACAGTCAAAACGTTACAGGGCCGACAACAGCTTAGAAACGAGGCAAACGGCACTTTTCTTGTTTTTCTCATAGAGTCCTTTGCATTAGCTGGTGCCAAGTGATGGCTGCAGGTGGTGCCACTCGACACCAGCAAGACAAGCCTCGATCCGCGACCCAGCCTGCAACAAAAATATTCAGTCGAGCAGTCAAGTCCGTCCTGTAGTAATGGGCGGACCATGAGCGTCAACTAAATTGCCTCGAACAACAAAAATATTGCGCAACTTCTTGTTTTCAAAACAAAATTAAAAAAAGAGTCCCAAATAAGCTTTCAAAAAATGTTTTTTTTTTTTATTGCAGATGTTTTAAGGCTCGATCACGCAGCCCCCTTAGCTTATGTTGTGTTATGTTATGTTACGTTTCCTTATCTTACTCTTCGTACGCTTTCGTACTGCGCGTTTACACTGCCCCATCAAGGCACCAAGTAAAGCAAGCAACAACATATTGGAAACCTCTAGCAAAAGTTGTCGTTAGCCACTAGCGAACGAGCTAGACATGGCAGTCAGAGGCCACAGCGGTCACTGATTTCTATCTATTTGCTGGATCGCGTTTGACCAGCTCCGCCTATGGACGGGAATGCGGCCACGGTCGGCCATCTTTTTAGTAGAGTTATATTATCTCTAGCCATCATAGGTAATATGGTGGACAGCGCTATGGCGGAAGGCTGCCATTAAAATAGCCGTTGGTCTAGTACACTCTACCGTGGATGATATTTCGTGCTTGACTGAAGTTGTTCGACGAAGCAGATTCTTGAAACCCGGCGTGAATCGAAGCCCCATCTTTGAGGACCCGGCGAGAGCTCTACGAAAGCGCAGCACCGGCCGAAAGCAGCGCAGCTCGCATCGAAAGCAGACTCCGTACCGGCCAGGGGGGTAAAGGTGGGTGAGGAGGAGTGGCAAATCCCGTGCGCCGACATCCTGGGTCCCGAGTTAAAGATCGCGAAAGAAAGCGACAGAACACGAGAGAAAGAAACCAATGTTGCCAGCTGAAGGACGACAGTCGCAATGGTAATCGCGAAGACTGAAAACTCTCAGCAAAATAAACGGTGATAATTTAACGTTGTAAACTAAATTTTGAGCTATTCTAACGCTTATAAAAGGCAACATACTCATCACGCTGCATTAAAGTTCCCTTCTGTCGAAATCTCGGAAGTTTTGTGGTTGCGCGGTTTCGTATTCCTGGGGCGCAGCCACCCGCGGAGCCGATTATCTGGTTTAGTTTAGTGTTGACGGGAGGCCGTACATCTGCGCGCTATGCAAAAAGAAAGCTTCGAACGGAACGCGAATACCTTTCCACCGGTAAGTTCGTGGATTGTTGAAGTTCGTGAAATCGAATGCTGTCGACGAAACTTCGCTGAACAAATGGTATGGGGCTCCCTTTCCGGAGGTGCGATCGGGGACAGCGGGGCTTCGGCTGCCATGGTAACCATGTGTGGGACCCCGAGGGTCTGCCTGCATGCTCCGCCGCTTGCGGCAGCCAGAATGGATGGGAAAATGGCGGACCTTTTCCTCTAGAGTTAGTATATGATCTCTATGGTACCGGCATCTGCTTTCGCTGCTTCTTTCGATGCGACGTTTGATGCGTGCTCTGCTACTTTTCCCCGGTGCTGCGATTTCGTGAAACTTTCACCGGGTCCTCGAAGATCGGGCTACCGTTCACGCCGGGTTTCAAAATTATGTTTCGGCGAACAATTTGAATCAAGCACAAAATATAACCCCCGCTATTTTGATGGCAGCCTGCCACCACAACTGTCACAACGCTGTCTGCCATGGATGGATGATAGTGGCTGCACCAGCCGTACATTGGCTAGGGGTAATATAACTCTACCAAAAAGATGGCCGCCAGTGGCCGCATTCGCGGAGCGGGCAAACGCGATCCAGCAATTGTTATAGAGATCAGTGACAGCGATCGAATTGGATGAGTGCATAGGCACGATAGGGTGGTTCAAGTATGTTTAACTAGCTGTATGTTGTGGTTGAAACCCTCCATACCAACCAAACGTTGCAGCGACCGCGACGAAAGCTGTCCCAGCCAACGTTAGCTGTGTTGTCTATAGACTACTTCCATAAAGCCCTGCCTGCAACACGGCGCGCGTTGTACTCTGGGAACTAGTTGGTCAGGGAGGAGAGTGGCATGGTTTCGGTTTCGATCGACACGTCGACAAGAGATTATACACAGAGCGTGGACTATTAACGGCCGTTATCTCATGTTTTCTGGTCCCGAGAGCGTCGCTTGTGGTCTCTAAACTAACCTAAATGGCCAGACCTCGAAGCTTTAGCACAAGCCCGAGACGTATAGCTTGTCTTAACAGATGCTTGTTGTATTTTTGTACGTGAGCCTTTCTTTTAGCGTTCCGATCGAGGTATGTGGACGAGCCAGTGCTGGGAATCTCGACGCTGCAAAGCTCGGGGATCTTGCTTATGTACGAATCAACAAGCTGTAGCAACCAATAAGTATGCATAGATCGAGCTCGCGCCTTTACATTAGTGTTGTTCATCAGGAAGTTTGTTTGTTTATGGTTGAAAAAACTCCGAGACTGCGGGTAAACGACACGCTACTAAACAAATATAGACTTTTTAGTGTCGTGTCGTTTACCCGCAGTCTCGGTTTTTTTCAACCATGTGCAGTGTACACCAGCTCGTTTGCGCCCTTACATTTTGTTTGTTTCGTGCGTCCATAGACGAAATATTACTTTTTGCAATTACTGTTTTTCTTAATACGCATGAGCCCGCGAGGTAAAACTCGGAGGCGCCATTGAAAAGCTCAATTTTAACACACTTCTTATCTCTTATCTGTACTGACCCGCAACACTGCACGAAGTGAAGTCCCCACTCGCTTGCATTTCCCTAATATTCAACATCGCGTATGCGCATAAAGTTATCCTGCAATCATATAGGCACATTCGCACATACAAACTGTTTTAAGAAAGCAAAAGTCGAGCACTTGTGTGAAGAATGTCGCACCGTTCGCCGGAAGTGCGCCGGACGGGCATGAACCCCTATGCGGTGCGCCAAATTAACGAACGAAATTATTCAAAGCGCGTTTGACGGTTGCTAATGGCCATAATATTTGTTATATGTTTGCTTTCTTCCTGCCTGAGTATGCCGAGATAATTTCAGACACACCGTTCAGGCACAGATCTTGGGCGTCAGTAAAAGCTCGTCCAAAAAGGCTTAGCGAGGAATAGGGGACGCTTGTTAGGGCCTCCGTCGTTGCTAGCCGATCTTAGCGTTTGCGAAAACTTAATCTTCCATCAGCATAAACTTTGAGTGGGAGATATATTATGACACGAGGAAGACATCATAGTTACTTTTGTGCAGTAGTGAGGTCGAATTTATTGCGTTTCCTTAAAAGTTCATGCGTCAACGCTGGGCTCAACTTTGATACTCCTGTGAGGATGCGGCTTGCTTTTCGTCCAATGAAGTAACAAGAAGCGGACGTCTGGCAAACAAAATAGGTGTAAGGCTCCAGTTGACCAAATTTCAGTTGTAGTTCACTAGTATTAGACGGGATTATTGAAATTGAACTCAAAGATGCACTCGTGGGGTGAGGTGACTAAGCCACGTCTTACTACGTTTGCATACGCACCCATAATACCCGGTGTTTCGGGAACCAAGGAAAGTGCCCCGGTCTTTGTTTTGTATCGCTCGAGAATGAGTGTATTGTACGTTCGTGACAAGTCAGATAATCGAAAACGCAAGCAGCGCGCTTGGTCGCGGCGTGATAGCATGAGATAGAGCTGCTCAGTCGAAACCGAAACTGAGTGGCCAACTAGTTCCCAGAGTGCACTGCGTGGTATTTTACCGCGATGGGGCGCGTCGGTTTTGGAAGAAGTCCATTGGCGACGTACGCGATCGAAAAGCGTCGCTGTGATCGGCATTCCACTATTGGTCGAATGCTGACTATGACGTCAGCAAAGGATTTCTCTTCGAAGGAAATAAGAGGAATGGAAGAACTACAATTCTGGCGGTGTTGGCAGCGTTGGTTTCAGAGCGCAATGATTTCAAGCGTCCGCCATGCTCTTTACAAACACCATCAAACTTGTTGTTCGCAAGGTAACGACGTCACGAGAGGGAAACATAAGAAGGCGCCACCAAAACATCTCGTCGCTAATAGCCGCTGCAGCGTCGCGGCCCCCTGGCGACCCTCGGGAACCCCATAGGGTTATTACAATGTACGCTGGAGGTTCAAGTGCTGCTATAGTGCCTATGGGACTTGCGGTTTCAAAATGAAGCAGGCAGAAACCAGTCGACTTTTCAGATGCTCCCGCACATTCCCATGTAAACACACCCTTACATTTGTTTCTCTTCGCCGGAGAAAAACTGCAATTATCCATGGTATTTGGGTCGTAGCGAATAGTAGGTAACTTTATTAACATTGTAAACATAAAATCACTTTTTTTGCGTCACAAATGAGGACAAAATACGCCCCGTGCGATAAAGAAGTGATCTACAGCATTCCATTAACATCCGGACGTTGCTACATCGGACAAAGGGGGCGGTGCATCAACAAAAGAACACGGAAACATGCCAAAAAATCTAAAAAGCTTGACGAAAACAGGACACCTAGCCGCCCATTGTCGTGAATGCACGTACAAGGCTGAGCTCAATGAAGTCTCTATCTTAGGACACCACAGAAACTAGCTCGCACTGGAGATGTTGGAGGCCTGACCATAGAAGAGGAGAAAGAAAATTGCGTTAGTTCCCCATCAGTTTTGCTATAAAACAGATATAAAATATTTCTGCAAGGCTACAACACTTTTAATAATTTAGAAATATGAGAAGGAGGAATATCGACAATGATTAAATGACGATGATAGAAAATTAAAAACAAAAATAGTTGAAGAACTTTATCACTAAAACAGATGTACTCCAGTGGTTGTTTGCGCATTTCTCTATCTCCTCTTATCTGAATGAATGTTCCTGTAATTGCATGTTCAGCTGGTTCGTCCCGATGTATACCAAACTAGCTCAACTTATCCCCGTTGCCGGCTCCCGTGTCGAAACCGCCATCGTCGCCTCACCTTGTGTGATTATTGTCTCTCAGAGTTTCGTTCACACTACGTGCGCAGACCAGACATGAACACGTTACCCCCAAAAAGTAACCAAATACCGTTACTCGTTACTCGTTCCAAATGTAACTAAATACGCTACTCGTTACCGATTCTCAAGAAGAAAGCGTTACTCTACCTCAAAAGTAGCGAGTTACTTTTCTCTTTACTGTGACGACCGAATACACGACTGTTTTTGTTTCATGGTTTATTGTTTTCTTTTCAGTAGTAGTTGCACTTAAGCAGTAGCTGCCTTTCGAAGTTTTTATCAGTTATGTTTCTCCGCTTCATAGGAAGAGTACACCGGCGACGCCGAACAGTAGCTCTACTGAGGCGCTAAAATGAACGGCAGTGGTGTACTTCAGCAAGGGCTGCATGGTGAATCTGAGATTCCCCTCTTTTTTTGTTCTTCTTGTTGTTATTTCCGCTTATAAAGTTCCAAGTTGACAATGGGTTCTGTGCCTTCCCACGTTGGCGACCTCCGGGTTTATATTCGGTCTGTGCACGACCCTAGAAGGTTCAATTTCAACCAACGAACCTTATTGTGTTCGCGAGGAAGGACATTGTCAGGTGCAGAGTTCACTGATGTGTTCAGCGATGAACGTTGCCGTACTCTCATACTGTTTAGAGGTTTTTCGGGTGGCCCAGCTGCCTTTGTTGTACTAGACGCATATTCAGGTTAAAATCAAAACGAGGCTGTTTAAATGGTTTTGTACAGGTTACTCCTCAAAAGTAACAAAATACCGTTACTCGTTACTTGGCCCTAAAAGTAACTAAGTACGTTACTCGTTCCTTCTCTAAAAAAAATGTTCTAAATAGGTTACTTCTTACCAAAAAAAGTAACTTGGTAGAAGTAACTCGTTACTAGTAACGCGTTACGAACATGTCTGGCGCAGGCTGATGCCGCAGTTATTCAGAAGTCGTCAGATATCGTAGACACCAAAGCGCGGTGAAGTCTGCGGTGCAGACGACACTTGCGCCTGGTAGAGTTCCTGTATTAGCGGCGAGATGTTTTGGTGGCGCCCTCCTGTGGTTCCCCCTTGTGACGTCATTACCTTGCAAACAACAAGTTCGGTGATGTTTGTTATTAGCATGGTGGAAGCTTGAAATCATTGCGCTCTCAAAGGAACACTGCCAACACCGTCAAATTTTAAGTTGTTTCATTCGTCTTAGTTCCGTCGATGATAAATCCCCTTTCCGACGTCACAGTCAGCGTTCGGCCAATCGTGGAAGGCCGACCACAGCGGCGCTTTCGGTCGCGCACGGGGCTAATAGGCTTCCTACGGGAGCCAGAGTTGCGCGTTCATGCATGGCATGTGGATTCAGCTCCTCACGTGACTGAATTCGGCGAAAAGCGGCGCCGCGCGTTCGCGCGCTCAAAAGCCGGGGAACGTACGCCGGGGCGCGTGCAATGTCTACTTTGCTGCACGACACTTGATACGGCTCCTCACGTGATCGGATCTCGGCGAATAGCGGCGAGGGCGGCACGCGGCACGTGGAATCAAACGCGCAACTCTGGCTCCCGTAGGGAGCCTATAGACGTTTCCACTGTTTACAAAAATCACAGTCCACACGTGTTAAATCACAGTCCAGAACGCGCACGTTCGTCGCTTCGGAAAGCGAGCAAATCACGCGCCATACGCACGAACACTGAAAATGGAACCTGCCAAGTGTCCTTTTCTGGAAAGGTCTATTCAGGAACTCTAGCGCCTGGCACACGCCAGCGCCAACGATGTCTCGCTCCGATCCCGCCCTTCGTTGCGTAGCAGATCACGTGACATCTTGCACCACTCAACGTTACTAGATTACCTCAATTGTGGAACTCCCGCGGAGGGGGGTACCCCCCCCCCCCCCCCCTCACTCACCTCAATCCGACTAGACAGAGCCGTGTATTGGGAGAGTTTGGCCAATAGGCGGAGCAAAGGCCGCCGCCAGCGCCGAATATTCCCCCCACGCTTAGAGCGTAAACTAAGTTTGTGACAGCGTCGACCAATCAGGAGACCTCTACTCCATCTCACAAATGTCTGCAGTGAAGACAAAGGCACAGGCGCGTGAGCCTAGCTCAGCGAAACGCTTTTGTTTGTACGAGACCTCGTGCATAGGAGGCACTTTCCAAAGCCACGCGCTCGTGCCCATGCTTTTGTCTGCAAAGAAAGCAGTGCAAAGGGCGGGGTGCGCGAGCGTCTTGAGACGCGGAGTTCCGCTCGGCACGGCTCAAATTATACTTCGTTTCACTTTATCTGCGAGCGAAGCCAAAGCTAGAAGCGCGAGATCAGCGCTTTTTGGAATTCTCCCCAGCTCGCGCGCTCGAGCAAAGCCTGAAGGCACGGAGCTTCCGTGCTCGCGCTTCCAGTTTTGCCTTCGCTCGCACATAAGGTGAAACGAAGTATAGTCGTGTCACTATTTAGAGCACACGACCACCGCTAGGGGCTGTTTCGCGGCCTGTGGTTGGCCCCGAGATGCTCGCCTATTCAAACCAATGTATGGCCAAACTCTCTCAATAAACGGCTCTGGCCTAGAGTCATTCGAAGCGCCATCTATATTTTCGTTTCATAACTTTTCATAGCTTTCATAACGTTTCATAGCTTTTGAGTCGAAAAGATCTTCTGCTAAAGACGCCGGCTTTCGGCGCCGTATGCTCGTTCATTGGCGCAGTTGGCATCGCGACCACTTGCGTCATCTCTTGTCTTCCGTGCGAAACGGCGCCGTATTGTTTGAAGACCTTTGGCTTCCCCGCATTTCCATAGGAGCTAAGCCTTTTTCTTTCTTTACTTTTTCCTCAGGTAAGTCCGCTCTTTGCAAATTTAAAAAAAAAGCACACCTGTTGGCAATGCTGCACAAAGTTGTGGCGCGATAGGTTAAGAAACCGAATTTTGCGGTCGATTTAAAGAGCCTGGCCACTCGTTGATACACCCAGTATATTTATGAACTGTTATCTCAGAACGTCTGGTGTCTTAGGATGGCAAGTAACTACGGATTTGACATAAAATGAATCATATATAGATGGCCAACTATACCAATTGAGTGAATTTACAAATCTTGATATATAAAATATTCTTTCTTTAATCTCAAGTTAAAAAAGAATGAGTCGCGCACGATGAACACAGGTTGTAAAAGCATCTCTGCCTAACATAGGCAGAGATGCATAACATAGGCAGAGATCCATAAAAGTTTAGTTTTGAAACTTTTACTACAATGTAGATATACACATTCACAAAGTTTCCATTTATTTTCAAATACAGTCGGCACGGGTGCACCATCCCGCTTTGAATGTATGCTTTTCTTCCGAGCACGCAATTACGATATTGTTTACCGCGGCGGGTTACACCGTTAAGTGCGCTTCTTACCGAGCACCGATGTAGTGCGGAGAAGCAACACCCGCGAAGCTCACTTCCGCGGGTTTTGTTTCTCCGCAGCTCACCGGTGCCTGGTAAGAAGCGCACTCAACGGGGCTAACCCGCCGTAATCAACACTTCGAAAAGCGCGAATAGTGCAGTTCTTTTCGAAGCGAATATCGAATAGTGTATTATTCGGAACTACTATTCAAAATTTCGAATATTCGCACAACCCTAATTGTTTTGTATTGATTTACGAATGTAGACTAATTGGTGCTCAGGGACGTTTTCTATTTTCTATGTGTTTCGTTTTCCCAGCGATTAATATGTACGCTTTCGTTTCAATATTGTGTTCCTGAAGCTGCTGCAGAATGTACTGGGTCCAAGAACTCTTCAAGCCGTGTAGCGCGGCTTTTTTTTTTTTGCTCCACCATTACATGCAATGAAAATAAGCTGTTATTAATAAAATGAATATTATCCACCAATTTTCGGAATGCAGCGGAGTTGCCCTTTAAGACTCGACCATGTAATGATTAGATCGAAAATAAAGCGGCGCGCTGCTGCGTTTTGTCAGCACGAGTTATGGTCGTTCGCAATCATGTGTCAGTATCTGTCTACAGGTGGCAAGAGAGAACCCTAAAAACTAAACAAAATAAAAAATGAAGCTAGCGCTTGTAGTTTTTTATAACCTCCTGCGCTGAAGATTTGAATAAACTGAGGCGCCCTCATTTGGGTAGTATAACCTCACCTGATTGGGCCTCAAACTACTTGTGGCACCTTCGCTCATCTTTTTATTTTTTTTTTTTAATTTACGGCGGACACTTTGCTGAGATTTTGACCTCGTGGGCTGTCGTCGCACCACGCGCAAAGAAGGGAAAAACCCTTTTTTCTCTCCCCTCTTGGCCCGAGGGGAGGGGAGTCGGGATTTCCCGTCGGCCGTGCCACGCGAAGACAGCGAAAAGGGCAGCCCTGGCGTCCCGCCTTGAATGGCGCGACGAAGGAAGAATCTTCGTGTAGTCTGCTTCAAACAGTTGTTTCCAAACATTCCTCGAGTTACGCGAAATCCCACTTTGGCAGTATCCAGTTGCTACGCGTAATGTTGGATGGTTTTAGAAACTTCCACCGCGCTTACCCACTTACTTCACGGATCATCGAACACTGGTGGCAGGTCGTCAGTGGCATCCACGATGCCAACCACGACGGCTTTAGAATTAACCACGTCGCACCTCCGTTATCAGGTACGTGACAGCACCATTGCACCCGCATTGCGCGACCGTGCTACATCTGTCGCTTTGGTTTTTCGCACATTATGAGCAAAAAATACAACTTTTGTTCTTTCTGTGAAGTGCTGACGAACGGAAAAACAACTTTCGACTTCCGAAGTTGGCTAGATAGGCGTCCTGCACTGAATCTTTGAAGAAACTGCGGCGCCCTCCTTTTGGGTAGTACAAGCTCCCCTGACTGTGCCTCACACTAGTTATGAATCTTTCGCTGAGGTTTTATCTTTTTGTGTAGTGCTGAAGAGCAGAGAAAACACCTTTCGACGTCCGAAATCGGCTTAACGCCGAAATTTACGGTTTCGCCGAAATCGGCGAAACCGTAAGTTACACAAAAGTGCAAGATTCATGCCAGCACCGCTAGTGTACGCGTCTTTTATCCCTGCCAGATATCTGCGTGGTGAAGGCAGAACATCTGGCGTACCGGCGCCATAGCCGTGTATACAGAGAGTTTGGTCAGTGAGAGGTGCGGGCAGAGCCAGGGCGTGCACCAGACGCAGAAAGTGGGCTTGACAAGCTTTCTTGGCCAACCAGAAGCCTAAAACATTCCCCTAGCGGTGGTAGCAAGAAACTGTTTCATTCAAAGGTGTATGTTTATATATGGTTTTAATAAGCGCGTAAGAGATAAGTGTAGTAACCCTTCATGGTTGAAAATAGGGTGCACGTGGTGTCTTGATCATGATCATGCAGAAAGATGTAAGAAACGAATGCGCCACTCAACTCTGTTTTGCTCGGACAGAGTGTAACCGCTCGGACGGCAGTTTCCCGGCCCTCAGCGATTGGCGTACGGATTATGTCGATCGTTTCGCTAGTCGCACTCTTCCACTATGATTTTGATGACTATGATTGAAACATCACGCGCACCATATTTTCAGTTACTGAGAGTTACTCCGACGCACTTATCAAGTCTGTTTCTCGCGACCACCGCCGGGTATTATTTCGGGCTTCTGGTTGGCCACATTCGAATTCGTGAAGACGCCCTGGAACACGCCCAACCGGCTTTTGGCCAATGCTGCCTCCTCATTTGTCTTCAATACTTCCCCACGAATGGCCAAACTCCCTACATACACGACTCTGTCGACGCTTTATTACCCCTATTTTTCTTTGGAACACGTGAAACGGCGTCTCTTGGCTCACGCGCGTAGCGCCTTAGCTTTGACCTGTGCATGCTTCGACGGCGTTGGAATTTTTGTTGTTTATTTGCATTTTCCTTGTGATCTCGTATTCCGAACCTCAGCAGGCACGCTTCTACATGTTTAATAGTTTGAGACGCTCAAGTCTGTACTACCCAAAACAAGTCCTAACAAATCCCTTTTCGCAGCGCCCTCTGGGCAATGCAGGATACCTATGAAAACGACAAGAATGATTTTATTGTAGATTTTGGTTCCTTTCGTGTTATTTAACAAATTTTTATCCAGAAACAAATTTCTGCCACCTAAACTTCCGCGCGCAATGGGAAAAAAAGAAAAAAAAAAGAAGAAGTAATGACGCGCTATTGACCCGCGACCGAGAAATATTCGATTTTGCTCGCCAGACGCGCAGCCCAAGGCTGATAGCTGCTGGCCTAGACGGTTACGCGATTCTTTCAAAAGAACTAGGTCACGATTTATTTTACTCGTAAAATAAGCCTCTTCCACCTCTCTGAGTGAAGAATTATACTTTAGTTACCAAAGCGAATAGCCATTTGCGGCAGCTAACGCTCTGCGGATTGACGGGTTTTACCCAGCGCCGTATGAACTGAGAGGGTACGGCGGATCACCCGCTAAAAGGCGACCACGCGATAGCACAATATGAAGATTTGTTTTTGTTTCACCACTTTTCCCTGAGCGCGCCCACTTAAATTAGCAGTTAGCAGTAGCGTTTTTAAAATATTTCTCGCTCATCGAAGTACGCTGTAATTGATCACTGCATTCAAAAACCGCCTCACGTTTTATAAATCTCCAATAACAAAACTTACAAATAAGCTCTTTTTTGGATTGTTTGTTTTCAAGGAAATTCGTGGTTTCTCAATCAAGAGAAGTCAGGCAATTTAGAGCACATGTTCGCAGTTTCTGCATAGGAAACGCTTTCGGAGGTGCTGAATTGTGGCGGTTATAGGAACGTAAAAAAAAAATAAAAAAATTCCAGAATAAAAAACAAAAAAGGGAATGAAAGACGCTAATGTTTTTAGAGATAGTTTCAGACAAGGAAGTAGGAGCAATTGATGGCATGGAAAGAGCCTACCGCGCTTACGTTACCGAGATACCCTTTGTGTGCGATGTCACGTCACTGCAGGCATGGGGTGGCTAATCAAGAGTGGGTCATGAATTAGTGACACATTATGGCGGTAAAAATATTTGGTTGCCAGACCTCTTGTCATGGTAGCTAGACTGTCGGCATCTTCGAAGGAATACCAAACTCACCCAGTGTCCTGGACTGACCCTATCGCGTCTGTAAAACAGGTTTCCTAAACTCGCAATTATTTCAGTGACTTTCAGATACGCCTTGTCAGGTTTCCGGAACTTTTAGTCTTGTTGGGTTACAATTTCTCTACGCAAACCTGGGAAGCCTACCTGCTGCCTGAAAGTCTGAAACCTCTGAACCTCACCACTAGCTGAAACTGATTTGCGAGAGATGGCGCTAGCGTGCAGAGAGTTGAAGGCGCCGCCTGGTTAATGCTGGATGCCCGTAAGGCATGGTTACCCCCTTTCCAAGCCGTAAACACCTTTTTGACAAGGGGCGCAGCCATCTTGAATGTCGTCACTTCTGGTATGCGGTAAAACATCGCTTTGACCTCTCCACGCCGCTTGAAGGTGTATACAAAAAATACGTGATTATCACACTAGTTTAGCCTCACCTATATTTACTCGCCTATTCCAGGTAGAAATGTTTTACTATTTTTTCGTACCTCATGTCAGATACGGAACCCACGTGAGTGAGAACGACAGAAAACAAAAAAAAAATGTCTATTACAACTGACAGGATTGGAGCCGCGGGCACGGAAGCGCCACCGAAAGTTGGGGCTCGCTTTGAGGCGAATCAGTTGTGCCGCTTTCAGCGCGCGCTTCCTACCTTTGATGACGGTTCAGCGTCTCGTGGGCCTCGAGTGTGCACGCGCACCCAAAGCACGACGAAAGGCAATGAGAGAAAGCTAGAGGCAGGGCGTTCAAAAGAGACGCCCTGCCCTTCTCATCCGGTGTGTGTCGACAGAAGTTGTGGACTTGAGCTACTGTGCGTAGTCCTGGAGTGAAGAATGGATGCAGCTCAAGTCGCAGGACGCGATTCTCGTAGCTCAGTTCGTACAGTTAGTATGCCTGTTACTTTTTCCTGCGGTGAACACCGAGGCTCACCTTTTTGTATACATGTGATACAAGTCGATGAACGAGAATGGCTATTATTTAAAGTTGTCAATTCAGCGTGACAAAGCTGTAATCTAATATAAATGTTGAACAGAAGACTCCAATATGGCACCTTACACACGCAGCCATTGTGTGTAAATAGTGAGACGGCATGTACGGCAGGATTAGTTTTCGTTCATTTAGGAGGAATACCTCTTTCAGCGACTGCAATTATATATATATAAAAACAAAAATATCGTACACAGATGTCAACCATCAGCGCCGAGGAGCAGAGAAGAAAAAAGCAAGCTTGTGTATGAGTCGCGAAGCATTCCTGTTTCCACAACGGTGTGTGTCGCCTCCGATGCTGGGCGTGGTACCCACCAAGAGCTGTGCACATAGCGCGCACATCCGGCCAGACGCTTACCTGGTTCGGTGAGCTTCTAGTGAGCAGCAAGCGAGGGCGTCCCTGCCAAGCCCAGCGTAGACCAGCGTGCAGACCGAGTGGATGCGTCCTCCCCCCCGGGGCTGCAGTGGCCGCTGCCGGCGCACTCCAAGCTCCGCCTCGGGGAGCAACGGATCGATACGCCAGCCACGCATCCCGGGGACGGCCCAAGCCGTCGCCGCCCGACACCGGTCCGCTGCGCACGAAACAGAGGAAGACGAGGTTTTCGCGCCACTGGTGTCGCTGGCTCCTCGTGGTGACTCTGTTACATTTCTCCTGCTGCTGTGCCTCTGGCCAATATTGCTCTGGCTGTGTGTGCAAATCTCACCCAAATAGATCCAAATCATTATGGCGGGTAGTGTCACGTGACGACACAGAGAGAGCAACGTAGTACGCAGGAATGTTTTCGAACGCCAAGTACAAAACCCTTATCCTGAAGTGAGCAGTTATGTGAACACGGCCCCTGTCATGATGCTCACTTGGATGCATTTTGGGGAGTATTGGCGACGTGCGCGATCGAGAGCGTCGCTATGGTCGGTTTTCCAGGATTGGCCGAATGCTAACTATGACGTCAGCAAAGGTTTTCTCATCGACAGAAATAAGAGGAATCTAAGAACTTTAATTTTGACGGTGTAGGAAGTGTTGCTTTGAGAGCGCCATGATTTCGAGCTTTCGCCATGCTCATTGCAAACACCATCGAACTTGCTGTCCGCAAGGTAATGACGTCACGAGAGGGAACCATAGGAGGGTGCCACCAAGAAATCTCGCCGCTAATCAAAGGCGGCATGTTAGGAAATAGCGGTGGCGCGAGCTCGGCGCGAGATGAGCGCATGCCACGCTGCCGCCGCTCGCGATCGGCACGGATTGATTATTAAAAAAATGGAGCCTTTCATCTCGGTCTCGGCTCTCTCGTTGACGAAGTTACACTAGCGACGAGTACAATGGTTATCTGTCGTCGGAAGTCATCGGAACTTCACGGAGGATGGGGACCAGGATAGCGGCTACCAGAGTGCAGCCAAGAGCCCACAGCAAGCAACGAGAAGAGCCACGTTTGGAAGGACCACCAAGGAAGCAGTATGTGCAGAAGTTCTCTCTACTTCTTGACGTAGTCAGCGGTTCAGAGTACGAAAATGCCACACCTCGGTAAGGTATTAGAATTCGAAGGCCTTTCAGAGTTTCGAGCTTATCGTCTCTGCGAACGGCATCAAAGAAAAAAAGGCAGTTACATTCCTAACAGTCATCGGCGATCGAACGTACAAAGTCCTCAAGAACCCAGCAGCCCCAGACTTGCCAGGCGCTAAGACGTACAGCGAGATTCACGACTCTATTAGAGGAGCACTACGGCCCGCAGCCCTCTGTAATAGCCGAACTCTGCAAGTTCAACCAACGGTGCCAGCTAGAACATGAATCTGAGGAGGATTTCATTTGGTCCTGTTTGTCTAGATTTTGTAAAATTTCTGAGCATTTTTGCAGAGTTCTCTCATGGACAGGCTTGTGACCGGCCTGAAAGACGAAGATACTCAGAAAGCATTCTTTGCTTTTTTTTTGAAGAATGTGCAACTTTCGCAGTCGCAGGCAAGCTAGAGCGCGAAAAAGAAGCAGCAGCAAAACAAACTGCAGATATGCACCAAGAATCCAAAGCAGTCAATGCTATCCATCGGAAGGTGTCACCTCCTGAGAACAGAAGACGCAGGGACAACACGTCTCATGCCCATGGGTAACGTACTGCACCAGGAGCAGGTTATTATCGTTACGGAAAGAAGCATGACACCCGTGAGTGGACATGAGCGGACAAGACTGGACATTTAATTCAGAGAGATATGTCGCAACGCAGATGGAGCACCATGTTCACGCCCTAAAAGATTCAGATGATGATGATGCTAAGGAAGACCTACTGACTGTGTACACTTGTATGAATTCTTCACTGGGATTTCAAGTTATGATAAAGGTGGAAAGAGTTCCTCTACTCACGTTGATAGACACGGGAGCGGCGATTTTCATCATTACAGAAGTTTTTATGAAACATTTCTCCCAGGCAGATTTCATGGAAGGCAAAGTAGCCTTTCGCACTTACTCCGGTCAGCGGCTGTCTGTCAAAGGGAAGATCTCAGCAAAACCCCTGGCATGGCACGAGAGTACCAGGCACAGTTTGTCATCATGGAAAACAATATTCCAGTCTTTTGCAAGGCACGTCCTATTCCTCTGCCCCTCAAGAAAGCGGTGACAAAACCAGTGTGATAACTTGTAACAGATGGAATCCTCTGAAAGTCTCTGAAAACGACAGGGCCACTCCTTTAGTTGTGGTACCGAAAAACAGGGGAGAGAGTCTTCGGTTGTGCGGTGACTATAAATTGATCATAAATCCTGTTCTCAAGATAGATCACTATCTGTTGCCGCATCCAGAGAACATCTTCAGCATGTTTGTCGGCGGCAGGACGTTTTGTGTTCTTGACATGTCCTGTGCGTACCAGCAAATTAAGCTCAGAGACACATCGAAACTCCTACTGACCATCAAAACACATTTGGGACTGTTTGAGTACCAGCGACTTCCCTTTGGCGTAGCAAGCACACCCGCTATTTTTAAATCGTTGATGGACCGCGTCTTGCAAAAAATTACACACACGTGTTGCTACATCGATGAGATCATCATCGCTTGTAAAGATCGGGCAGAGTGCAGCAAAACCCTGGATCTGATTCTACAAAGACTCTCCGAGCATAACTTGACGCTAGAAAAGAAAAATGCAAGTTTTTCGCGGACTCAGTTGTGTACTTGGGACATCAGATCTCCGCACAAGCCATCCAGCCCACACTAAGCAAGGTCAAGGCAATCACAGAAGCACCGGAACCGACCAATGTGACCGAACCTAAGGCTCACCTGGGAATGCAAGCATTCTGCGGCAGGCTTCCGCGCAACCTTGCTGGCACGGCGTCCCCATTGTACGAGCTCCTGAAGAAAGGACATCACTGGGATGGTACAGCAACTGGAAGAAAGCCAACCAAGCAATGATAGATCCGCTAGTCAACAGCTCCGCAATGGCATATTAGGGAGTTTTCGTAGACCGCATTTCCCCCTCCGCTAAGCCCTCGCAACGAAGAAGTTGCTACTGCGCCTGCGCGCCGATTTCCTTGACTGTAGAGTTCGGGGTATCGTAGCGGGTTCCGGAGGGCGTTGCGGGACGGCGAAAAGAATCTACGAAAATTCCCTATTATGACGTAGACCAACCGATCGGTGAGGTTTGCGAGGCATCAGCATACAGTATTGGAGCTTTTGGATGGTGCAAAAGTGCCTGTTGCCTTCGCGACGGAAACAGACAGGCATGTCTCATCTAAAAAGATTTTTTTTGTTAAATATTTATTTTACAATGATAATGTTCCGATTTTTGGACGAAACCGAAATTGTACCCCTGTGAGCCCAGCGGGATGATGATGATAGCTTTTGTACCCAAGCAAGAAGTGTGCGGTTCGAGTTCGGTCCCGCTGGCTGTTACGGATGATTGACATGTCGAGTGTTTATTATAAACTCGTTGTTATGTGTTGTTGTCGCAACTGGATCACGTTATATTTCTGCTTAACGAACAAATAATTCAAATAAAGGCCTTGCTGTGCTCAGAAATATTTCAAGACCTCAGCTTCTGTTTTGACTTCAGACCGTAAACATCTTGTAAACGAATGCGTATCCTCGCATTCATTTGCAAGATGGTTGACGGCGTCTGTATGCAGTTCCATGCAGTAGCATGCAGTAGTGAGCATGTTGTCACTTGTCCAGTTTTCATAGCCCCGATTAAACCTCCCCTCTTCGCGATTACTTCAGTTACCACGAGGGTCTCCTTGCAATGCAAGAGCAATAAAATGCGAACCCTACAAGCACCGCCCCCAAAAAAAGAAGAACCCACGAACAACTTGTTATTAAAACGTACTCGTCACGCACTCCAGTGCTGAAGAAATTTAAACTTGTCTCGATCATTCTAATGAGCCCGGAGGTCACAAAGGTGTGTCGTACGTGCAGCGCATTCGAAACCACCCGAGGCTCCCCGCAACCGAGCATAGCAAATACACGCACGACCTATTTTGTGCCATCAGGGTCTCTAAAAATTATCACATTTATTTTTTTAATAGCGCATTATAATAAATGATATCAATTGTAACCCGAACTACCGGAAGTTCATAAAAATGTCTACATAAACCCGTATGCTGCTGGATAACGAGCTTGAAATATACCGCCCGATTTTTAACCTCCGATTTTTTAAGAATATAAAACATGAAAATGAATGACGTTACTTGTAAGTTGTGTGTCTGTACGCTGTAGCTCGGCCGCGCGGGGCAGTCACGGCCCCGCGCAGCCTATGCTACTGCTACGCGGGTCTGGTGATGTTCCTCCGATCCTCCTCCCTCTTGCACTGTCGTCTTTTCCGTCGCCACCGCTAGATGGTGCTAGGCGTCCATTGATATTGCCGCGTGCAAGCCGAGGAAGCTACGCTCGGTCACGGACTTCTGGAAGATTCGCGGTTATTCTTACTCGGGACGGAACTTTTATAATTTCGTCCTGCTTTCTTGCTCTCAAAACTGCCGGTTCATTCTCACCGGAACGCGCGACGCTTGAATCCATAAAGTTATTATAATTTACGCTGGAGGTTCAACTGGCGCCAGTGTCTATGCGACTTCCGGGAGGCTAATTGAAGCAGACAGCAACTAGTCTTAAGCCTGGTTCAGACAGTTGCGTTTGACTGCGTTTGACTGCGTTGCGGCAGTGAGAAACCAGGACATTTCTCCTGCTTGTATCGCGTGCCAAGATGATTGCTTGGATTGGATTCCACGCTTCATACGAAGCACAGATGTGCCGGTGACTCGCTTTCGATTCTCGACGCAACGCCGTCAAACGCAAGTGTCTGAACCGGCCTTAAAGCCTGGTTCGGACAGTTGCGTTTGACTGCGTTTGACTGCGTTGCGGCAGCGAGAACCCAGAACATCCGTGCTGCTTTTATCGCGTGCCAAGATGATTCCTTGAGTTGGATTCCACGCTTCATACGAAGCACAGATGTGCCGGTGACTCGCTTTCGGTTCTCGCCGCAACGCAGTCAAACGCACTCAAACGCAAGTGTCTGAACCGGCCTTAATTTTGCGGTACTCATGTGCATTCCTATGGGAAAACGCGCGTGCATTTTGTCTCTTCGCCGGAAAATGACGTAGAACATGTTTGTTATTTGGGTCGTACCGAATAGTATGTACCCTTACTAACATTGTAAAAGTGAAATTTCTTTAGTTACCGCATTTTTCTTCATCTGTAGACGATGTTTAACTTCGCTATATTTCAGGCCCAAACCTCTGTTCCACACAGGTGTGTAAAAACAAGCGACGATTCAAAGCTATATAACAATTGAAAGGAATATAGAGTCTGTTCAAGGCTCGCCAACATTCCGGTGAGGCTTATATATTGCTAATATACCAGTCTTGTCACTATATGAAAATGACCCCACCCCGGCTTGCATCTTCACGAGCGGTTAAAACATTCAAAACGTAAATAATAAAGTATGTGGGCTATGAAAAGACCCTTTTACTATTTTCTCTGCCATCGGGCACTTGTTATCAAAGATTTCGAGCGTGAGCTTAATATTTTGAACGTAGAAGTTCGCACAGAGCAGAAAGAATAAAGCAGTACTTACTTATTGAAAATCGGACTATATTACATGGCCTTCAATATATTTTGATCGTACATGTACAGGGAGTTACTGATTCCAGTGTTACGGCAAAGTTCTTGCCATCTTTCTTAGTTTTCCTGATCTCCTTCGTTGGCTTGGCACGTATATCCCCACGCTGAAACGCGCCGACGTCGTGTTCGCCTTAACAGTGTCCGACAGTGCACACAAATACAGTAACGAAGCCGTTTTAGCACCGTTTTGAATGCAACGAATTTGAAAGGAAAGCGTCGTAACTGACCAATTATTTCGTGTGCCGAACTGAAATGTTCAAAGCTATCTAGAACGTACGGATTATTCGGAATATTTTCTCTTATAACCGAGCGCAAGGAGAAAATGCACTCACCTTTTCCCATAGAAATGCATTACCGGAAGTCAGTTTTCGACTGGTTGCTGTCTGCTTCAATTTGCCACAGCACACTGGTGACGGTTGAGCCTCTAGCGTACATTATAATAACTCTATGCTCGAACCTTGTGGGCCGAATTTTCGAGACGGTGACGCACACTGGGCAAGGAGCTGCGCGGGACCTTGTTGAGTCAGTCTCGCTCTCGCTTGTTGTTACGCCGCCAAATCGCCTCCCGCTTTTCTGCTGTCTCGACGATCGATCTTTATGTTATTTAGATCACCAATTAAACCTTGATTTGCAGCTCACTGTTCATTGTCTCGTCGCATTCATCCGTGACAATATCATAGTCAACCGGGTGAAGCTGTAGCGTCGTACGGCAAAGCTGGCTAAATAAGGCGCAGTAGCACACTGGCAAACATGGTCGCGGTTGAAAGCGCAATGCTATCGAAAGATGGCACCACCACACGAAACACAGAGATTAAAAATACCCGTTTTTTTCTTCTCCTGGTGGTGTTGGTGTGAAAACATTGGCGTGAGGCGGCGGTTGTGCGCCCACGTCGGGCATCACTTTTACACGTTGCAAACGACGATATCTTTCATATCGATATACCAGTTTGCTGAGCTTTGTTCGATGATGAACAAGAATGCACTGCGCGAAGCCCCGCCGAAGCAATGTGATGAAATCGAAGGGGTGGCTGAGATGAATTTATTTTGGCATTGAACAAATTAAATCATCTGACGTCCATCGGGATGTGAAATAAACTATATTCCGCGCCAGGTAACAAATTACGTTGCATAAACATTTGGTGCAACATTGTTGTGGCAGCAGGGATACAGCTGTAAGTGTCCGTTCCTAAAGCCCTGCCGCAACTGTGCCATTCAAACATGCAGCAACATATTTTGACAACAGTCACCGTGGCAACATTTTTATGAAGCATAATTTTTTTTGTTGCGCTCGCGTTTCATATTCATCAATCCTAATGTGCTCCACAACAATCTCGTTTAACTGTTATGTGACAGATGGCTTTAGCGCCTGCCGCAGCTCTGTATTTATAATCAAAAGTTGTGTTGAACTTTCTCTCTTACTCTAAATTAGTCTTAAAACATTGACACAACTGTTTTTAGCTATTTAGGTGTTTTTTTTTCAGCCCCAGCGCAACAATATCATAGGCTGCATTCACAATAGTGTTCGAAATCGCAACTGCAAAGAGCATCCGCTTGGTTTCATCCTACGCGTGAGCTTGTATTGAATCTTAAAGGGGTACGGAAACCAAATGATATATTCCATTTCACCTTACTCCTGGACGCAGCGGACACTACGAGCTATCTAGCCAATCCCGTTCTGTAAACGTAGCCCATAATACGCTTTCCGCGTGTCGCTGTGCACGCTCTCCAAAGTCACGTGACACTTGCACGGCCTTGGATCGCCTCTCATGGCTCGCAGCGTCCGCCGGGCTCGGACGTAAGGCGAAACGGAGTATAGCTCTTCTTTCTTTGATTTGCCAGAAAATACGTTGTGTCAGTGCTTTAGAAACGCCACTATTCCGCTCGTAAACGCACGAAAGCTAATTCTAAAAAAATAATGAAATGATTTCTCGATACCACCTGGGAGTTGGGAGACCGATGTAGGTATGGCGTTAAAGGTACGCTGACGGGGTATTTATGCTCGTCAAGGTTTTTATTTGTACATGACATGTGAGAGCCCAACTATTCAAAACAAAATGTGGAGCTCGAAATTCGTCAACTTTCCGCCCGAAAACCGCCGATCGAGAACTAACCGGTTTGTGCCGCTCTCAATCTCTTCTCCGTGGTCACGGGCAGGTTTCTATGGTTTAGACACAACCATCAAAGATAATCAAAGGCGTGGGTCATCGAAGGCACACACTCAAGACTCGAAATGGACGAAAAAATATTATGCCCATTTTTTGTGGATTCTAAAAAGCTGCAAATATGTTGATAGAAAATAAAAAAGAGTTGCACAGCCACGTGATTTTTGGTATCTTTCTCCTCCTCTATGTTCCTTCTTCCTCCCCAGTGCAATTTCCATTTCAGTTTCGAGCGGGTGCGTTCTTTGACGTTATTAAAAATATACGTGATAACAGCAAAATATTGATTGAGAAGACTTCTAACACCATAAAAAATCGCACGACAAAAAAACATTTCGGCGGTGTCAGTGTCCCTTTGAATGCCTCCCGCCCCAGCGCCACTCACGAAAATACAGCGAAAATGTATAGACAACTCGGGCTTGAACGTAATTGCGAAGCATCCACAGTGCTTCCGCAATGTTCATAACACATCATCAAGATCGCCGTTCTTAGCAGACGATAGGTCGGAGCTTCATCTGAGGATGCGGGGACCTCTGCCCAGAGCCGTTTATATACGGCTCTGCCTCTGCCAAGCCAGCCAAACCACACTCTCCCCCCCCCCCCCCCCCCCCCCGGGATGCGCTGGTGCGTTGTGAATAACGCGCTCAAATGTGGCCCCCAGTGAATACCTAAAGCCGGGTTCACACTCTTTAAGGCTGGTTCACTCATCTGTGTTGGTTGCACTCGCATGCAACCGAAACGACCGTAACGACAAAGTCACCTGGATAGGTGGTCGCCGTACACAGCATGGCAAGCGATGCAAGCGGTAGCTTCGCGAAGCAATCCAGAGTCACGCTTGCTGCGGTGTTTTGGTTCTTACGGTCGTTTCGGTTTCATCCAAACGCAACCATTGCAAATGTGTGAACCAGGCTTTATACTTCATACTAGAGACAGTCTGCAAACAGCTTCGAACGCAAGCCACCACGAGATTTGTGCTTCGAATGTTGCATGGCCACGAGTTCAAGGAGAAACTTGGTACGCTGCTTTCGAACCACGGTTATCGCGGTGACTGATGTTTGCAGACTGTCCTTTGTATGATGTATAAGCAGTGTGACCTCGGCTTTATATACATAGCTTGCAGGTGTCGCCATTGCAGGATACTGACGTTTAGTTCTAGGCTGGTTCCCTTGAGCTCCTATTTCTGCGGTGTGAAGCTAGCACGGTAATCCGAACGCTCACGGCCCATAAAATACCGGCATGGCCGCAACAGACGTTACGGGCAAGCTATGCGTGGGCAATAGACCTTTCCAATGTTTACAAAATCACAGTCCAGCGTGCGATCTTCACAGCCCAGCACGTGCGTGTTCGTAGCTTCGGAAAGCGAGCAAAGCACGCGCCATACGCACGAACGCTCAAAATGGCACCGGCCACAAGCTTGTTTTTGGAAAGGTCCGAAGCGACGACCACGCACGTGCTGGACTGTGAAGATCGCACGCTGGACTGTGATTTTGTAAACATTGGAAAGGTCTATAGGGCGTACAGTACGGAAATTACTACTAGGCGAGATTTCACGCGTTAACGCAACCAGGCGGCAATGCTCGCAACTGCAATGCCCTTGGATAGGCCGGACTAGAGTTCCTGCATGGGATCGCTATGGGAGCCAGAGTGGCGCGACTGTTTTCCACGTGCCGCCGCGCCGCTATTCGCCGAGATCGATCACGTAAGGAGCAAAGAATCCGGCGCCGTGCAGGAAAGTCGGTTCCCCGACGTTGCACGAGCCCCGCCATGTGTTCCCCTGCTTTTGCCTCCTTCTCCTCCTTCACTGTTTTCCATGCGTGGCGCCACTATTCGCCAATTTCAGTCACGTGACCGGCAGCAATGGACGGATCACGGCTCCTACACGGGCGAGGAGCGGTTCTCCCGCATAACTTTAGATTTTAAGAAATCTGAACGCGCAACTCTGGCTTCCGTACTGCAGAGGTCAGTTTTCTCCTCTCCAAAAAAAGGGGGAGGGGGAGACCCCTTACTTCGACTTTCCCCTCCCGCCAAACGACGCCATTTTTATGCCTACACTCTTAATCTGAAGCCGGCAAACGTCACGGCTACTAAAGACCGTTCAAGGTTCGAAGGCGAACGTCGCAAAAATAGCCGGCCCACCGGAATAGCTGTGTACTCCGTCACGGCAACAGGTGCCTCTTTCGCTTTTCTCTGTCACGAATGAACGCCTATAGCCGGCCCGTTAGACGCCCCGTTTCTTCTAGCAGCCCGTTATTGAGGGGACGGCTAAAAACGGGCCGGCTAGCTCCCAGCGGTTTCTCGTTTTCTTTCTTTTGATATTTTACTCCAAAGTGGACGCGTATGCGCCGGTCACCTTTTTTTCTTTGTCTTTGTTCGGGCTCGCCGCTCGGCACGGGCGTTAGAACATGACGTCACTCCTTCTGAATAACGTCATCGACCGCGGTGGATGTCGGGAAACGAGTGTAAAATGAGAATCGGCTTGTTAATAAATTAATATAAATAAAGAAGAAACATAATTGCTAACTTCCTTTTGGCTGGCATATTTGGATGTTTGAAGCCTCTCATTAACATGGGCTGAGAAAAACTGGAGTGCTTGCATATTTGAGAACGTGATGCTGGCCAGCCGTTCAAAGGATCAGCCACCGTGTTAGGACACTTTTGATATTGCCGTTAGTTTACGCGGCTCGGAGGTAAGTTAAACTATCAAAATAAACTATTTATTGTGCGATTACGGGGTGAATCGAAAGACATGTTTTAATTAACTTATTAATTAGTAAAATTAGCTATAGTTCCAATCTGAAAGTTAATGGTCATTACAGAAGACCATTAAGTCAGTCAACTGGAGAATGATTTGAATAACATATGAAGCGTAGTGATATGCAGAAGTTGCCACTTGTCATACAAGCGCAAGGCAGGCGGAGTGAAAATGCAGATGATGTGGATCGGAGAAACGTCGCATACGGACGTATTTTTGCGATGCTCGCGCTCCGAATATTTAGAATTTCGACTGACTTAGTGGGTTTCGATTATGCCTAGCAAGTTTCTAATTGAAACTAGTATATGCTTATTTTTACTAATTAAAACGTTAACCATATGATATGTTAACCAGACGCCTGATTACACAAGCATATTTTTCATAGTGGTTGCCAAGTTGCTAATGGCAAGCTTAACACGTTTTGTTTTTGATATGTTGGACCAGCACCTGTTATACACCTTGTTTCACGAAGCACAGCTAGTCCATATTTTCAGTAAAACTGTCCAGGAAACAAAATATCGGCAAACCGGTGAATAACGGTTTTCCTGCCTCAGACGTTTCTCAAGTTCGCTTTCCTTTTCCAATTTCTTTAAAAAAGTATTACCTTGCCTACATCGTATTTCTAAGATATACTGCACTCACACGGCGGGTGCATAACACACATAATAAATCGAATATTTGTTTGATGATATACTAAGCTTCAAATTAGGGTATTCTATCTGGGAAATGTAATAAAATTAAAAACATTACACTAGATATAGATGGTTCGAGCCTTGAAGCTTGAGTATCGTATAAACAAAATATTTAATTTATAACTTGATTTAATTATCTTGTTATCATTCAGTGGCGCGCACCTGGCACCTGCACGAAAATACGCGGGTTCCCACTCAGGGGTTCTTTTATTTTGTTCTCAGCACAATCTCCTAGACATTTAGCAGCGGCGGTAGCCATGTACAAACCATAAAGTGCTCAGGCGCAATTCATATCACTCTGGGTTCCAGCGCCTTCGTCGTTATTCTGCGAGGGGAAACGAAATATCTAGAGTAAGTATATAGGCTCTGCTTCTACTCTAGAAATTACTCTAGAAATGCCGTGAATGAAGCGACTCATGTCGAAACGGGTTAATTGCGTTCCCTTTCAATTATACAGGTACCTCGGCTTAATCGTACTTCAGTTGCAAAAGGATTTCCTAGAAACCCCAAATATTGAATTTTTAGGTACCCGCGTCGTTCTATTTTACACACAGGCAACACACAGAAAGATACGTGCACGCCGGTGCGCACACGCGGATGCACGTACACACAGGCACGTACACACGCGCACGTACACACACACACGCACACAAGCACGCGAGCGCACGCGCACGCACGCACACACGCACACGCACATGTACCGGTACGCATATACACTCGCACGCCCGCGTACAAAATCCCATCACATATTGCCGCACATGTAAAGTTCGGCTGCCTGTGACAACGGTTACAGACTCTCTCTTGCTGCCTTTACACCCTGTTCTCTCTTTCTATCTTTACGCCGCCCCCCCCCCCCCCCCCCCAAACCCGCCACCACACACATGCGCACGCACACACCCACACATACATGCAACGGCTACCTATGGGCCTCTTCGGCCTCGTGATGTGTCGGTGTTGCGTTGCTGCCTCAGCACGTTGATGTTTTTTTGTTTTTTTTTTAAACGGAGAAGTTCGGCTGATTGAGCATCTGTTTTTAGTTATAGTTCAGGCTTCTTTCTATTCATGACGTGCGATACTCGTATGAGATCAAAAGACCAGGCCTCTGGCACTGATCTCTAGGGCAATGAGCTCCAAGAGCAGACGACAGCACCTCATTTGATCTCCGCTAGATCGAAGCAGGAGCGGCGAGCGTACTGCTGGCGGCGCGCGCGTGCGCAAATCCTCTTCTAGTTTCGAAAACAATAGGAGCCTCGCCGCCACGTCACGTTCGAGCGACGTTACTTTCGTTTCGCGGTGCTGGGCGTAAAATTTGTGCCTTAAAGTATTCCCAACTTGCTGAAGTGTATTAACCTCGAGACGTAGGACAATTGCTGACTTCGTCAAAATACTCACGTCGAAAGACATTGAAGGCGTACGACGCGGGCGATTTAACCAAGACGGCACATGTGAGCGTGATTGCTACACCCGGCCAAGCGACCTGGCCGCACCACCGCCACTTAGGTCACCTTGGATGGTGCTGCTACTGTGGACACAGCCTTCTACAGCCCAACCGCCTGGGTAATTATTCTCACTCATTGGATATCTATTGGCATTGAAGGAAAGGTCAAAATACTTCTTATTCGCCTTACTTTGTCGGTTACATAATACTTTTTTAACCCAGGCCCTGACCCTGCAGCTGTCTATACATCACGTTATGCTTTCATTCATTGATAAGAAGGATGCTCGACTCGCCGTCGTTTGCTTGCCAGGCTGGTTGCCGCCGCACGGGGAAAGCGAAGACTAGGATGGAAACTGCACGCTCGGCTTAGTGCCTATGGACGTTGCTCTGTTATTACGTTTGGAGTTCAGAAAGGCAGCCGCTTCCGATAGTGGCCATTGGTGGCAGTATCTGCGGGCTTGCGTAGACTTTCGACATTAGATGACAAAAATGCGAAAAGTAATATATGAAATATATAGTTTTCACATGATATCAGTCTGGTTGCTATGCCAAGGTAGTAAGGTTCCAAATAATACAGTGGAAAGTATACGTTGCCTCGCGTTTCCGCGAGCGTTGAAAATCGAGCTATACATTCCTTGCACGTGACGTCATATGGCACCGTACCAGCCGCCATTGCTCTCTACCATGCACATATGCCCGTACCTTCTACAGCATACATTTCGCACAGTCAAATTCTGCGAAATGTAGGCTGCAGAAGGCCTACATTCGCATTTGTTCTTCCTAAGAAAAAATTCGACGGTGCGAAATGCAGGCTGTAGAAGGTACGGGAACAGGAGCATGGTACGGAGTAATGGCGACTGATGTGACATCAATGCAAGCCATGAATATGTGCTGTTGAACGTTGACCACACGTGCAAAGGACGCATTTTCTAGGTACCAAATTAAGTCAGTCAAAGCTGTGTATTTTAGAACCTCCCCGAAAATTGTATGAACTGGTGTAACCCAAATGGAGCTTTGTATCTGTAATTATAACTTGTCCTTCAAACCCGTCAACGAATATAAGGGCGGCAGGTCCAAGTTATATTGTTATTTTTATGTCCTTTTTGTATGACTAATTATTAAACGGCTATGGAGGGTAAGTTGTGCGGGAACACCTGTTTGCGCGGGCCTTTGCTCCATACCCCTTTCTTCTTTCTATTACGTGTAATGAGGTGATATAATGTTGACACTTATTCAGTCTAGTGTCCGCCAAGAGAGAGAGAGAGAGAAATAAATTTGGCTTTCCATTAATAACGTATTCAAAGAGTCTGCCATTGCATCAACTTACGCTTCACTTACCACATCTCCCGGCTCATTCACTACTTAGAGTTCACCTATATATGTATATGCAGGGTGTTTCTTTTTTAGCTTAACAAAAATGTTAAAGAAAGGAGATAATAAATACGTGAATGCCGTTTTTACTGAATATTTTTGGGGCTCTGGGGACATTAGATGAGGGATAAACGTCACGGTATTTTGATTAACCAAATTCTTTTAATTAACTTTTTTAATTAACAGTTTAACTGGCCTAGTTGCAATTACAGCTTTAAGGGGGTCAGTATTAAAGGCTAACCCAATTCACGCAGTTTCCAAAAAAGCAAAGAGCTTTGAAACATTCATCGTTAGATTCTTGCCTTCGCTTCATTCAAAATCTAGCGCTGAAGGGCGCGCCTGGTTTAATGCGTAGAAGATTGACGCATGTGTTTCGAGCCCTTGGTCACTACCTCGGCGGTACGTCTTCAGTGGACGCGCCGGCGTCACTTTTAAGATAGTGACGGACATACAGAAGTGCCTACATCACTCTTCCAGCGCTCATAATCAGGCGCGCTCTTGAGCGCGCGGCTTTGAATCAAGCAAAAAACGTCAAAATTTTAACGATAATATCACACAGCTCGTTGTCTTTTCGCAAATCGCTTCATTTAGGTTAGGGTTTATTAATTGAGGCCTTCAAAACTGCAGTTGCGACAATGCCAATAAACCTTTAATTAAAAAGTTAATTATACAATTTTGGTTAATTATTCATCATATGTGACGCTTATCCTCTCAGTCCACAATAGAGCTGATATTCTGCTCCTCCCGAAGGGCAGTTTACTCAAGGATCAGACGAGTTTGTCATTTTATACATCAGAACAAATGTAAGGCCGATAGTGATCAGTCCCAAAGTCACTATGCCTTCAAGGGTGACATGCCCATACTGCCCGGAGGATCGCCAGTTCGTCGCATATATTTTGGACCGACAGCAAAAACCATCTTGTGTAGTGCAGACCCAATGGAGGTCATCCAACTCAACTCATCGTCTACCTTCGAGAGGGCTCTTGTTCTATGCATCCTTATATACTACTTGAAAGACCTGACTTACCCAAGCGCCTTCGGTCAAACCCTTGGGCTCGTGCAATGATTGTTAAGAGGGGTGGCAGGGTTTGAGCGTGCGTGGATGACTAAGAAACTAACTGGCGTGGTCAAGAGCATTTCATCTATAATCTCAAAATTGGGCTGACCAGATAATGCCTCTTACCCGTATGTGTTGTTGCTGCCATTTATGTTTGTGTTTTGCACCTTTTATTATACAGGGTGTCCCAAAAAAAAAGGTTTGCATGCTAAAATTGCCCGCAAAAGTCAGAAACTCGACGGATCAATTTGTAAGTGCTTACAAAAATATATTTCACCTGTCATTGTTTTGTGTTAAAATTTAAAACCTCAACTTCGAAAAAAAAAAAAAGAAACTGATTTTTGCATGTGTTTTATGGCGGGGAAGGGGTTTGCTTACCTTTTCCGGAGGTGGCGTCTCCCTTTTCCGCCGTTGAAAAACACAAGTAAAAATCAGTTTTGCTTTTCTTATTTCGTTGTTCTCGGAGCTGAGACCTCAAATTTTAGCACATAAATGTGACCAGTGAAATACATGTTTGAGAGCAGTTACAACTTGATCCGTCAAGTTTCTGACTATTGCGGGCTATTTTAGCGTGTAATTTTTTTTGGGGGGTCACCCTGTATTTTTGGGTATTGATTTCTAATATTTTTATTTCATTTTTAATATAGCTTTAATATGCGTTTTGAGCGTAAACATTTCGGGCTTAAGTTTCGCACGAAGTTGAATATCACTGCTTATGCTTAAAAAGTTGTTCATGTATCTTAGAACTCTTTGTGTAATCTGTCATTCAAGGCTGCAATTTCATGATAAGTGTCAGTGTTCTGTAAATTGAAAGGCTTCAGCAAATTGGTAGTAACAAGCTTAATTAAAAATCGTCGCCAGTTGCAACATTACTTTCTTTTCTTCCTATAATATGTTATTGCTTCTACACGCCTCCAAATGCTATCATGCTATTGAGAGCAGCACGGGTTCTTACATAACTTCACATTTGCTTGAAAGTTAAACTTGGAAGTTTTCATTTATGAATGTGTGCTGTGGACCTGCAGCCAAGGATTCATTAAATGCATTTTTGTGATCACTTCGCCCAAGGGACACTCCAGCGCAAACTCATTTTCTTTTTTTACGAACAGCCTTAATACAGAGCGCCGGTCCAAATATATTTTTTACGAAGAAATAAGTTAATTCGAGCAACATTTGCGGCGCGGGACGCAGTTTTAAAGGGCTCTCCTTCTCTCCACTTCTCTCTTTCGCACCTGTCTGCAGCACGCGGAGGACCTGTGGTAATCCCTTCTCCATGGATTATTTTTGTCGACCTATGGTGGTTGCAACTTGGAATCGATTGCACCGCTTACAAAAATGCGTCTCGCGCTGAAAGTATTGCCCAAATTACATTATTTGTTTGTGGAAAATCCGCCTTTTTACATGTGCTTTCTATTCAGGCTGTTTGTAAAAAAAGTGAAGCTTTTTGCTGGTGTGGTCTTTTAAGGCCACGGTCCCACTGAATGTGGCAGTTTAGGTACTTTTTGGCAGGTCATTACTCATCTCCTTTTAAATACTGTTTTGTGGGATTGATGTCATTCGAAAGGCAATGCAATCCTCTTTCATTTGACATTATGTATGTATCGGTTTATACTGTTCATGCGCATTTGTAGCGTTGCGAATATGATGGCGCGGACCCTCACTTGCTCCGCTGGTTCATGTTTTATGAACGATTCATTAAAGATAACACGGTTCCAATAGAGCAGTTTTGTTAAGGTGATGTCGGAGCAGAATGTAACGGTATACTTTTTTGGTATTTGCACTACTTTGTTTTTTTCAGCTCTCCAAATATTGCCCTAAAATTGACATTTTTCAGCAAAAATATGTTTTTAATGACAAGCGCTAGGGAAATGAAATTAGCTACAGATGTAGTGCTTATAATTGGTAATATGCAGAAAAAAATTTAATGTTGTGTAAAATTTTTTTGTTTAGATATTCTATATCAAATGTAGCAGATTTTTGTGCTTCGAGTCATGGTAGTTCAAATGCCGCTGAGTAAATAATTAAACTATGGTGAAATCTTTTATAACATTTAGAACTACAATAGTTGCCCAAGAGGTGGACGGTGGCTTTTTTTATTTTCAAAGTCATAACGCTCCGGGAGCCCTTCAAACTTACCTGTTTTTGACGCACATCTCTTTTGGACATCAAACAGATTTATTGGCATCTAATAACATTTATTTTATAAAATAGAAATACTTTGCGATGTATTAGATTTTCCCAATGATCTTGCTTTGGTTTCTTGATAGTTGTAGAGCTTAGCTAATTTTAAAAACAATTAAAAACTGTTTGGGTGTTTTGTTGCGCTACCTGGCGGATGGCAGACAAAACTGCTGATTTCTAAGTTCAAAAAATTTTCGAGGGCGGCGTTGGCGTCTGTATCATCATCAATCTCCGTGTCGTTTTACCTTCACATTTAGAAAATATATTTGAAGATTCACTATCGATAAATGAACGGTTTAAGTACTGGGTCAGGTTAATAAATCTAAGACAAATAATTACACAAGCGTAGCGTGATATAAAGTGTTCATTATTCGATATAATTGAAATCAATAAACGATAAAGACGAAGAGGGAAAGAATACACCCGAGTTCACTTCATGCCTAGAGTCACTAAATGAGCTGCGCTTAAAGTATCGGCACTCCGTTCCTCAAAATTGTTTTGGGCACCGCCATTTTGGGTCTTGTGCAGAGCAAACGCAACTGCCGATCGTCATGATCCAAATGTGCGACTTCCTCTGCATTAGATGCGGTGCTAGGAAACTGTTGCTATGCTATATTGCTATGCTCTGTCGCGGGTTGTTTAAACATTCGTGGAGGACGCGGCGTTTCCTGTGATTTTAGATAAAGCTTCAGATAACTGGCAACCATGATTTTAAGCCACATAATGGCCAAGTGTCGTTACTCTGAAGCGTAGCTAATTTACTGGCACTAGCGGGAACAATGAGGAAGAGGCAGGTGTCAAAAGGTAGTGGCTTGTGGAATCCACGGGGCTCACGTCATGGCCCCTCCAGGTATTACAAGCTTCTTGAACAAGGGCATGAATAGTGTCATTAAATAAGCTATGCTTCAGAGTAGCGACACTTGGCCATATTGTGGCTTAAAATCATGGTTGCCAGTTGTTTGAAGCTGTATCTGAAACGATTTTCCGTCCTCCACTTCAAACAGTTTGCGACAAAGCAAAGCAATATTACATGAGCTTCCTAACACCGAATCTAATGCTGAGGAAGTCGCAATTTTGAATCATGACGATCGGCAGTTGCGCCTGCTTTGCAAAAGCACCAAAATGGCGGCGCCCACAACACTGTCGGGGAAGAGAGTGCCGGTACTCTAAGCGCAGCTCATTTATTGGCCCTACTTCCCGCGAACCTCCTTTGCCCTGACTGAAACTGAAACTAAATATGAATAATACACCATTATTATAGCTTATTTAGTTTTAACCACCCACACATAATGAGAGAAGGAAGCGACCGGGTAGGAGAAACGCGGGTTTTATGTGCGACTGATCTAATCAACGTTAGTTCTAACCGTCTCAAAAGAGAGAACGCGCGAGCTTGCACTGGTTAAAAAAAAGACTGTCCAAAGAAAAGAGGCGGAACGCTGTGTACTTTGTGACTGTGCGTCTAATTGCAAATTGTTGTGTGTATGTTTATACAGCCGGAAGTTAGTCTGCCTTAGTGGGCGTGTGTCTCAGGTGTAGATGAGCAATTTAGCCAGTGCGGTACAACCGCAAACCTGGGGTCTTTAACGTGCACCACGCAGTAGTGATACACGACCGCACGCCGGTATGATGCTCTTCCACATCGAAACGGGCAGGGGCGGGGTGGGTTCTGCAGCGCGAGCTTTCGCTCCACCTGCTCCGAGCTGGAGTGCGCTAGACAGGCACTCGGCCACCGATCGCCCCCCCCCCCCCCCCCTTATATAAGTATTTGAAGATCGACGATGGACGTTGATCGTTATAAGTATTTGAAGATCGACGATGGACGTCGATCGTCTCGAGGTAATGTAACGTAATAACATTATATAAATAATAAACAGATTGAAGGATTGAAGGACTCAATTTTTCAATTCTTGGATTGTAATATGGCGGTAGCCTATTGTACTTACTGTTGATGAAGAGCAATATGAGGTGACGAGGTAATGATTAAATTATGAGGCTCTATAAGGACTACGATATTAGTGGGCGTCGAACCACAACGTACAGTGCCAGACTTTTTTCAAGTATCGTGTACCCAAAGACCTTTCTTCACCCGCAACAGAATATGGTAGAATCAATGAGGATGCTGCTTTACAACTGTACGTGGAACAGCAAAACTGCAATGTGCAGAAGTGCGGCTTATTCGTTAATATGAAGGACGGATTTCTAGCAGCATTCCCTGATTGACTACTTGGAACAAATGGCCTCATTGACGTAAAGTTCCAAAAGATTCTTGAAGCCTACTGGAACCGCAAAGGAGTATGAGGCGAAAAATAAGAAAAAGGAGCATGGCGTGAAAGGTCCAAATCACCACCATAGCCTCTACTACCAAATACAAGGGCAGTTACACAATACACAAAGAGAGTTTTGTGATTTCGTTATATTTACACTCAAGGGCATTGATATCCAACGTATACAGAGGGATGACACCTTCTTGTCAACCAACATAGAGCCTTTTCTGCTCAAGTTTTACATGGAAGGCCCGTCTTCCGCTAATTTCCTCACGTAGACGAGTTGTCCGACCGAATAATCTGCCATTACTCCCGATCTGGGCTCTCAAAACGACCGGAACCCACCAACTGCATCTACCCCGATGCCGTCTACTTACACCACACTCAAGAAGGTGCGACGGCCACAGCCGGCCCTACGAAGAATACAAAACGAAAACACCGCGAGGCCCCATCACCCACTAGCCTGGAAGTGCAAGCCATCGCGGAGGCCATTCAAGAAAACGCCCAGCTACAAAGCATCACAATCCGCTCTGGCAGTCAGGGCGCCCTGAGAACGTTCACAGAAAACAACCTACCACCTCATATAAAGACTAACCTCTCCAAGATAATGAAAGACCACCCAGACCTCCGAGTCACATTGGAATGGGTTCCAGGCCACACAGGAATCGAAGGCAACGAGCTGGCCCATCAGCTCGCCCGTGAAGCAATTACTGAACCGGGACCTTCCACTCCTTGGCCACAAACATACGACCCTTACATACGCAGGAAGACACTTCACACCAACAGAACCAACACACTGTTGGAATGGAGAGAGAACAGGACCAGTCTCCCATCCCCCTCACAATTTCTGAACCGACTGCACTCTACACTGATACGAAGAGCCCAGACTGGCACCCTCCTTACACCGCACATTACGCATCATTTATTGGGACGCGAAGGTCAACCGAAGTGCGCAAACTGCCACCGATACCCTAACAATAAACACATCCTTTGGGACTGCCCTCACAACCAACAAGCTCTAGAAGAAACTCTCAACACAATACCGAAAATACTTCACCCGAGCAGCTGGGAGGAATGGATCGCTCCCCCACCCGCACACAGCACTCTACTCTGGAGTTTGCTTTTAAAGCATATAAAAAAAAGCCGGGAATTTATAGATGACGTCCTGGACTAGCAAGGACCACAATAAATGTTTATTCTCTCTCTCTCTCTCCCGATCTGGGAATCTCTCGATCTTCATTCATGGCCATATCATATGAGATCGAGGGGTGTGGCTCTTCGTCCGCCGAACATTGCTTCGGCGGGTGTTTTTACCGTGTAAGATGAGACCGTCGCGTGCTGCTGGAACAAGACCCTGGCGATTCTTCACTGAACTGCTTCTTCCGTAAGCTTCAAGAGGGCTTTTTTCGTTTCGCACACCATTTGTTCTGCTTGCCCGTTAGTTGCAGGATGGTATGGTGCACTAATGTGATGCCTGATACCGGTCTTTTTTGGTTTTTTTTTTTTTTCTCAAAAACTTATTTATTTTTTTTGAAGCAAGATTTGTCGCGTTATCAGAGAAAAGTATTTTCGGTAGGGCAAAAGTAGGGAAAAAAGAGCGTAGAACGTCAATGACGCGTTTGTACGTCGTGGCAGGCATCGTGTAAACTTCCAACCACTTAGAGTACGCATCGACCATGACTCCGCAGATGCGGATATGTTTCGCCACCCACAGACTGAATAGTGGATCGTTTTCAGTTACAGTTCATGATGGCGCTGGACTCGAGGAAGCCTTCGACTCTTTCCACAAAGTTAGCCCAGGTGCCAGCACTTTTGTCGAAAGTGGTAAGTTTTCGAAACGTCGACAACGTCGGTAGCCACGTGCTGTGCTTGACACTGGACGCTTACCATTCCCTGAGAAGAAACTTGCTTGTTCGTCTGCCACGAGTCGTCCGATATCAGGTCATCACCGCTACTCCATCTCCCGACAAAACAGGTCGTCATTGTCCGCATGTCCATAGTTAGCAATCACGTGAACTTATAAATTCCCGAACGCTCATAACTTGCCGTCGCTAAACGCCGTTCATTCATAGCGTCTTCATTGCAAATAAACGTCTTCCTATTTATTCTGATGGTTTTCATCATACTCCTTCTCAGCTGTACTTACAACATGATATCGGTACTTCCGAAAATATTGCAACGGCGTTTGTCTTCTGGGAACTATAATGTAACAACCTTTACAAAATCTTCCGGATCCCATGAAACACAATATTTCGTTACGTCACTTTTCGGTCGTCATTATAATGGTGAAGTAAGTACCGTAAATTGCGAAGCAGTTTACTTGATGTCCGCTTCCACTGGTGTCTTGGAAGATTAAGTCTACAGAGCGTGCATTCCTGCAGAAGTTTTCATTGAAAGAATATTGACACGTCAATCAACAATTGATTCCTTCTTGGTAAGATTTATTGCGAAAGGCCGTGGCAAGCGCCGAACCGCATCTCCCTATATCAGAGAACAATTTATACCCACCCTGACATTCTCGCATACATGCGTTTGCTGGGCCACGCTATTGAGCCAGCTGAGCACAGCTGGCAGCGGCGCGAGCAAGGCCACGAGGGGAACGTGATGGTGCTCGAGCCACCCCACCGTGAACCAATATTTCGGCCACCCCACGGGTGCGTGTCGCCATCTATTGGTTGAACTAACGCCTTGTTCAAGATGGCTGCCGTGGGACCGCAGCCTTAACTAGACGAGATCAAACATACGTGGGTTTGGAAAGCGCTCACGCTGACCGTGTGATAATCTTAGAACCAGGGCAGCAATTGCGACATTTTGCTGTGCATATCACTTTTATGTGACGAAAATATATACAATTCTTCAATAACTGATTAGCTTTTTTTTTATACAGTTCTGGAGCTCTTAGTGTTTCGTTGTGGTCTTTATCATGCACCATTCCCCTCGCTGCAGTCGTCGCCAACATTATATTTTTCGTATAGACAAACTAACATGTTGAAAAACAACTACTTTGAACAATTATGCTTTTGTTTCTAGTATTTTAATCGTGTCATTTAAACAAATGGTAAACCAAAATTTAGATTTAAAAAAGAAAACAATCCAGGAGATGTAGGCGGGACGCTACAATCCCCACAACACTACTCATAAGGCGAATCTCTCGAGTAGACGGCCGTATTTTTGGAAAAAGAGGCCGAGATTGGACGAGGCAGACGAGGCGCGTGACGTGAAGATATCTCGTTTGCTCCTCTCTTCGCTTCGCCCCCTCAAGGCGGCGAGGCGGAGAAAACGCGAGGCCGTTCCCTCTCCTTCTCGGAGAAACAAGATGCAAACATATCTGTCAAATGCGCCTCCTTTTGTTTTTTTTAAATACGGTCAATTGTTCGAGATCTTGCTTTATGAGTGATGTTCTGTTGTTTGTGGCATCCCGTTGCACGCTTTGCCGCCGTGTTTTGTGGAATCCAGATTTCTCTTCAGCATCCCTTTAAGGTCTTGTTTTTTTTTAAATATTGTGTTATAAGTTTAAACACTGTACACGCATCTTGGTTTATGTAAGTGGTTGAATCTGTTGCTTTTGTTAGTATGGAGTATGTAGAGTAGAACACTCGATTTAATCTAATAGACGATTGCAAACAGGGCATCTGGCGGCCGCCATGCTCTTCCTCGTGTGAGCAAGCACGTGGAATTCCAGGCCTGCCAGGGCTATCTTCACGTTCATGCTGCACGCGCTTGCACGGATGGGGCACCAGCCGAGACGCCATGCTTGCAAACGTCTATAGATAGGTTTGTAACTGCCTGAGTCGCTGTTTTCCTTCTTCCTTGCAAGATGCGTGGCTGCTAAAATGTGTAGAAACGGACGGCTAAAAAAAACACTAAAAACAGCAAATTGGACGGCCATCTTCAACGGGCCGGCTGAAGATGGGCCGCCTGTATTGACTTGACATGCCAACACTATAAAGACGCGAGAAGTCAGATCTGGTGTCACGGCTGTATTGCCGTGACATTATGTCACGGCAATATAGCCATGACACGAGATCCAACTTGTCACGGCTATATAGCCGTGACACAGGCACGTATCCAGGGGGGGGGGGGGGCCCATGGGGCCCGGCCCCCCCCCCCCCGAAATCTTCCATTTTGCTGGGACCTCCTCTCCCCCCTCCCCCTCATACAGAATTTTGTCATGGGCCCCCCCCCCCCCCCCCCTCCCGAAACAAAATCCTGGCTACGTGCCTGCCGTGACACCGAGACTCAACTTGTCACGGCAATAGAGCCGTGACAAGTTAGATCCAACTTGTCACGGCTATAGGTGGCCCAATAGCCGGCCCCAGACTAAGAGTGTACCCAGTACATAGGCAAACGAATTGGGCACGTGTACTGCGTCCGCTTTTTGCGGAGACACGTTTTCAATCAGTGACGGTATGAGTCTGAGCCAAGCGCAGACGCAGCAATCGTCTCTTTCTCCTCTCAGTGCGTTCAAAAAAGAATTCGTCTGCTGGAATCGTAAAGATAAATATTTGAAGGTGAGGGTGTTAATGAGGAGGAAAGCTGAGTACAATGATTAGCGTTCATTCCAACCGACACGCTGTTGACAAACAAATTCGCGTTTGCCCGCATCGAGTGTAGGCAACGCGCGTACGCAGAAACCAACGTTATAAGATTAGCTCAGTTACGGAACTGCTCATAGACGCTGCATGCACGAGCAGTACCCCCCTTCCCCCCCCCCCCCCTCACTCACCTCGACTCGCCTGGCGTAAAGCCCCTCGATGTGTTTGCGTTTGTCTCGCAAGTAGCGTCAAATGCGCGAGTGCACGAGGTCCGTGTCTCGAGCGGCCCTTGGAAGCAAATGGCGGCGCAGCACTGAAATGAGCGGCCCTTGGAAGCGAATGGCGGCGGAGCACGCGCTCGTGGCACGTGTCTCGCGCGTTTCCACAACAATGGTTGGCGGTACTTGTATGGTGCCTGGAACGCGTCTCCGACTGGTGTGTTTACCGCGTCCAAAAAAGTGGTCCCTCGATTTCCGCCTGATGACGTCATACAAGTGTCATGCTGTCGCCGGTCGCGATCCTGGCGGTGTCTCAGCAGCTGTGGTGGATGTAGCAGACGCCTGTTTTGCTGCAGGTTGCTCTTCACTTCGACAGTCCACGGAAGCTACCGCAGCAGGAAGTTGGGACGCCTGGGACGCCGTGACGGCAGCGACACCCGCGTTCGCTCGTGCTTTTCGCCAGCATTTCTACGAACACCCGCCAGGATCGCGACAGTCAACAGCATGACACTCCGGCTTCTGTGACGTCATTTGTTGCCACTTGGGGACCACTTTTGATGTATGGGCGGGATAGGACGCTAAACACACCAGTCGGAGACGCGATCCAGGCACCATAGTACTTGTAAAAAACACCTTTATCAAGGGGCTTTAGCCTGGCGTCGCTCGACGCGCCGGACGGCTGCTTTGGTAACCGCAGTGTATTCTATCAATACCACCTATACTTCGTCTCACCCTAGCATGGACTAACCGCGAAGGCTGTGCTAGCGCGAGCGGCCAGCCTTGACTGCCTTGACTAGAGCACTTGCTGCACGAGCTCTCGTGCAGCCGCCGCGGCTTCATTCAAAGCGACTTGCTCGCGCTTCTAGCACGCGCGGCTAACAATAGTCCATACTAAGGTGAGACGAAGTATAGAAGACAAGGCCTGCGCATGACGTTTTCGTTAGTAGATCCCCGACCCGCCCCAAGCGGCAAACAGCCCGAAGCTTGACGAGAGTTGGGGCCCCGCGGAGCGCGGGCGAAGTCATCGCAGCGCCCCTGGCGAGCTCGGAGCCTCCGATAGCAGACGAATTCTCCGCAACGCATTGGTTTTGCCCATTTCCGTGCGAGGTGACCAATGAAAAAAAATTGTCACGGGTATTCGTTGCTTTGAATGTTAAAAAATAGGTGCCTCCTCATAACTGAAGGACTTTGTCTTCGCATGGGAAAGATGTTAGAGTTTTCAGGTTGCAATTTTGGGACTCTCCTAATATACCTTCACACTGTCTTTTGAAGAAAGGGCAATGTACAAACATTTTAGAACGTAGCTACGTTTCAACTTTACTGCTCTTATCAATCAATTTGTTGTGTTGTTGCAGTTCCCATTTCTCATGAATGTCTTGCTTATAACTGTTTTGTCGAATTGGCGAATAGGATGAAGAAGCAAAAGGCAATTTCGAACCACGTACGTTATTGCAATGTCAGTATGCTCTGGAAGAATTCGATTGTGCACACGCAAATCTGACGCTATTAGTGAAAGTGAAACTAATTAAAGAAGCAAAGCAGACTTTTTGCGCGTCCAAAAGAAAAAAAAACACAAAAAAGCGTCGTAGTGCAAAAAAAAAAAAAAACCCGGACGATTCACGTCTTCGTCGCCTTCTACGATAAAAGCCGACGCCCTTTAGACCGTCAGCAACTGTTTCCATTTTTCCAAGTCTACTTTATTTTTATTTTTGAAGGGACGCTACAACGTCGCGTTCTTTCTTCCTCCTACTTTTATGTGAAAAAATTGTAAGGGTGCAGGCGAGCTGGTGGAAGTTAACCATAGTTTTGTTTAACCCGAGACTGGGGTATTTCGGAAAAGGGACGAGAAGAAAAGAGGCCACAAGGAGGCGACGTCTCAAACACAGCTAAGGATTTTATTCCATCGTATGCACTTTTATACACACCACGTCCACACACCACGTCCCACCTACCAACCAAGTCGACCAATGACAACAATAACACCCGGAATACTCTAAGCCAAACATAGGCCCAAAACATTACAAAAGAAAAATCTTTCAGCCAGACAAAAGGACAAGATAAGCCTCCGAATACACAAAGTCGACAATGAACCGTTAAAAGGTTTTTTTCCAAACCCGCAAACACACGGAACCAAAGGGAAAAGGGCATACAAGACCTAATTACACAAAGCCAAACAACAAACCATTAACCTAGCCGGTACTTAGTCAAAAAAAAAAAAAAAAAAAACGGCAAACTGGTCATTCTAACCCGCACTACACTTTGGAAGGAAAGCGGAAGAGGATAACCATGACCCAAAAACACAAAAGGGGAGAATGCAAGAGTTCCAACCTCAACTACACACTTGAAGTTCCAACCTCAACTACACACAAGTGGGGTGTAGGCCCCAAGTGGGGCCTACACCCCACTTGAAAGAAGTAACAAGGAATACCAGAACTAACAATATGTCCTGCACCTGTACTGCATCTTTGTAGGCAGCGCACAAAGTTAAAAAAAGACAAAAAAAAAAAAAAAAAAAAAACACCGGGGGTTTACATCTTGAGGAATTTTCTTGAGCTTTCTCCTAGATGCATTGATGGCTGGCTAATACAATTTCCCATGTGGATTGCTGGATTGCATGTGCTGGCTAATACAATTTCGCATGTGGATTCAAAAGAAGGGTGTGTGTATTGGGTCGGCGGTAGCACCTATTTTGGCAGAAATTTATTTAAATTCTTTGGATAACGCGATCTCGGAAAGGCTGGCAGTTTGGGGGTCGGGTGAAGTTGTAGTGAGAAGGTATGTGGATGACATTGTGGTCATGAGCTTTCATGGGAAGGAGACGGGAGCAATAGAGAGTCTGGTGAGGGCCTCAGCACCGGAACTTACCTTTACTGTTGAAGGGCCAGACAGAGGAGTTTTGCAATTTTTAGATTTACGTATTCACGTGCAAGAAGGAGTGTGCTGGGAGTACGGAAAAGAATCGGCAAAGCCAGTTTTAAGTAGAAGAAGCTGCCATTCAAAGACTGTGAAGGCTGGGGTGGTCAAATCAATAATCGGAAACGCTCTAAAGAAGTCATGTCTTCATTATGTAGGCCAAGCCCTCAAAAGGCAGTGGGTGAGGTTAGAGGATGCGGGTTATGATAAAGTTTTCATCACGAGGCAGCTCTCCCCAAGTTTCGGCGAGAGAAATGGAACAACGAGAGAAAGAAGTAAAAAGGTTGCCGTAGTCCCGTACTACCACAGTGTTTCGCATAACCTTAAAGCGAGTGCTCACAGATTTGGAGTTGACGTAGTGTTTTCATCTGATTACAAATTAAACAGGATGACTCCGTTCTTTGCACCTCCAAAGGAATGCAGAAGGCAACATCAGGACAGGTCAGTGGCTTGCAAAGGAGGTGTAGTCTATGAGATACCCTTAGCATATGGTTTTAGATATGTGGGGCAAACTTCGCGGTGCGTGAATGACAGACTGACTGAGCATAAAAGAAATGTAAAAAACGGGGCACCGAACTCGGAGATCGCCAAGCACATGGCTGAGTGCAACAATTGTAGGGTGTTTTGGTCGGAAACGGAGGTAATACATCGTGAGGAGAATGAGATAAAAAGGGTAGTGAAGGAAACAGTCCGAATTAAGTCGATGGGAAATTGTATTAGCCAGCCATCAATGCATCTAGGAGAAAGCTCAAGAAAATTCCTCAAGATGTAAACCCCCGTTTTTTTTGTTTTTTTTGTCTTTTTTTTTAACTTTGTGCGCTGCCTACAAAGATGTAGTACAGGTGCAGGACATATTGTTAGTTCTGGTATTCCTTGTTACTTCTTTCAAGTGTGTAGTTGAGGTTGGAACTCTTGCATTCTCCCCTTTTGTGTTTTTGGGTCATGGTTATCCTCTTCCGCTTTCCTTCCAAAGTGTAGTGCGGGTTAGAATGACCGTTTGCCGTTTTTTTTTTTTTTTTTTTTTTTTTTGAGTAAGTACCGGCTAGGTTAATGGTTTGTTGTTTGGCTTTGTGTAATTAGGTCTTGTATGCCCTCTTTCCCTTTGGTTCCGTGTGTTTGCGGGTTTGGAAAAAAACCTTTTAACGGTTCATTGTCGACTTTGTGTATTCGGAGGCTTATCTTGTCCTTTTGTCTGGCTGAAAGATTTTTCTTTTGTAATGTTTTGGGCCTATGTTTGGCTTAGAGTATTCCGGGTGTTATTGTTGTCATTGGTCGACTTGGTTGGTAGGTGGGACGTGGTGTGTGGACGTGGTGTGTATAAAAGTGCATACGATGGAATAAAATCCTTAGCTGTGTTTGAGACGTCGCCTCCTTGTGGCCTCTTTTCTTCTCGTCCCTTTTCCGAAATACCCAAGTCTCGGGTTAAACAAAACTATGGTTACTTTTATGTGTTTTCTTTTTGTGTTTATCTTTCCTTTTTGTTTGTTTGACGTTCGAACGATCGCGTATGTTGTTTTGCCTTGTTTGGATTAGTTTTTGCTCTGTTTCCTTCAGTTCGGCGTTTACTACCGCCAGTCCGTTTGCTACGCTGTGCCCGGACATTTTGAGGGCCGTCTGCAACTTTGTTGTTGTTGTTGTTGTTGTTGTTGTTGTTGTTTTCTTCCTCTGTCGTCTGCGATAACCTACTATTTTCGCCTTCGATTGAGTTCCTAATTCGAAATCTTCATATGTGCTTTTTGGTATTTATTAAATATATTAAAATGTGCAAGCTCCTTATACATTTATATTCGAATTTCATTTGTCTACGCCGGAACGTTTGCTATGGGTCATCGTTTGTTGATCAACCGGCCGCCTTCGGGCATACACCAGCGCATACTTCGAGATGGCAGGCGTGTCACGTGCTGCCTACCACTACAAACACAAGTTTTTGCGATGTGTTAGAAAGTCCTTCTTCCGCTTCCCGAAGACCGAACAAACGTGAGTTATTAAGTTGCTGCAACATTAAAATTAAGCTCAAACAAACAACAAAATAAAAGAGAAACTCCTTTTTTTTATGCTGCTGCTTTCCATTTTTTCCCCCCTAAGTGCCGCAATGATCGTCGTCGTTGAAGGAGTTTTTGGCTGGGTGATTTGTTTTATTCGCCGTTGTTCGCTACCTGTTCCCTATTTCTCTTTATTTTCGTCTGAGAAGGGGACCCCATCTTTCCTGCAAAGTTCGGAACATGTTTGTACGGTCATTTTCTCGTTACTTTTTTGTTTTTGTTGTGCTGCAGCGGCTGGTTCGCTTGCTCTGGTAATCTTAACATGTCGTTTGCGCACGTTTTCATGATCACCTATTCAGGTAAGAAACTGTGACAACGCAGTCTGCAACGGATCAATAGTAACCTCTTACGACGTAGTTCTAGCAGCTAAACGTCTTTCTTCCGCTTCCCAGATGCGCTCCAAACTCGTGTGATCCCCTGAGGGGCGTTTGAGACCGCTAAATGGACTGCTCTGTCTTTGTTTATGCGTGCGTTGTTATTTTATTGTCGTTGCAGTTGCGATCAGCGGATTCCGCCTCGCAAGCGGACTGACCGTGATGAATTGTTTCAGCTGTTGGGGTGACGAAACGGGGCTCGCAAAGCGTCTGCTTACGTAGACTCCGAGTCCTTTATCGGCGTTCGCCACCGCTCCCGTGGGTTTTCGGAGGAATTACGCCGCATTTACTGGCGGCTACAGCTGCGTACGCGACTCTTAGCGCGAGCTAATAACGAGCTACCACAGTTCATTTGCAACGTGCATGCGACACCATCAAGATTGCCGATCTTAGCAATGTAATCTCGTTCTGAGCACGACCACTGAAGCAGGCAATGCAGCAGGCGATGCAGCAGGCGATGGAGCAGACGATGTAGCAGACGATGGAGCTCATCCGGGCTACCTAGGGGGCGCTGAGGGGATCTACTAGTGATGACGTTTAGAGGAGGAAACGCGCAGGCCTTGTGTTCTAGGTGGTATTGATTCTATGCGATACTTACGTTTCGAAGCACGGCGTCTAGATGGCGTTTCAGCTCTGCTCTATGCAGGCTCTATGGAACGCACGGTTATGAAACGAAAATCTAGATGGCGCTTCGAACCACGGCAGGCGGGTTGAAGTGAGTGAGGGGGGGGGGTACCCCCTTACGTGGGAGTTCCACAACTGAGGTAATCTTGTTACGTTGGCAGAAACCAAAGTCGCCTGAGAGGAAGCTTCTGTCCATGAGCAGTACCGACAGCTGCGTGACGTCAGAGAGTTGATTTTGTGTGTAGGTGTTGTGTTGACTTTACTCGGACGCCATTTCGCCATCAGCGCAATTGCCGTTGTTATGCGTGGGGACGTGTCAACTGAGCACATGTTGTATTTTGTTTACTCACAACACGAGGCTTGCTTAGAGGACACATGCAAAGAAAAAAAATTTTTTTTTTTAACAGCTTAGATGAAAAAAGGATATTATAAAACAATTTTACAACGAAGAAAAAAAAATTTTTAGAGCTATATTTACTGCGCTATACGAATTTGTAGTTGGCGCCCGCCGGAGCTGCCGCTGGTCACGTGGTAGGCCCGCGCGCCACCGCCCTGCGTCGCCGGCGCCGTAAAGCCACGCCGCCGCCGCACGCTGAGCGTTGTGCGAACGCCGCTTCAACGCGTTTCTCCACGCCGCCGTCGCCGCCGCCGCACAAGTTCGTCTGGTTCGGGGCGCCGCCGCCGTCATCTGACCGGCGCACAGGTCTATCACGTCTGCTTGCGCTTTTTCAGGAGTTTCCTTTGGGCTCTAAAAGTTACTTATTAATCTTATTTTTTTGTTATACTTCAAACAAAGATGAATAAGTTACTTTTAGAGGCCATAGGAAGCTTCCGAAAGAGCGCGAGCACCACGTGACAAATATGGGCCCGTCACGTGATAAATAAGGGCCACTTTTCCGCGGCGCCCGCGGGCGCCAACTACAAATTCGTATAGCGCCGTAAATATAGCTCTAAAATTTTTTTTCTTCGTTGTAAAATCGTTTTATGATATCCGTTTTCCATCTAAGCTGTTTAAAAAAAAATGTTTTTTTTCTTTGCATGTGTCCTTTAAGGTCTCTGAGTTTGAAAGGTAGCGAATTTTACCTTCCCTCCAGCGTGCACACTTTTTTTATTTTTATTTTTTTTTCTCGCAGTTGCACGCGATTATGGTTGTCCCAGGGTATAAAGTGCCCTATCTCGACTTGGTTTAATCGCAAGTCATAGCGGAGCCAAAAGCCGAAAGGCACGCAAACTCATACACGCAGACTAGAAGCGCATCGTCATGGTGGCCTTCCTGGATCTGATTGGTTTAGCTGCGAATTACGCATCCCCCCCGAAAATGCCGAGGGCCCCGATGTTATATTTCTGGCTTTTCTTGATCGGGAGAGAGGGGAAGGGGGGGGGGGGGGAGGGGGGGCTTGTTGTATGACCTACGTTGTGTTCTGAAGGCATAGGCATTTCACCTAAAGAAGCGCAAAAAATACAAGGACGTGGAAGTAAACAGACAAGAGCGCCCTTTAGGTGATCATGAACCAACTGGCCCAAATTGCTACCTTAATGCAGTCTATTTCTTTTACATCGGGCTCTTTTCTATGTGCGCTCTTGTCTGTTTACTTCCACGCACTTGTATTTTTTGCTCTTCTTTAGGTGATCATGAACCAACTGGCCCAAATTGCTACCTTAATGCAAAGGCATTTGCCGTCCTCCCCCTGACTCCTCCGCCGCGCACACCTTTTTGCTTTCATTTTGTTTCTCTTTTTCTTTTTACTCTCCCCACTTGCCCGACATCATAATCGTCACAGGATAGCAAGCGGCGCTCTTCAAAGGATAGCGCCTTTTTTTTTTTCTATGTAGATGGGCTTCCTGCACCCGGAGTAACTGTATTCGCGGCGAGAAGTTCGAGCATCGCCGCAAGGTTCGCTAAACTCGTCGAGCACAACTTTGTGCCCGAAGTTTGCGGAACGCGCTAATTGGACTCTCGCGACTGCTGACGTCGCGCCGAGCGAGGTGTCAATCATTGGAACGCTCATTTCTTTGAGAGCTGCAGAATGTAGCAAAGTGCATCGAGGCGCGCGTGCAGCGCGCGAGGGGCGCGAGGAGCCCGCTGACTGAACAGACGTAGCACCCGTTTGTCCCAAAATCCCTACGCCAAGCTAAAATTAATGCTTTGGAGATTGTCCCTAGGCGACCTGTTGACGCTCCAAATTTCTCCAAAGTTTGTGTAAAAAAAGTGATTAGAAACCTCGTTTGTCGAAGTTGTCACTGACATCAACGTGACGTTTCAGAACTTTGCGAGAGCCTTGGTTTGAGCCCGAAATCTTCGCTTCGGATCGAGGCGAAGTTAAACTTTGTCAACATGGCGGTGCCGTACGCTGCGGCCGAGCTTATCTTCCGCCACCGTCGGCGTCGCCACCGAGACCACCGCAACGCCTTTCAACCCCACAACGACGACTTTCGGCGACAGTACCGGCTATCGAAAGCTGCTGTGCGTTGACTCTGCGACGAGCTTCGTTCGGCGCCCGGACATCACGGCGACGGACAATCGCGTCTACCATGCATGACCGTGGAAAAACAAGTTCTCTGCTCGCTCCGGTTCTTCGGAACCGGTAGCTTTCAAGGCATGGTGGCGACTGACGAGCACCTGTCAATCTCCCAGATGACTGTGAGTCGGGCTGGCAGAGTTTTTCCGGCTGCCATCGTCGAGTGCCTCGGCAGCCGTTGGATTAACTTCCATGCGGAAAGCAAGGCCGCCACCAAGGAGGGCTTCGCCCGAGCTGACGGCGTGCTTGCCGGCGTTGTTGGGTGCGTGGACGGAACTCATGTCGCGATCCTGGGCCCGCGAGATACGCAGACCGTCACCAAGGCGGCCTATACTGGTGCCGAAAGCACCACTACGCAGTGAATGTTATGGTGGTAAGTGGTGCTGTGCATCTCTTTTGCTGTCCTATTTCTTTATGCACTGTGTATACGGTCTGATTCGGCAGTGAACTTAGTAGCAACTAATGATTCCTGTGCGGACGGCGCGCTCCTCAGTGATATACACGCGCCGTCCGACTTTCTTTCGGACGGCACTTGAACGCTCTCCAAGAGTGCCGTTGGACGGCACTTTAGACACAGCCTTTTCTTTTATCTATCAAGTTGATAGTACAAGCACATGTTCATTGAGGGACCCATTACTTCATTTAAAAGGAGCCAAATAGTCAAAACAAACTTTTCATCGAGTCATATATGATCAAAAGGCGCGACAAAAGTGGTGTTTGGCGAGGTCGTCGCCGCCCTAATACCCGCTTGTGAGTGAAAAACGGCCTTGTATGCGTTTGCACTGTATGTCGGATCATGATCCTTCTATAATGCGTATGACCAGTGAACACTGGGGAACAAGTTACGTCGCGAAAGCGACGTAATGTAAGTTTGAACAAGCATTTTTTTTGGGAACATTTGTGTGATGGGCAAACTTGTGAACGATTTTTTACTGTGCATCTTTTGTGTCTTCAGTGACAGTTAGAGGGAGCTGAATCCCTTATGTTTGGGCTTCTGACTAGTCGAGGTAAGATTGGTGTGTGACAAGGATAACATTGAGACAATTCTGTATGTGACAGTTGCAGAAGAACTGTACATTTAAGATCTTGCATTTGTTTGGCAACATGTTTCTGATTGTAGTTTTACTAGCAGACAAGAAGAAGACCATTCGTTCTTGAGTCTATGCAAAGAGTATTCTATAGCTTGTTGTCTTCTTAAGACATTGACCAACAATGACACGCAGAAGCTGTCTTGTTGAACTCAGATATACATTTTAGAAGAATAAGTTTGTTCAAAAAGTACTGGAAACGACTTAATTTTTGCAGGAACTTAATATTTGCGAACTTCGCGACTTAAATAACATTGAAAAGAATAGATCCTGAAAACATGTTTCCCTATGATAAAAACATGTTTCCCTATGATAACCATTACGTAGAACTCCAGCTTGCGAACTTTCATGCCCACTAACTATTCCTGAGTGCCACAGTTCACCAAATTCGCGAAATATCAAGCCCACAAAAATGAAGTCATTTACAATAGAGCAAATGAAATGCGAGGCATGCAGGTGAAGACACATGTCATTTAGTGTGAGAGGTAGAATATTAATTTGGACTGACAATGCTTGCACTAATAAAAATTATGTATTCTTCCTTTCTCCAAACGTAATAAAATTAACCATAAGGAAAAGGCTTGGCCATGGATTGCTGATTCTTTAATAATCACAGCAGTGTGTTGGAATTCCTTGTGAATGACTTGACAAACTTGTGTTGCTGTCTTCTGCAGGTGTGCGACTCCAAGGCACGCATAATCTACATAGACCCCAGGATGCCTGATGGGGCCCATGACAGCTATGTCTGGAAGCGCTCATCCTTTCGAAGGGCAATAGAAAGCGGCCTCCATCAGCCTGGTGAGTTCTTGCTGGATAGAAAATTATACTAACATTTTACAACTGTACTTGACAATGGGTTGAATGGTGAGGCCGCTGCACTGTTTGCCACTCGGGTCTTCTGTCTCATGCCATAATGACCAAAACTACCAACAAGGACACATGAGGGCAAGTAGAGACCTACTCTACCTTGCACATCTGTACGACACTTTATATTTCTAATTATCGAAGTAAATGAGCTATTGCCAAAAACAATGTAATTAATTGTTTCGCTGATTTTTACAAGATAAACTAAAAAAATGAACTAATTTTTTTTCTCATAAATTGGGATATTCACTGGTACATGGCCCCATGCAGGCAAAACATAACATTCCATATGGCTGTGCAGATAACATAATTTTGTCGAAAAGGTCTGAAATTTATCATTTGCTAGGAGTCTTCTACAAATCACCGTGGTCAGCTCCTTATAGGCCCGATGAGAAGGACATTCAGCAAGTTGTATGCCATAGAATCAAGGTAAGGTCTTTACTTGATATTGCAAAATAAATTTTTGTCCCATGAATGAACTGCTCCAGTTTATGCAAGTTTTAGCATGGTTCATGTATGGTTCAGGTTGATGGAGGTATCTGGATTTGGCGGGCGAAAGAGGAAACAATCTGATGATGATTGGTCCTTTTCTTACCCCTGCCTACAAAATCTGTGTTCTCTAGAGAGTATATGCCAGGGGTGGCCAGAGTGACATGGGGTTAGAACCGCAGATAAAACATCGAAAGTTCAAAGAGCCGCAGGAAAAAAAAGAGGGGAGGGGAGGCTACTTTTAAGATCAAACGATATGGGAAAAAACAGTGCTTTCCAAAGGGGACAAGTATAATTTTTCACTACAACAAATAACACAAAGCAGCAGAATGTTACTTTAACCGCTAAGCAAAAATGAATGCTTCGGCTGGTTCGTTAGCCAGCCACTGCCCCTGACGCCCGTTATGCGTATACGGTTCGAAATTATTTGTAGAACAATAAAGGAAACAGTGTCACTGGACACATCAATGTGTCAAAGAGCAGTCCAGCTGTATGTTCGTAGTGTAGTACAAAGCTGTCAAGACTGTGAGCTTTTTTTTAAATTCTAGGTCTCTTTTCGTCTTTGGAAGACATGAGGGGAAGGGGGGCATGCTCACCCGAAAGCCGCGAGCCGCGAGCCGCACTTGGATCCGCGATGAGCTGCATGCGGCTCGCGGGCCGCAGTTTGGCCACCCCCGATATATGCACTTGTGACTGGTGGCCAAGGTTCACTTGATTAGGCTTGATTTATTTGAAGTGTCTGATGTCGTACATGCTTGTTGGACATGCAGGACACAGTGGCTATGGCCTTGCACCGTTGCTGATTACGCCAGTCCCTGGCACGTTCCAGCGGAACTCTCGTGTAGCGAGATTCAACGTGGCACACTCCTCCGTACGGTCTGTGGTGGAGCGCTACATCAGCCTGTTGAAGAACAGGTTCCTTTGCCTCCGCAAGCACCGTACCCTGTACCACCCACCGCAGACCGCTACCACCATCATTGCAGCCTGTGCAGTGCTGCACAATGCTGCGGGGGAGCCGGAACCTGAAGCTGAAGAAGGAGACGACGTAGAGGGCGAGTCAGAGTACGGTGGGCCTGAGCCACAAGAAAACCACTAAACTGTGAGACAACCTCAGAGATGCACAGATTGTATATATAATTCACACCAAAAAATTCAGGTTCATTGAAAGAAACACTTGCCTCCAGCCTCGTCATCCCGCTCATTGACTGGGCTCGAATGGTTCGGAATGCCGTCGAGGTTGATGGCTCAGTTTGAAGGAAATCTTCGGCCGGTGGCTGAAATAATTTTGGCAACTCTATTAGTGGCTAGGACGTGCAAACTATTGACCTACTAACTATCGACCCACGTATCCCACTATCTTTAGAACCTTCTTGATATATGCGGTCAGACTTAGAATTATCCTACAAATTTACTGTGACCCTCTACATGACAGCAAGATGGTGATACACTCTAGGGTATTTAAGCAAGGTTTTGTTTCACCATGCACAAGGGCATGTAGCAATGTTTGGGGGTGTTTTCCCCACTGCCAATCGGTGCACCATAAAATTCGGCATGTGAATGCAAAAATGGTGTGATCTCACCTCCAGTCCCAGCAAAGGCCCGCCGCAACCTTTAACTGTGTCCCCACCAAGGCTAAAGTTGAGGCTCTGGCGAGTTGGCATATAATTCGGAATTAAAAGCAGCGCGAAAAGACGAGGACCAGACGAAGAAGTGACACGGACGTAGCGCTGACTTACAACTTAGTTGTAAGTCAGCGCTACGAGTCAGAGGCGAACCTCGGGGTAGCCCTTCTCCCGTGCCCCTCCCTTCCTCGCTTAGGATACCTCTCTTGCCCTTTGCTACTCTAACTTTCGCACTCCAGAACTGCTTCCACTCCGCCCGTGTCTTGTTCGCCGGCCCCTGGCTGTTTAGGCGCCGCACAAGCTCGGCTCACCACAGAGTTCGCCGATCTCTGGTGAACTCTGCGGTGAGCTCGGTGCAGGCCCCCGCCAATTGTGGGTGGTCCTCCATAAAGCCAATCAGAATATCGAATTGTATGGAGGACATGCGCGGTTTTAATGTTCTAGATTTGGAAAGAGCCGGCGAAGCGGGCGGAGCAGGCGGCGATGCCATTTTCTTACGCGTCTGTCTGGCCGTTGCAGCGATTGCAGATGACTTTTTTTCAATGTGTGCAGTGATGGAACTACTGCCACATTTTGCATTAAAGGGCACCAAAAACGTTCAGTCGACTCAAATTCCACTGAAAATATTGTCTGAAAAAAGTTTACATGCCTGCGTCACCAAGGCGACGAACTCGAAAACGAAACTGAAACCACTGAACTCTCATCGAACCTGTCCCGCGTGGTGGGGCTTTGGTACTCCCGTTTGCTATAACACGCATGAGAAGTGAAGCTGAAGACGCTGCAGACGACAGGCTTTGCTCGAGATTTGGCAGTGTGGTGCTGTTTAAGTTGTCATCGCGAAAATTGAATGCAAAGAAACGATTTTGTTCTAACAGCACTGGCCCCACTGATCTTTTAGTAGGCTTTATCGTGGATAGAGGCCTGTACTGCTGGGGTCGAGCGGCACCACCAGCAGTCATCGCTTGACACGAGCTAATGCATGCTACGAGAGAAACGGGAAAACTCAATTTTATTACCTTAGTAGGTTGTTCTAGACCATGAAACTTTTATCGTGTTTTCTACAAATAACAGTAAATATTGTGTACAAGAAAATCAAACGCGTTAGAATATCAATCTTTTAAAATAAATGTGGTGTGGTTGAGGGTCGAGGGCGACTTTATTGAATGTGAACTGTGATGTGTTTTATAAGACAAGGGTTACCGAGAGTTATAGTGGAGTCATTCGAGATCTCGAAGTCATCAGAGCTTAGCAAACGATAAGTTAGAAGACTTTTACTGGGGACATTCGCCTCATTTTAACCGCTTGTACATACTCCTTCTGGTGAAAGCTTTTTCTCTGAACTGCTGTGAGGGCTTCCGAGACAAACTAAAACTCGGAGCGTGCCGGTCAGTCGTTGAATGTGTCATTTATTTAGCAACCGAAGCAAGTGACGTCGGTAGAGTCGGTGGTGCTCCGGTCCATTTTTTTTTAAATCAACGTCCGAAGGCTTGACGAATGTCGATTTGATCTCCAAGCACCCGATATAATGATTGCAGCACATCATAAAATACTCGCCTTCGAGCACCACGTACAAGCTTCAATATTCCTACTTTTGCGTGTTTCTCCCTTAGACTTTCGTGTATTGCCCCGTACGGAAATGTCGGACCGGAGCGGTTCCACTTCGGATCCGCGCGGTTCTAAACTTGTGGACAGTTCAGATCAGTGCGAATACGATCTGGCACCGCGCGCTTCTGAGTGTAACCAGTCGGATCCAGCGAGACGCAACGCACTGGAACCGCACAGTGATGGGTGGATCCGATCCATTCCCTTGGTTCCAGCCCCAGCCAGCGGGCGCTCACATCCGTGACTGGAGGAGTTGGGGAGGGGGGGGGGGGGGTCGGTGGGAATTCCCGCGGTCTCTCGCATGTCACGTGTTAGGGACAGGCGCATCCGCTAAGCAGGCGCTGCGAGCGGCCTCCGCGCGCGCTCCTTGCTTTGTCTGTTGCAGTCGGCGGCAGCGCTCCGAGAGTTTAGGTTCTTCGCTCTCGTCGGACTGTCGGCCGGCGCTCGCACGGCGGCGACGTTCGCGTTGCGGGCGCACGGATACTGACATGCCCATCGTTGCCCTGGATGGATACCCACTGACCTCACCTTTGGATCTTCATATACTATGAAGCTGCCGACACTGGATACTCTGCTTGTGTGTGCTGTGTGTGTGTTTTGTGCACCGTGTTTGGTGACGGCGCCTGGACGACCGTGTGCGCCTCCGAAATTCCTGCTGCGCTCATCACTGGACTACAAAAGTATTTCGCGCGATGCCCTTAGCCGTTATAAGCGAGACCTTGTCGCAATTTCAGACCCAGGCTCTTCCGCCTGGGTCTGAAATCGCGACGAACTCGCTTGTAATGGCTAAGGGCATCGCACGAAATACTTTTGTAGGGTTCAGTGGTGAGCGCAGCGGGAATTCCGGCGGCGCACAACCTGGGTCTGAAATTGGGGCACCAGTTTGTATCCCATCTGGAACTGCGCGGCTCCAGGCTGGATATAAACTGGTGCCCCAATTTTGGGTCCAGGCGGAACCAGCATTTTTTTTATTCCGGCCGGTATCTGACATTTTCGTACGGGGCCTGTTGTAAAGCAATGGCCGCCGGTGATGCCACCGACGGGTTCTCGATTCGCGATCCAGACTTGCACTGTGAGAGTTCTAATGCATCGCACCTGCGGAGTGCTGTACGGAGAATCGGCCCGGAACGAACTTGCCGAATGTACAGAGTGCACTCTGATGCTGTCGCCATAAATGTTGAAGATTACCGACCTCAAACCGAAACTAGCGCATTTCTGTTCGACGTGCTGGATGGGAATGCGAGAGTGTAGCCGCTGCCAACGTTTATCTATAAACGTTGTTTGCTGCAACGTGTAACATATATTTGCGATGACTTCCCATTAAGCAACTCGGTTGTCGGAGATATTTACAGACGGCGTAAGTTTCCGAAACCAGCTGACTACAAAACAGCATACACTAAAGAAAATTGATGACAGCGTACGCGCAAAAGCTTGCTCCGTTTTAAGCATGGTACTATGAGTGAACCACTGAAAGGATATGACTTAAATGTAGTTGGTTGGAATATCTAGCAATACGTTTGGTAAGACTTTTTATTTCCCTGGTGAGGGCGTCCAGAACGACATTTCTCAAACAAAATATGACGGGGCAAGATAGCTGACGTTGAATTATGATTTTGCTCAAGCCTCGGTAACGTCACCATGTTTAGCTTTCCCGGACGCTGAGTGAATGCGTCACAGGTTTCTGCTGTGGGAGCTTTGTCGACAAATGTTCCACTTTTCACCCGCACTCGGATGATGTGAGATAACGCGGCCTCTGATGTGTTTGTCCTGAGCCATTTATTACACACTGGTAGGTTTCAGCGTCTGTACAGCAATATAGCGACTCAAATTTTGCAAATAAAGCACGAGTCGTCGATTCCACCTTTCATGAAATATCAGACGCATTCAATTCAAGCTCACGTTTGAGGTTGTGGACCACGGACGCAATTTTTAGCAGAAAATCTACTTTTTTTTTTTTTCAGTTCTGCTGTGCGAATGCCGCTTCGTAGCAGACTAACTCCTGTCGTCTGCTCTCGCTCCTCGCCTGAGCGAGGCATGACGGGATTGACGGCGCTACAGAGCTCAATGACAACGTACAGCGAGCGGCGTGAAGGGCCGGCTCGCCTCCCGGGCTGTCTCGTGCTCTCGTACACCGCCTAAGGATCGCAGGGGATTTTTCGTTCCTCCAACGTCAAAAGCTGTGAAGTTGAGCGCGCCTTCGAATATAAGGGAGGAGGAAATCTCCCGGCGTTCTTTCGGTCACACCCCCCGCTACGTCAGAACGCAAAGAAGGTTTGTGTTCCACGAGTTTAGCGACCCTGGTGGAAGTTTTTCACAACCAAGAGTGAGGATACCACGACTTCCTCTGCTGGCGCAAGCACGTGATATGCCAAGCTTCTATGCACTATTAATATTAAAACATGACCGCGTGGGTAGCACGTGCACCCATAGTGAGGAAAGCAGAAGTGCCCCTAGCGAGCTACTCACCGCGAATATGCGCCGCTTGCGCAGCAGAGTATCGAAATGCTGCTCTTATTAGGGCGGTTATGATGGATCCAACTTTCACTGCGGGTAGCGACCGTCACTTCTACAGGAGACGCCGACGGCGTGACTGTGAGGCGGCCTGCCGCGGCGGGCGGAGCAGAGAAAATGTAGTGCGGCAACACGCGACGCGTGCGCCATCGTCCTGCCATTTGTCTCACGTTTCTCTCTGTGCCGTCGGTAGAACGTAGGAGTGGACGGAAACCTTGTCCCTTCGCAAGCCGTAGCTGCGCGTAATTGTCTGGTCCGGGTTGCATCTAGATCAATTTACCGGCTAGTTGGTTGAACATATATTAACAAGGGCAAATAACGAAGAGGGGACAGGACAGAGCGCTTACTTACACCCTTCAATTTAATTAAGAGTATATTTTTTTACTTAACACTGTCAATTTAATTAAGGGTTTATTTCTATCTTTCTCTTCTCCTTTTTCACTTCCACCTAGCTTTCTCTACATGCTCTCTTACATTGACAGTTGTAAGTAAGCGCTCTGTCCCGTCCCCTTCTTCTCTTCATAGTCATTTCAGCTTGTTAATTTACAGTATAGGTGGTCCGGGTTGCCCGGATGTGCCGGTCGCGTATCGCTCCACGAGCGCCGCAGGCGCCAGCAACACGATCAGAGATGGTACTAATGACATTACTGTAATGAAATTACAGTAATTAATTTTTTTTGTGGTTAAGAGTACTGCAATAAATTACATTTGGAGGCTGCTAATTGAGTAATTTAATAAATTACTGTCAGGCAGTAATTTCGAGAAAATTACTCATTACTTTTGAAATTACTTTTGCCTCAAATAAGAAAGTTCGTTTGTTAGCTTTAAGAAAAAAAAGAAATATTATTCTGCATGGTGAAATGTCGTGAAAGAGACATCAGAGCGAGTAAACGACTCATAATGGAACATCGCGAACTTTTACAAGGACAGAGGAAGGAACTGGACAGGACGAGCGCTGACTAACAACTGAAAGGTTTATTATCAGGAAACTACGAAGAAAACATACAACACGACTCTCTAATCACAATGGAAATGCGCATGCGCCTTACAAAATTGGGTGCTATCTGTTACACAATGTTATATGCGTCATCCCCAATCTAAAAATTCGACCTAACACTCCAGCAAATTCAAGGAAGCCTGACTCACGCAGGCTGGTCCCTTCTTCTTTATTCTATGAGCTTCGACAATCTCTCGAGATTTTTGGTACCTGTGTTTATACAAAACAATGACTTTGTCACGTAACGGTGTACAGGCGCAGTCTCTGCAGTGTAACGTCAAGTGGGAGCCAATTGCTATTACTGTTAAAGAACAACGCAGGCGAATATTGAGGCACCGCCCCGTCTGTCCGATGTATACCTTCCGGCAGGTGAAGGGTATCTGGTGTACTAAACCCAAGGTGCATGGCACGAACTCAATGCGGTGTTTTATGGCGCACGGCCTCTCCACCTGTTTCTCTACCTTGTTAACGCGCTTTTCCACTGCAGAGCAAATACCGCTTAGCTTGTTACGCGCCGAGAACACCAAATCTACCCCTAACTTTGAGGCTGCTCTTTTAAAGCCGTGTGACATGTGGTGCACATAAGGGATGACTGTGACCTGCTTTTTTACTTTTTTGGTTACTTTTGCCCGCGCCTCACCCTTAATGCTTTTCTCTATTGCTTCCGCGGCCGAAGCGATTACTGAATCCGGGAAACCGGCGTCTTCTAATCCCCCGACCTGGGCGGCAAGGCTTTCTCCCACTCTCTGGTAGCAAGACTTTGTTACCGCCGAAAGAATACATGATTTAGCAATGTCTCTTTTGACGAGTCCTGGGATGATGCCACCAACAAACGTGAGCCAGAGCCATGTTTGTTGGTGGCATCATCCAGGACCACCAAGAATCTCCTTGATTTTAAATCGGGGCATTCTAAACTCGAACGCGTTTTCTATAAGTCATTAATGTCAAGGTGAAAAACGAACGCGTTTTCTATAAGTCATTATTGTCAGGAATTTGTTCTAAGCGATATTTGCGCAAAGTACACAAATAGTTGCATGGCCCCTTTAAGCGGCGTTATTTACTTCTGAAACATTGTCCTAATATGCGCAGCGAGCAGACGACGTGCACTAAAAAGCGTCGCTAACTCGGTCGTCTGCGAACGTTCCCAAAGTTGACTTTGGCAAGTTTGTTGCACGCAGTTTTCACAGAAAAAGAACTACGCCTTGAAATTTCCCAGGCTTAAATTGACCTGCTCTGTTGTGCACATTAGATGAACGTTTGAGTTTTCTATGCACTTGAAAGCTTGAACGTTCACTGAACGTGCATTTAGGTGCTGCATATTACCTGGTGAAATGTTAAAGCGTAGGTTTTTTCCTCTGAAAAATGTGACCAACAAACCTTCCAGAATTAACGGCGGACACGTTCGAATATGACTGAGTTCAAAAATCGGCCAGTATCTAACTTCGCTTATTAGGTTATTCCGATCTTTAGGAGATGACTCGCAATCGTTCTGTGCTGACAGAGTTGCAGAAGAAGATCGCTCCAAGTCAAATTAACAATTTTTCTTCGGTGCTTCATCGCTTCGGGAGCATCCAATACTTCGAGGAGAACTCCCGAGGAACCTCCCCGTAGCAGTACCTGCTCCTTGTGTACTGAAACACCAAGCTCGTCATCAATCCGTCCACCCGGGTCCTAGCTAAGATGCTGATCGACCATGGGAAGTGACCACCCTTCTAAAATTCCCGCTGGTTCACGCACTCACGTGTGTTTGCAATCGAGTGCGCTGTGCAGCATTGTGCAGCCTTCTGCTCGCTTCCGACGAGAGAACAGGCTGGCGCTACCTTTCGGGTACCACTGGAACACTTTCCTTTGGCCCGTATGACATGCATGACATACGTTTTAATGAAACCCCCAATTCGAAAATATTCTCCGCCCGTCCGTCCGTCCATGCATTTCCGGCTAAATTAGCGGAGACACTCAATTGGCGTTTAGGTCGCGCTTCGTCGAATGATGTCGCGTGACCTCACGTTACTTGCTTTATACACCATCTGAGATTCCCCGCCAAAATCGGCGAGGAAATTGATATCACGTGACGTGACGTCACGTGACCTCTGAAATTTACGTCACGTGACTTAACGACATATGACAATGCAATTTCCCCACAAATCTATAACACGAAAATGAACATCACGTGAGCTACACACTAGTTTAATTTCCCCGCTAAATTTAGCGGAAAAAGTGACGCCACGTGTCCTGTGCACCCAGTTTCCCCCTCAATGTAACGGGGAAATAGATAATAATAAAGGTTTCCTCACTACCCCGGTACGTGGTTTCGAACGGTTTAGCGTCGTCTATTTTCGTTTTCACCCCAAGGACCGTAGTGAACATAGTCCGGCTCCTCGCGAAACGTTTTAAGTTCTACTTTTACGTTGAGAATTCAGATGCATGAAGGTGCATTTTAGTTTACATATCCGTTATTTTATCAAGACGTGCGCGTTTCAAACGTCAAAAGCAAAGCTTCTTCGTTCAGCAACACAACCTTGTAAGAGCTACTTCGCACCGTGTGTGAACTGTGCGCCAAACCTCTTTTTTTTCCCTCTTAAAGGGGCCCTGCAAGGACTTTTTTACTGGTTTTAATTTGCACCGAGCCTAAGGCGCACTGAACGTAGCAACTTAATGAAACTTTTCTTTTCTCGCATTTCGCTTTATTTTAGAAGTTATAGGCAAATTAAAATTGCGAAAACAAGCAAAAAATAACCTCCTCCATGACGTCCTCGGTTGCTTGAGTGGCCGTGAACTAGGGGAGGGGTAGTGAGCTCAGCGAGCAGTCACGGCTGCCGCACTCCGTGTCGACGGCGCGAGAGGGCGCCACTAAAGTATGTTCCGGCTAGGCTGTATGAAGCGGGCAGCCAGGGCGGCTCGCATTGCATTTGCTGCGCGATTGAACAATAATTCGGCATGACACTTCATTTCCCGCAAACGACAGCAAACACGGGGTAAAGATCAGTTCAGAACGAGAGACACTTCGCGCTGCCATACCGCCAAAAGTCCGAACCGCAAGCCAAAGCTGCTAACCGAAGGCCTTGGGAACGCTCGGAACCGGTCGGATCCTCCAGTCCATACGACCGCAGCGCCGCCGCGTACATCTGGGAACTTTCTACGCTTGCCGCTCGTTGGTGCCTGATCCCACCACACCTTTCTGGGTGGCGGGTATGTCGATGGGTCATTCCTTGTTTCCGTACTTTCTAAACTGCATTTGTTTCTTTTCTGATCCAAAATAGTGAACAAAAACTACTTTTGTAAATAATTGAAACGGTTCGCGCGACTTATATTTTGTATTTCGAAAAAAAAAAGAAGCTTTTAGCGGCTCTGACCAGTAGTAAGTCCAGGACCAAAGACGTCCCATATCGCGCGCTTTCGGCACCGCGGGTCGCCCCTGTAGGTGGAAGAGGTTTCCGCGTCGTCTGGTCAAAATATGACGCACTGATATTTAGTTAATCTCTCCGTGCCCGCTGGCTTGCCCAAACCCCGAGGGACGTGGAAACCGCAAAAAAGGTAGACACTTAAATATGATTGCAGGGCCCACTTGAGGTAAATACGTGTTTATATACTTTCAAGCAATCGCACATTAAGTACTCCATTTTATGCAGTATAGGGCTTTGGAGGTAAAGGTAGCTGCTAACTTTTCTTACATGTTATACACATCAATCTTTCATTATGAGATTTAAAAAAAAAGTTTTGACAATGTTGTGAGCCTTAATTTGTTAAAGATGGCAAGTGGTTTTTGATTTCGCAAGAAACATTCACTCTAGCTGAATGCAGTTCCAAGGCTACTTCATTGATGGCGCAAGTGTACTAGTGTGTTATTTCGTACTAAGGCTACACAAGTCTGCACAACATAGCTGGTTACTAACTATCAAACTGATGTGTGTGAACAGGACCTTCCTTGCTGCCACAGTTGCCAGTGAACCACTCTGGAAGGTACATGGGTACCCGCCGGCGCGATTGACCAAAGTCAGTCTGCGGGTGTCATAATATGCAAAACGTAAAAAAAAAATGTGCGCTTAAAAAAACGGCGCACTAAGGAATCCAGATAGTAACCTCCGAATTCATAGATGTGACTTTATCTGAAGTCTAACTTCGACTTGCTCAAGTCCGCCTCAACACCAAGTGCGACTTGAAAACGCCCAGGCTGGCTTCTACGTTTCATAGACGCTCCCGCGAACTTCCTTCGCCAATTCCCGTTCAAGTAGCGAGCACTCGCGGTGCTCCCCACCTGTGAGCAAAATTAGGCAGCATGTCTTCTCTTAAAAAGTGTTTCACACTTCAGAAAGAAGTTGCTTCTTTACATTTTGTGCGCAACATGTCTTTACGAAACGCAAATCGTGAAAGCTGCTGATGCGCGGGTTTTGAAACTAATGTTGCACGCATTTTCTAGACAAACCCGGTTTTCCGCCCGGTTCATTGCAGTTGTTGCTTATGACTCGCACAACGGCTAAGCTCTGGAATACATAAGAGACATGGGAAGGCTATTTAGCGACTTTGAAGCTTTGCATAAACTTCAAAGTCTGATGACTGAGAGACACTGGGAGATAATTTCTTCACCAGTACTGTTGATTCCTAGATGTAAGCACAAGCTTGCACTCCTTGCAATATTCTCAACCGCCAAATGTATAAGCAGCATTTGCTATGGGCTATACGAGGTTGATCAGAATGATTGTCTATACTTTTGCTTCTCAATTATCCGTAAACAGCACCTGGAGTCTTTCACAACATCTAGACCTGCAGTGCCACCTCCAGAAAATTATTTTGTGCTGGCCCATCAGAGCCGGATGTCGGTCTGTGTATCCAGATAGGCAGGTCTGGTGTGTATGTTAGTTTGCTAACAACTTGAGCCATTCTCCTTTTGCAGGTTTTATGTCGGCAGTCTTTCAAGATGACAGGACAAACAAGACGGCTAATGCACAGATTGCAGTCATTAAAATTAATTTATTTCGGAAATACTAGAAAGCAATATTGAGGCTCTTGCATTTCCGATGACGCAGTGAGTAATTAAACAGAAACAAAGCAAGCAATACTTCCCTCCATACTTTTAGCACAGGATTTACATTACTTCGAAACACAATCAAGAAAAGAAAAAAAAGGTATTTTCACTAGGGAAAGAAACACAGGACACAGCATTCAGGGGACATGCTAATAAGAAATGCAAGGATAAAAAAAAAAAAACTAGTAGAATTATGTAAAAAAGCATAATCCCACAATGCATTAAAATAGTTCGAAAGTGAAAACAAGAGAATGATAGAGGAAGGTGAATATATAACACGGACGTACTATCGCGGACAATATGAGCTGAAACAGCGCTCCGGCCGGCGCATGGTACTACCTGCGCCGCCTGTCGCCCTGCTCCGCACACATGGCGCACCCTGGGTACGAGATAAATTCTCACTTGCGCTCGCTGCGCCACTGCGCTCTTCCGGTCGTCTGCAAGCGAGACGGCGGGTGCGACCGCGGGCATGTCTGTGGTAGGATGGTGGGGGGAACAAAATATTACGCTTGTCGTCCTCTTTTGGAATTGATTTACTTTACTCTCTCGCGCAGAATTCCGTAGAAAGAATGCTGACTGGTGAAGAAAAAAAATTGAAGTGTCTTAAATTTCAGCTGCGATTATCGTTTTTGAAAGTCACATCAAAGGACGTTGCTGGTTGTTTTTTTTATTATAGGTGCATGCACAAAGTAGGACATCGTAAAATATAGGCTAAAATCTGTAAGTCGGATTTAGTCCGGCTCCAAGGTATTTACTTTTTTTTTCTTTTTCATTGATCACAGATGTTTAAAAAACGTTACGCGTATACATGTTACTGAGAAGGTTTTGTAACCTTGATTGGTATGAAAAGGGTCAAAAATATTATTTCTTTATTACTGGACCCACGTGTTTGTTTCAAACAAAACAAGTTGCTGACAAGACACCAGTTTTTTTGTTCACAAATTCCTAGTATTAATAAAGTGGGACAAACAGTCATATATTTGCCGGGAGAAGGAGATTGAAACTTAATCGAAAGAATATTTGCAGAGAATATAATGTCAGACACAAAAGAAAAATAGTCGGCGTGGAAGTTCAACTGCACTATACAAGAAGATCGGGATCAAGGAGGCACTACACAAAAGTATGTGTGGTTAACGGCGTCAAACAGTGTGTTGGAACCGTAGCATCAAGCTGTGTTCCAATCGGCAGAAGTCCGCTTCAGGGGGTCCTGAGCGCAGTAAAGCTTACATAATAATTTAACACCGCGTCATTCTCCCCTGACCCGCGACAACGGCTCCCATTCTGTCTGGTAAGAAATCATAGAGCGCGGCAACGAAGTCTTGCTCAGCCCGAATCCACTCCCATTCACCTCATTGCTTTTCACAATTTGTGGGCAGTGGCGCGGTGGAGGGGACGCCGTGACGTGGCTACCTTGATGCGCCTCCAAATTTTTTCGATGATATTCAGATCGGCTCCTTTTGGGGGCCGAGGCAGCTTCGTCAGGCAGCGCTCTTCGAGGAGATACGAGCGTGACAACGCATTTTCGACTTCGGCGCTTTCTTGAAAAGCACTGAAATGCATGTTAACTGAAAGCGTAAACATTAGGCTACACGGCACACGCATCGTGATGGTGGTTCCGTGGGCCAATATTTTCGCTAGCAGACGGCCGGAAGAGCGCAGCGGCGCAGTGAGCGCAAGTGAGAATTTATCTCGGCCTCAGGGTGCGCCGTGTTTACGGAGCGATGCGACAGGCGGCGCAGGTAGTACCGTGCACAGGCCGGAGCGCTGTTTCAGCTCATATTGTCCGCGATAGTACATTCTCTAGATTTAGCTCATTATGAACAAAAAGCCCAAGGAAATCATAAATCACAACATATTTATTTTCAATTCAGCCACAAACATTATTTAGACAACGCATCTCGGTTAGAAATTATAAATGATAGTGACTAATGAACTGTGGCTCGCTACCTGCTCAAAAGTCTGGAGAATGTGCTCACCGCGCAACAACATACGTACGTATTAACCTAATTTCAGTGGTGCCATAAGGAGGGAGGGTGCTATAAAGTACCACACTGGTTTCAGTCTGCCGTTGATTTTCTACCTTTGTCAGGTGGCAGTTGCACTGATACTCTCGGCCTTGACCCCTGGCTGGCGTGACCGCCAGAGCGGAAAGGATGGCTCATTCTCCCTCGATTACGTAATGCTGTGCACGTAGCGATGATTTCAACTGCCCCAGGCGGCATGGGAATTATCCCTTTCTTTCAGCAGGGTTGCAGGTCTTTATGTGGGCAGCGTTGAACTTGAATACGTTAATAAATGTTATGAGTCAGAAAGACAATATATGATGTTTTCAAGAATTTGACAAATCCCTACCAAAAAAAAAACGGTTCAAAAACAAACCGGAATGAATCCGGAATTTCAATCCGTCATATGGGCCCCTAAGCAAACCGGATTTCTAGAAACCGTTAAATGAACCGGAAATAACCAGTCCGGAAACCCAACCGTAATTGGTCGAAGCGGAAGCTGAACCGTATCTGGCCAATCCGTAGATATTCACCGGAGTGGGTCTAACCGTATATTAAACCGTATCAAGCAACACCGGAAAATAATAGAAATAGTTTAATAGAGTGACATATACCTACCCTTACAAAAATGTCATATCTGGGGTTATATTAAAAAATACATATATGAATACATAAGGAATTGGGAAGATATGCACAATAAGGCCGTATCTGGATGGATAAAGTCATATCTGCACAATTCCTTATATACCCATATCTGCCTAATTCCTTATATACCATATATAGACTGCTTTATATGATACCATGTTTGGGCCTGTCAAATAGGGTACCCACCCCCCATAAAACTATTTCCCTGTGATGCTCCTACTAGCATCACATAAAAATTATTGCCATGGTGCAGGTACTATACTTTCCAGGTCCAGACTTGGCATCGTATAATGCATTTTTATGAATATCCACGAACTATACAATTTACTGCTATCCCACACTGCCAAACGTGTATTTACGTAGATATATCTACAAAATGGGGCACAGACCAATCTTTATTGGCCTGGTTCGGAATTCGTCATTTCGACAAATATGTATGCTACAAAGATAGAATGCAGGCAATCATTAGTTAGAAAACATTTTAACATATCTTTCGACGTCGGAAAGTCGCAGCCCTTTCGTGGGATTGGTTGTCGAGGGAGCAGACAGGGAATATGGTTTGGAAAAAAAAAGTTTTATACATAAAAGCGCCAAAACTCAAAACTAGCACTTCCCCCATTAAAAAAAAATTATAAGAAACAAAACTGTAATATCACACGGACAACCATTAAAATTAAAAATGCAACAGCACACGGACACCTATAAAATAAAACAAACGGGAGGCAACAATTAAGCTGTAAACTACACGAAAGTTCAAGAGTCGTTGATTCTCACTCTCAGAGTCACAATCCTGATTCACCCCTCTGGTCGAGCACAGTTGCTTTGACATGGGCTTGCTTGCTAGCCTCGTCGTTGAAGTCCTTCCTTGCACCGTGCGATGTTCAAAGTCCCCCAGTCGCTCCTCGCTGGCCTTGTTTTACCTTTCGGTCCCCAAATCATCCCTTCTGACCACGTATGTTGCACACACACACGCACACACACAGACACCATTGTTCACCAGAGGCAATACAAGATGAAAAGGTCATTACTGTTCCTTGAACACGACGAGGTCACGTCTATTTCCCAGACTAGAAAATGAAGAGGGCATCATATCTTTAACTAAACCCTCAAAAAAAGAAAAAAAATTACCACATAAGTCACAAAAACAAAAACCGCACATTTCTCTCGGCCATGGCAGAGTGTGCAAGCAGTATGAGGTTGATCACGTGTCCTTTAGTGATCATGCTGATGTAACTTTACGCTTTGTTTCTTGAAAAAAAAAAAACGCTGAAGAAGTTTGTTTGGGATTTAGGGAAGTTTAATGCAAAGCTTTTAAATTAATGTTTTGTAAACAGGGTTCGCCGATATCTTGAAGATTTTAGAAGAGCTAATAGGGAAGAGTTTGGAATTAAATGGGAATTGTTTAAACAGGAAACTAAGATGATAGCTCTTGAAAGATTAAGTTTTTTAAGGCACAAATAAAAAAAAAAGAAAACGGTTTAAACGCACTACTTTAGAAGTGGCTGAGAGAGGAATGCGCATATCCCGGTTCGTATTTTGGAAAAAAATAATTGGAATAAAAAACGCCTTGATGTTCTTGATACTGGAAGGTGTTACCACTCGGAGAGATTCCCGCAAAAAGGGCGATAGGGCCAGAAAAAAATACGTGAGTAAGATTGAGTCAGTGAGATTTGTATCAGCTACAATCCCAACATCGTCATTATGGAGGTTGCATGCAGATAATGGGTGCGCGGGTGTGAAGTTTAGTTTAGCGCGAGTGAATATTCATGAAGAAGGTCTGCTCATTTTGTTTCTTGATATTTAAGACCTTTACTACAGTGGAAAGATGGTGATATATTTTGTGTCTTCATGAGGCAATAATATTTTGATTGTGGAGTGGACACAAAATGTTGTGTCCTGTTTCAGACCGGTGCAAACCTTTCAGAACTGTGTATAATGGTATGTCCGTTAGAGCAAACAAAAATTAAACCGGTGGCAATTGTTTCATTATGTGTTGTTTCAGGAAACGTTGGTAAACACTCTCCTAAGCAAAGTGCCTAAACGATGCTCTCTGGACATGTATTTGTGAAGTGTTGCCGAAATCTTAGAATCGAAGACATCCTTTCTTTCAGCAAAGCCATTGCTGAAAGAAAGGCGAGATGCCATTCTAGAAGTGTTATGTTTTTGGTGAACAGCTAGTGAAAAAATACATGAACGAAACAAAATGTTAAAACTTGCTGAAATGTGTGGCAGCAGTAAAATGTAGAATGTGTCTACATAAATCAGGGTGAGTTTTCAGCTGCTCTATGACCAATTTTGTTCTAAACAGTCATTTGACAGTGCGGAGATCGCTTGAGAAGTTGAAATGCATGGCAGAACCAAAGTGTAGAAAGCATTCGTGATTTTTCATATTTATCTTGCTGACATAGGGTACAAGTACGTGCTACATATACTTTAAGCGGGTAATTTAGCACAGACAAAACAAAACTGGGAATTACTGCTAGTATGCATACATGGAGCTCACTTTAGATATTAGGGGTCAACACTTGCATCAGTAAACGTGCGCACAAACGACACATACTTCCCTAGGTTTTTCATGCCAGAAGTTCTGGAGGTTTTTGTATTTCGGTAAACGGGGGAACCCACTTGATAGTTTATGCAGGAAACTGCTTTGACATTCTTATAAATGTCGGCATGTGCAAGTGGACGGATACGAGCGACAGATGCCTTACGGTGAGGCGCGTCACTCTTACGATTGCACGGCACGCCATCAGTTGTGAAATGTTGACAGCTAGAAACATCCTGCGCGCAAAAGTCGCAGCGTGACGAACAACTGTAGCTTGGGTATCAGTGGCAGCCGCCTGTTGTCGCCGTTCGGATCAGGCGGTCAAACCACGGCCGAGCAGATCCCGCGCCGTTGCCGTTCGTTGTCGCACATCCGGGTATGATGCATTCGATCACAGGGAGATGGCAGCTGCGTTTTGAGACTTCGTTGTGTTTGTCCTTTCCTTTTCCCTTGTCTCGAAGATATCTCAAGTAGGAAAGTCAGGTGAGTGGGTATGTGTTTATGGTTTAAATAGCGCGAGTAGAAACGAAATATTGATGCAGAAAACGGAGAAGACCATCAAACTAAGACATGACATTGTGGGTGCCCAAAACATATATTTCATTGAAAACAAAAACACGACAGGAAAGAAAACAAGGTTATATTTTGGGCTAACAGTTTTTTCTAGTGAAATGAATGCCACAGACACCCACAACAATATTTATTGCTTTGATGAATGTTAATCCTCAGGAGACAGACAGCTCATAGAGAAGTTTTGTTATGTTTTGGTGTATGATCCAGGTAACATCACGTGCCAAAGTTTTCTTATTTCACCACCACCACTAGCGTCACATTCGCACAGAGTTATAGCTCTTTGCGACATGTAGCTTTTAATGCGGGCCGCAAAACAAGGTTTTATTTTTTTATCGGGCAATGTAGAAGATTGAAGAATGTTATATGCTAAGCTGTAGTCGCCCCTGTATTTGGAGAAGTAAGGAAAACTACCCATCCTTGCTTTTGAACAATAAAACTAAAATAAGAAACTCTGGAATGGAACTATCGACATGTTATTTATGATGTCGGGTAGAACAAGGAGGCAGTCCAAGTTGCCCTCTCAATCAAAGACGGAGCACTCGGGCTCAAAGGTTGACTCCGCATTGAGAGGATAGAAAACCGCTACGGTTGGGGCGACGAAGACATAATGTAGACGACCATTTCATGCACCACCTCCTGAATTGTGCACCATTCCACTTGCAAGCTGAAGTAGAAGAACGAAGCATTTTACATTCTCCACTAAGTCATCCATCTGTGCCCACATTCAATTGAAAATACTCTATTTTTTCCAGGTTTTACTTGGATCAAAGTTCGATGAACTGCTGTTGAATCTGCGGCCGTTGTTTTTCCACGTTGGTAGACTAATTTAACTACTGCAGATTTCACAGTAGCATAACATGAGGTGCTTTTTGCCATGCACCAGGCCGACATTCAAAAGCTATGGAACCTTAATCAGCCATTTGAGCAGGGCACACAAACAAAGTCAGGTGTCTTCAGAAACCAGAACGTTAACATGCTAAGTAGCCATATGTGCCAAACATGTAACAAGATGATCAAGGATGGTCTGTCGTATTGCCGACCATCTGTAGTTTGAAAAAGAGCCCATAGTGTGCCCCTTCACTGGGTGCATCAACAAGATCAGCACGCGAAATGCCTGTAGAATGCATGTTTCACGTTATCACCATCCGCAAAAGGACACTTTGGAACTCTGCGTACTGCAGGGGACGATCCAACAGCCCATATCTCCAAATTTATGCCTCGCTTGACATTTCTAAAGAAAACTTTGAAGAGCTCTATGACCCAAGTGACCTGTTGGGCATTTTTGAGCAAAACTCTGAAGAATCCTATGACCCAAGTGCCGTACTGGACATTGCTAAGAAAGCAGCCCTGAAGAGCCCTGCGATCGAAGTGACGTCTCGGATTATGAACGTTTTAGAGACAATGCAGCATTGATTTTCCTCCGATTAGAAACCCAACATAATATCCCTGGAGATACGGTGAAGTATATTGTGAATGAATTTGGCAACCTCCAAAAGCTTAGTCAGAAACGCGTGGAAGATGAACTTGCAAACATCTTTCCTTGTGAATAGGCTAAAAGTAGTGCTCTGTCATATTAAGGAGAAGGAGCTTGATGTTGTGATATCAGGTAGTCTGAAATCATCGTACCTGAGGCACAAGTACTTTAAGAAAAGTTTTCACTTTGTTGAGCCAGTTCAGATTAAGTTTGGTACCAACAAGCAGGACTTCCCTTCGTTTTTCCACTACGTACCTGTGCATGAGTTGATAGTTTTGTTGATGTCCAACTTGCCCCATTAGCCTTATAGGTCAAATGAGGTCAATGAATGTTTCACTGACTTTACAACATGCAAAAAATTTCAGTCCTCTGACGATGTTATGCAAGACATCTTGTACCAAGGTGAATTTGAATTTTCAAATCTTTTGGGGTCTGCAAAATGAAACTTTAATTTAATAGGTGTGCATTTGACGCTCGGTAATTTGCCGCAACACTGCATGGCTCGTATTGAGAGTGTGCAGCTGGTGTTGCTTGTCTAGAAGTTTTTTTGCGCGACAGAAGAAACAATCACAAGCGAGTAGACACGTACAAGAGCTTGTCCGTGTGTACTCGCTTGTGATTGTCCCTTGTGTCGCGCAAAAAAACTTCTAGACTGCATCATGATGAACCAACTAGGCCAACAACAAGTTTTCTTTGGTGTTGCTTGCTTTTTAAAAATTATCTGAAAGAGTTTGGGTTGAAGAAAGTTCGTCAAGCCTTGATTGATGATCTGTGCTACCTAGAACATGTGGGTGTGGAGGTCAAAGGGAAGCTTTACAGAGTAGCAGCTGTGCTTCATTGTTTATGATAATTTAGGGAGCCATGCCGTCACTGGGTTCACTCAAAATTTTAGCACGTCTGCATGTATTTACATATTTTGCCTAGTTACTCGTACACAATGTTGTGAAGACCCAACCCTGACAGGTGAAAGGAGGTCTGTGGAAAACTATAAAGCTTGCATTACACATAACGACAAAGGATGGGACATGTATGGTGTTGTGTGCGAGTCAATATTTAACGTGCTAACCAGCTTTCATGTATGCGAAGCTGGCCTGCCGCCATGTATTGGCCATGATATGTTTCAAGGTGTAGTTCAGTAAGATATGTCCTTGTTCATTAGGTACTTTGTGCACAAAGGGTGGTTTTCATATGACTACTTAAACGTAAAGATTATGGCTCTGAAGTACAGTGCACGGGACCTGACAAATTGGCCATGTAATGTGGCAGCAAGAGTAACAAGCTTGCAGGCCACGACATGTAGAACTGGACATTCCTGCGGCCGCCGCCGCAGGAACGATCCGGTATGGTAGCTAAGTCTTGAGTTAATGGAAGTTGTTGACTTGCTAATGACTACCCAAATAACATATGCACAGGTAGCTTACCTCAAGGTGATAATTCGGACGTACCTCACAACCGGAAAGCTCTTTTTCCTGACGTCAAACTGAGACCTAAGCATCATTATAGGTTGCGCGATAGTGACCGAATCTAACAGTTTGGCTCATTGTCTCACGTATGGATACTCAAAGTAGAAAGCAAACACCAGTACTTTAAAAAAATTGCATTCGTTCGGCAACAATTAAAAAAATTTTGACCAAAGCACTAAGCGAAAGGAACCAATTCTTTCAGGCATTTTTGACTTCTCGTGGTCTCTTTCCGTCAGATGTAGATATTTATGGCGTTAAAGTTCACGAACAGCCAGATGAAGTGTCTCAACTTTCTCATGCCTTTGGAGGAGTAGAATCGGCAAAACATTTGACATTTTACAAAAAGGCTGTCGTTAAGGGGACAACCTATATAATTGGTGACTATGTGCTCATTTCAGGCAATTGTTTTGAAATAATGTTTGGAGTTGTGACTTCCATTAGATCCAGTGCATCGGGGAAGATATCATTTCTGCTTGAACGTGTCCCAGCTTTTCTCTTGTCAGGTTTGTGCTTCCATAGCCCTCAGAATCCAACTGGAGAAATAGTTATTGTCAGTCAAGTAAAGCTTGATTTTACACCTTACCGGTTTTATTCGCTTGGTCACAGTAAAGCTAAAGACGTAATTTTGCGTTTCCAAAACAATTCTGAGTATTCCTTTGTGATTGCTTGGTCTAATAAAAACGAAAAGGGACCTCACCTTTTTTTATAAGTTCTGTGTACAGAGGTGGGCATTGATTCAGTCGGGTGCTTTATTGTGCCCCCAGAGCCCAAACTGACGCTATTGCCTTGAGCCTTTAAATGCATTGTCAGGTGGCAGTAGTAGGTAGTTTTCTACCAATTCATTCCCTTTTCTTATCCCTTCCACCTTCGCCATCTGGGTTGGGTTTAATTGAAGTGCTTTTCAATGTATTGATCCATGCGATATATATATATTTTATGCCTTTAACAAATAAAAGTGCGGAGCACCTTACACGGGGATACCACATCACAAACAAAGTGCCTTTCAGCTGAAAAAACTAAATTTTGGGGGTGTGCTTGCCACACCCGTATTGTGCATCTCTAGTCACCCACAGGAAAACAAACTTGGGGCCCCCTTTTGGATGCATGCGCTCGTTAGCTTTAATCATGCATTGGCCATGCACGCACGCTCAAAGTCTACCAGATTCCCAGGGTCGGCTTGCTAGAACAGCGTCTCAGCTGAGACTGGGTGGAAGAAAGCACTACAAAGGCTAGGGCACGCGAGCGTCTTGAGACATGGGTTGAGTCCCGCTCAGCATGTGCGCTGGCTTTGGCAGTGTTTTCTTTCACACAGTCTCAGCCGAGACGCTGTTTCTAGCAAGCCGGCCTAAGTGTCATTTAAAGTAGGGCGCTCACAATGGGTGTGGCACAATTGAAGGATCTTGACATTCTTAATCTGTCCATGACTATTGGGGAGATCCAACTGTCGAACCCCTAGTGGCCAAGTTGAGAACTCAACTCATTGGGAAAACAAAGGCAAGAATTATTTGTTGGTATCTGAAACAGCGTTCGACAATAAAAAGAAAATGAAAATAATCATCTTCACCGGCCTTGTGTTCGGTAAACACTGCGTTTTGTGGATAACAAGCCAGACAAAGTGTTTTTACTGTAGAATACCGGGCAAGCGCCAACTCAACTTTTAGAGATAATTGCGAAAAACGGTGGATAAGCGCTTGTCCGGTCACCAGTCTCACATATCAATGCTCGTACTGTGCATATTTTCTCAGCTCTTCAAAATTTAAGAATTAGCACTTAGTGTGGAATGTGTGTTTGCGCTGCTTTCTAAGGTGGTTCGATCTCCACGTCAATAGCGTGCCAAAGCAAAGGACTGAAGATCCTTTTTAGTAACGATTACATCTAAAACCTGAAATTCACAATAAAATGCTTAGCAGTAAGAGTTACAATAGATCATTTAAGTTACAGTAATGTGCATAGCATCAAAATCTGGGTCAAAAACGTACTCCGAAAGATGTCTATTCTCATTCTTATTCCACATTAATTTCGGCAGCAGGTTGTTAATCTACACATTATGGTCAATCATGTGGTGCTAAATAAAATAAAGACCCCTGACGGAGCCTAAACAAGTATCTTTTGGGCCACACAACAGTGGATGTGGTCAAAGTTTCCAACGATAGTGGCACTGTGGAAATATTCATTGCACAAAAATATCATGATGGTTCTCTCTTCCCAGGTATGATGTCGCTGGTTAAAATATGGAGCGTGGACATCTCTGTGAAAAGTGGGAAACGTGAAAAGAATGAGCGACGTCATAATGGTTGCTAAAGAAGAAGACATGCACTTCAGAAAAGCCTAATGTCAGTGATGTGATTGCTGCGCTAATTGCGCCAAACTGCGCCAAGGGGCTAACCCTGCTACATCCTGCTACATTTTGGCCACATAAGGGTACTATGCGCCAAGCCTGGGCCAAAAAAACAATTTCGGTCGCGTTTTCAAAGCCGAAACTACACTAAGTACCGTAATTGAGCATGCGTGTGTTATGTTGCGCAAGCGGCCGCCCGACACAAAGTACCCTGCATCAATTGTCCATCCTGTCTTGCATGGTTTTCCTTCCGTCTCACGTTTCGTGCTCTCGTCGTTTCGTAAGTCTCGTCTCGTGTCTTTTTTTATATATATTTTCAACGATAGACGCGGGTGTGTGCGGACCAGTGGCGTCACGAGGGTCACCGGCACCCGGGGCAGTAGCCCGCCGCGACACCCCCCCTCCCACCGCTCACGCGTGGCCCACCGCGCCTCCCCCCCCCCCCCCCCCCCCCCCACCGCTCTCGCGTAACCCGCCGCGACTCCTCCCCCCTTCCCCCCGCTCTCGTGGAACGCCGCGACACCCCCCTGAGCCCTGCACCCGGGGTGGTCCGCCCCCCCCCCCCCCCCCCCCCCGCACCCCCTTGTGAGGCCACTGGTGCGGACGCTCCGACGCTAGCTTGCCGGGTACCAGCCGTGCCGTCATGCTGTGAAACAAAACCTCGTTTTTGCGCGGCGGCTGTTACTTTGTGAGCTGAAGCACTCGCTCCTGAAAGCAACGGCCGTGGGAAAACTATATTTGGTCCCTGCCGTCCAGTCACCGTGGCCGCGCGACGTCGGGTGTTGCCGTCCCCACGTCGCTGCAGATATGGCGCTTTCTAAAATAAAACAAAGTACCGCCGCATGTTCATCAACATTTCTGTTCTTGTTTAAATCATCCGTTACTGGCAAAAATCCCTCTTTAACTCAAAGACTGTTGTGTTGAATGTTTGATTACCTAGGTTTCTCTCGATGGGCTTTCTTTCGAGAGAGATTCCGGTACGTGAAAAATCTTCCGCGAAAGAAAGTTGGTTAAGAGAAGTGAGCTAAAGCAAAGAACGCAATGTCTGCACGCTGAGCCCGCACAGCAGTGCTTGTTTGTGTCGACTTCAGTCGTTGCACAAAGCACCCCAAGAACGTTTTGACCCTGGCTCGCAATGTCTTGCATCAATGCGCTCAAGTTATATTTTTTAGCTTGTAATTTATTAGTTGGCCTGTCAATCACGCGCCGCTGGAGTGTTTTTTTTTTTCTTTTGTCGTATGCTCGACAGTTACATTTTGCATACAATTTTAGGAATCAGTTGGCAACGGAGCAGAGTGGCTTGGTTTCGGTTTTGATCGAACAGCCGTTGCCTCCGCTCGCGCGACGCAGCACGCGCAACTGCAAGCCTGTCGAAGTTGCCATCACGTGCATGTGAACATGATCGCACGACAGAGGCACCAGCCGGGACGCTGCAACCCATTGTTTTACGTTTGCTTACTTTTGACGAAAATCTGGCATGTCGGGAACCAGTAAAACGGTGGCAAGCGGTTTTTCGGAATTGCTCGGCAATGGCTAAGCACTGTACGCTTGTTGGATGTCTCAGCAGTAAAAACAGAAGCACCGAGTTTCGTCACAACACGTCACATCAGAACACACCACAACACAAATTGCCCTTCGTTTGTACAACACCTAAAACGAATATGTTTATTTTTTCTAAGAATATCTGTTCCAAAAGTCATTTTTGCTGCTCCGAAACACTGTCTTGGCTGCTCCAAAGGACACATTTGCTGCTCCAAAACAATGTTTTGGCTGCTCCGAAAGGTGCTCCAAAATGGTTTACGCCAATCAAATCACTGCTAATGTAAATCAATTAATGGTATTTTTATTATTCCATTCAGTTACTTTCATAAGAATATTTGTTTTGTCTCGAGTTCCTGCAAGATTGGACCGAACGTTAGGATGAGGCGTTGGGATAACTGCTTTTGGAACTGCCATTTGAAACAAAAAGAGTGTTCACAATGCAAAGCAATTGAGGAAACAGAAGCAGGTATCTCATTTGTGCATGGCGTTCCAGATTGAATTTTGCTGATTCAAGCATGGCATAAAATATTAGGCAAGCGCTCACCGACACGCTGGGCATAACCACAAAAACATGGGGTTTGGTGCTTGTTAGGCCTAACATCAGAAAAGCAGAAGTGGCATATGGCAGGCACAGTGCAAGTCAGCAGGTTAAGTAATTAAAATGCAATATTTAGTTAATGGAAAAGTAACTGAATAAATATGTTGCAACCCACACCAGAAAATATTATAAAACCTGAGTTTAATTATGATGTACATGTGTAAATAAACCTGTTTGCTTTCAATCAATTTCGAATTTTAATATTATGCTATGAACTAGAAAGTAGTTAGAAGTCAGCACATAACGAAAAATAGAAATTTAGTTATAATCTTAAACCTACTACTTAGGCATGCAGTGTTAGGAAAAAAACAAAACAAAACAACTAGACCTTACTGCAGCACAATTTAAAACAGTGAATGAGAAAGACAAACAAATTGAGTGTTTCACTGATCACGAGCGTCTGCTCTTGTGCTAGACATTTTCTTTCCTCCACCTGTTGAGATAAAGGGAACTAAACCGTCGGATTGTGATTGGTATTGTATGGCTTGATGCAGGTACATCTTTCGTACAGCAAAGTGGGCTCTCAACTCAACGACCGCCCGAACTGGAGACGACCAGTTTTATTTTACAATTGGGATTCTCATTCAGTGTACAGGACGCATTAGCAGCGGGCAGAGCCCTAATTCCCAGGGACCGCCAAGAGCTTGTCAGGGTTGTCGTAAACAGCTTAATGAAAGGTCATCAGGGCCCCCAAGAGACTACATCAGGCGTTTGGCCGAACATTTTGTAAAGATGTTTCCGACATCACTGGAGGATCGAGGGGTTGAGGGACAGATGAGGGGCAGAGGGTATGATTCCCGTCTCCGTCAATTAGAAACCCGGATTGAAAACCTAAACTTGGGAAAGCGGTTGTCAGCTTCTGAAGCACAGGAATCTCGCCCTCAAAGAAAGAGTCCTAAATCCTCTTATGGCTGCTTAAATTGGCAGCCCATGTTGTGGGGTGGGGGGACATTCATGATGCCAATTAGAGCACGGAGTGGATGAAGAGAAAAGCCCGCAAGGCAACCAAGGACCTTGACCTGTCCCGGGCAATGGAACTGTCAACAGCTACATATGGGGATCAAAGAGCGTACATCAACAGCGTGAATCCTGTACACTCTGCAAGAGAACTGAAGAAGGAGTAACCTCTTCTTCTTCATAAACCTCTGTTTTATACGCATGTGACGAGCCTGCTGGGAAAGTACATGGTAGTAAGCAGCTTGCCTTATAATATGTTTACTCGTCCATCTTCAAAAAGCAGCCATTCAGTAGCAAATAGAACAGAAATTCCCGATATCAGATAGTTTACTCCCACCAGCCAGTCGACAAAATGATGGTGCTCAGTTAATTTAAATAAAGTTCAAAATGGACAGCACTCTCGATTGAAGGACAGGTGCAGCTCTTTAGACTGTAACTATTATTTCATTAGCATGTGAATGTGACAGGGAATAAAAGCTCTGCCAGAAATTTGGTACAATGCGTCCGAAGCGTAACGAAATAGGCATGAACAAAAATGTTTTATATCTGTTTTTTTCAGTTTTATATTCTTAATAAAATTGATTGAAATTCGCTCATTTCGGGCGACAACCTGGTATTGGGTACAATTTGTTGTCTCTATACCCTGTTCTAGGAAAGTGTATAATTTTTAATGTCATGTTCGTGCTAAGTAATTTGCTCAGCACATTTACTACCACCGTAATATCCCGTAGGGGAGCCCAACCAATATGAAGAGATAAATAGGGAAAAACGTGGGGTGGACTATGTTTAGAAATGAGAGAGCAAAATGTTCTCAAAAATCAATGATGAACACAAGGTGCGCCGCTACAAACCACTTGATATGGGAACGAATACGGCAGATCTCGGACACGGCAAATTCGCGTTTCACAATGCGGTAAACATGCGGGAATCCGCTACAAAGTCCTGTGTTCACACTATGGTGTAAACTTGCATGCCATGGGAACCGATATCACGCGCGCCGATCAAGGATAATAACCGCGGGAACTCACAAAAAACTCGTATGTCGCGGGAACAGATATTGTGCATGCGTATTGCGGACAAGGGCGCGGAACCCGCTGCGAACCCGCTTTCAAGACGTACCGGTATCGCATATCGCGCGGTCGGTGTGATTCCTGCCGACGGGAATTTGGGCATGGGTGATGTTTCAGAATGTTTATGCTACGAATATTTCGCCAAAAAATCGGGATGGACGATCTCTCGGGGGAGGACACCCTTACAGGATTTTATAGTGACTGCGTTCCAGTGCGAAGTTAGAAGGGAGCTTCCAGTTGTTGAGTCCTTCCCCTCCTGCTAACAAACTTGTGCTGGTTTGTTAGCAGGTGGGGCTTGGGGGGGGGGGGGGTGCTTGTGGATTGTCCTCTTTTTACAAAATGTATTGCAGAAGAATATGCATGAATCACTCTGCATGCCCCGTTCCTTAGCCGCCGTCACCCTCCCGCCGCCATAAACAAAACCGGTCTACCACACCACTGTCATCCAAGCAGAGCATAGTTTTTTTGCCATTCTATGATACCATTACTAAAGTAGATATTATACTACTCAAAAATTCATGTCCAGTACAGGTAACACACATATGCAAATGCCATATTGTAATTTATGACTGCTTGATTCTTTCGATGAATAATGATGCTGTTTACATGCCCATAAGTGTTCCACAGGAAAATAATTCAGATAGAAAACAATATTGTAGGGCTGGATGCTCTTTGTTTTCCATGAAACCGGGTTCTACAATACAATTTTGGTAGAATCTATGATCGGATGAAGTAAGGGAAGATGAACTGTAAACAATGTTTTCCTAAATTTATGTGTTATTTTTTTGGCAGGAAACGTTTGCTAAAGGACTGAAATTATGCACCGCATTCTTAGCCAGTCTCATTGCAAAGAGTTCAAACAGGGAGGTTTTGTTTTGGTCTGCCCAAGCAGAAGAGGCAGAAAAGCGTGGTGAGGTCATGGCAAAAGAAAAAGTGCTGCTGCCACATGCGGCCTGCTATTTCAAAGAAAAGATCGAAATCCTGGTGCAGGTACTTGGGGTAAGTGTTGCAAGTATACAGTTGTTTCAAAGAATTCTAGATGCAAGAATCTATCGTGATCTGAAATGAATGAAGAAAGGTGACTATGGCAGAAAAAGATATCGGGTTAATTCGCGAGCTTTGGTTATCCTAGATTACTTTATGGTGTGAGAAAAATGTTTCTTTGCAATTGTTAGAATCGTTTTTATTCACAAATCTAAATTACAGCTTTAAGGAAGGAAATATCATTAGAGACCAGTTTCCCTCATTAACATGCACCCCCCCCCCCCCCTTGGTGGTTGCTGTCGGTGAGCAACCTGATTGCCTTGGGCTTTTCTACCTTTTTAATTTAAATTAACCGTTCTTGTATATGCGCAGAAGTGACAATTATGCTACGACCATGCTTGTCAGTTTTTTTACCTCTTTATTCCCTTAGACCAAAAGTGTGCCTTCAGTCTGGTTAACATGCGCAGTATAATTACGGGATGTCTTAAGGCAGTGTGGTAGCCAGTAATTGTGGGTTGTTTGAAAGGGGGGGGGGGGTACTTTGTTGGTTGAGTTGGTAGGCAGGAGGTTGGAAGAAAGAGGAAGGTAGATGACATACAAGTGTCAGTTTTAGTATGAAAGCCTTTTAATACGGGACTGACGAAAAAATTAGAACAAAATGAGAACATTAAAGTATATGTTTTCGTGTCTTTTTTTTTACTTCCTGTAACTCAGTCCGGTAACTTAGAATTGTATACTATCATGTACATAGTATTCAATGAAGTGGAATGTGCTAATGCACCGTAAGATGAATAACGCGCGACATCACTATGGAGTGTCCTTGTTTCTTCGAGGAAGTGTAATTGGATACAAGAAACAGTTTCACGATGTGCAAGACACGTCAAGAGAAATGTCGAGTGAGTTGTAACTCCCCAGTCCACTTATGACAGATTCACACGATGGACTAATCAGCGGAGGGGCTGATCACGTGACAAGGCATCTGCGGATCGTCCGTCTCCCAAGCGCATCCACACGAAGGAGAGAACGGGAGGATGGACTTAATCTATTCGCAACCGCGTAGTTTGGCGAAACCCTAACATCTCACTGCGGCACTGTTTTCCAAGATTGGAAGCGACGTTTTCTGCTATGGTCACGACGCTATAATGGAAAATAATTGTTGTGGGTCGCCGTTACGCACCGAGCGAGACAGAGCGTCTTCACCGGCTGAGCGCGAAGCGCCTCTAGCTTCACTAACCCAATGCATGACACAAGCATGGTCGTGCTCAAGGAAGTTTGGTCGGAGAAGCGTTAAAGTTTTGGGAGCGTGGAGGGGCGTTTCGAAATGCCTTTGTGAACCGCACGGCTGAGCACAATACTTCAGCACACCACAGCCGTAAGAAAGTTGTTGTTGGATGAAAAACTGAATGGACGTACAGGAAAGATTGCGGTGTGCTAGACGAGTTTTGACAGAAACTTCTTGATACCGACCCGGAAAAGTACCAGAACCTGCAGCTTCTTTCACGCGTGGAACCAAGAGTGGGTCAACAAAACCAAGTGGTGAATGAACAGAACACAGTGGTGCGCCATCTTTGTTTGGCTCATTTGAAAACAAAAAAGATTATTTTGGTGTTCCTAAACTATCGTAAATGTCTTTCAAGTCAATCACCTACCAAACATCTGCGCATGGAAAGGGACTAGCCTATTTCAGTCTGCGCGTCCGCAACCAAGATGCGAATCGCTGGAATCGCCCACGTGATGGTCACGTCATTACTTGTCGACGGACGAAAATAGCGATGCAATCCATCGTAGTGAATCTGCCATTATTTGACAAATATTTTAATATGAACAATTGATCCTGATTAAGAGAGAACAGATTGTGTTCTCTCAAACAAGGTAATAAATTTAAATTTTTAAATACATAATGCGTGCTACTTTGGCAATGAAATGGCTCGAGGCTTGGCGCAATACTTAATTTCCGTAGATCACACATTGTGAATTGCAGACGCATGCACAATTCATGCTCAAAGTGATGACAAGCTCGTGCTGGCAATGACTCGCTCCTGTGTACGTTCTACGAAAATTCGGTAATTACCGTGGTCGAGTAACAACAGATTCTGATTTGAACATTAGTATAGGGAGAGATAAAAGGTACCTTCGTGAATTATGTATACATCGGGTTACCCACGCCGACGTCAAAATTTCTGCAACATGAACCGGCCTCTAACTTAAGATATGCACTTCTAAAACTTGATGATGCGCCAAGTGAGGACGTAAATAAAATACACACCTGAATTGTCTGTGCTGGAAGCATTCTCAGTCGGAGCTGCTGGGTAGTTAGTTGTCGGGCAACAAATTTTGTTTAATGAACGATTTGATTTCCACGAGGCGGCATGCCTTCTTTTTTGTGCATATTACGTCTTTAACATGATCTATTCGAAAGATGTAGAGGCAACGCTGAAGTTAATCCAGAGACAAGTGAACTGAACTTTAGTTCTAAATTCCAGATTCACTAAGCATTTAGACATTTTTATAATGTGACCAGCCTTTAAAGGGGCCCTCCAACAGTATTTGAGCGTCTACTTTTTTTTTTGCGGTTTCTCCACACTAGTGGTCCCTGAAACCCAGTGGACAACGAAAGAGTTTAAAAATATTAGCGCATCATATTTTAATTTGACAACTCGGAAACACCTCCTCCGACGGTGGCGCCGCGTGGTGCCAAATGCGCGCGCATAACGGCGCTCCCTTTCACTATAAGTCACATTCCTTGGGTTTCGTGATTGGCTAGAGCCGTCCCAGAATTTTTGAAGCGGAATAAAGTATATCACACGTTAACCGTCATTATTTCTCTAAAACGTCGTTTTTATAGAGCTAATAAAGTTGCAAATTAAAGTTCAAAAAGGGCGAAAACAACGCCTCGTCGCTCATGCGCGCCTCCCAGCGGCGGAGTACCTCCTACTCGCCGAGGTGGCTCCGGTGGCGGAGTTGCGGGAGACGAGGCTTCCGCGGCTGTCGAAGCAGACTCGTCGCGGCGCTTGCGTGGTGTGTCCTCGTACGGCGCGACGCTCAGCTCCGCACTCCTTTTTAAGAATTCGGCGCTCAAAATCCGATAAGCCCGGTAAATTCATCGATGATGCCAACCCGATTCCAAAGCTACGATGGTTGCAGCGAGGCCTAATGGCCAACCGGGCCGACGGGGTATCAACCAAACTCGCGTCCAATTGGCCAACCGCTTTGCTCCAATCGCTAACCTGTTTCATTTTACGTCATGAAGCGCAATGTTTTGCTTATTTAAAGTTGTTTTCTGCAATATTTAATTTGCTAATAACTCACAAAATATTGCGAATTTCTGTAATATTTTTACCCTGGGTGTTCCTGCTTTCATGGAGCTCCGTTTCAGCGCGAACTTCAAACCAGTCAAAAAATTGTTGGTGGGCCCCTTTAAGGTAGCATTCTCCACTTGATGCAACCATTTTTCGGCGCTTGAGTTCTCAAACTGGGTTCCTAAAAACCCAGGTGTTTTCCAGCATACCTTTTGTGAATTTTCAGAGCTTCCAAATGTTCGTTGCTGCCCCTAAGCGAAGTGTTTTTCTAGTTTAAGCAGTATCTTAGCAGATCTGAGCCCCCCCCCCCCCCCCTCCCACTGACACAAAATTGGGTGAAACACTAGTTGGCATTTGATTTATTGTTTATGAGGTCTAAGCTTCTCACTGACCTACTGTGTCTATACTAAGGCTATGAAGGATTCATCAGAGTCTATCCAAAGTGGGGTTCCTGGAGATAGAAAAGTTTGAGAACCCTTGTTCTGGAGTACAGTGACGTCTCGTTCATATGGACCCCGCTAATATGAATACCTCGATATATGGACGACGTTCTTGGGGGACGAAATGTGTGAATACAAGCATTTTTGTCTGGTCATTATAGACAGCTCGCATTATGGGCGACTTCTCGGGGGTACGGAGGTGTACATATGAACGAGACATCACTGCATATGGAAGGGAAACAAATAATTTTGAACAACACATTATAACCACCAGTGACAATAGGCGGTTCTTGTTATTAAACCTTAAACTGTTTCGGTAACTGCATTTTGTGTCATGGTTGATAACTTAACAGGCAGATGTGCGGCATCAGTCCTGCAGAAGGTAGTAAGAGGAACAGCTGCAAACGTGGTCCGATGCATTAAAAAATTTTGCGCCTTCTGAATGATGTGAGATAAAAACCTTAAACAGGGTATGCAAACGTTTGCCTTTGTGACTATCAAACCATTTTTTTGCTTCAAATGTAGTGGAAATTCTTTAATTCAAACTCTGTTAAACCACAAAAAGTCGTATCTGGTAAATTATATCTCAAAAACAAAAAACTGATAAAAATCAAGTGTGAACACTTTCTTGGATCCACTTAAAATGTTTACTTGGAAACCAGGTATGATAACACAAAGTTTGCCTCAATGTGGTATGACGCATTAGATAGTTTACGGCACCCAAAGTCATACAATTCTCGATAATTCAAATATTCAGGGAAGCCGCGGGCGACTGGGCGACACCTCCGAAAGCAGGAGCTCAGGTGGCTTGTCATTGGTGTCATCCTTAGCCTTCTTAGCTAAAGCTCCGAACTTTAGCTGCGATGCCCTTTGTAGTTCTGCTATATCGCCTTGAAAACTTACTTTTGGGATTATTGCGCTATCACCATTCACACTTATGTTCTAGAGAATCTCTGTGCCAATTTTACTTCTTCAATAGGCAGAAATTTTAAGAGGGAAAATAATTCAGTTCTAACAAGTTATATTGTTTTTATATTCCAGCAACAAAAAAGGTGTACATAATGATAGATGTCTCTTTTTTTTTGCTAAAGTAGCAGTTCTGTTCGGGGGGCAACATGTAATTGCAAATTAAAACCCGCTTCCAAAGATGCGTGTCAAGTGAGCACCTGCACTTTTTTCATTAATGCGTTTACTTTATAGACCTCTTTCCCCTCACTGATTTCAATGAGCACTAGTGGGGGAAATCGCCATCAGCAGCCCTGAACTGTAAAATTTGCACATTGATTGGACTGCTGATTTTTAACAAGGTGTTTTGTCTCTTCTAGCCATATAAATTGTGTGCATGAAAGTGGACATTCCTTAAACCAGTGGTTCTCAACCAAGGATGTTTCCCGGACCCCTTGTTGATCGGCGGAGATGATGGAGGACCCCATTCGTGGAGAGAAGAAGAGAAACGTACACGTTAATTATGATAATGATTTAATAAATGAATATAACTAAGAGCTGTGTCAAGTAGACTACTATTTTTGAAAGATACACGAAAGAACTCATTCGAAAAACTGGAACGTTTCTTTTGAACCTGAAAAAAGACACTTTTTATCGCCGGGCTTTACTGATAAGGCTGGGCTTTTCGGACCCCTAGAATGTCTTCGCTGACCCGAAAGGGTCCGCGGGCCCCCATTTCAGAACTACAGGCTTAAACCAGTGTTTCACTCCTGCGGACAATAAGTCAATGCTAGCCGTGGCCAGTCACTGCAAGTCAAGAGCATTGACACATTTTTGGAGCCATTCAACATAGATGAAGCACCTTATGTGGTGTATGGTTTGTTAACCACACAGTGTGTGTTGTATAGCTTCATGCAGTTGCTGAGTGTGTTGAGTTCCTGCTTCTTTACTCTTACTTCGAGCGCAGCAACTAAATGTAGCATAGCCTACGAGACTGTGACACACTAGAACAGTTGAGAAGCTGCATGAGCCCCTTCCTATTGCACGGTTATGACTATTTCGGAATCTCATGGATTCGGGTGGCAGAAGTCGAAAATATTCCGAAGAAAAATTAAGACTTATGGGGAACAGCGGAGTGTAAAGTAATAAAATAAAGTGACATTGTGAAGTTTCGTCAAATATTTTAATACTCCTGAAATATTTAGAGACTCACTTCGACCACAAATGCGGAAAGTTAACATTACCAAATATTTATTGACAAAGCATCCTGCGCAGATTTAAATGAAAGGCAGCATTCTTGAACTTTCTTTTCAAGGCAGAAAATTGTCGAAGTTGTCAAACCGGGAAACCCAATGAACCTCCTTTCAATTTGTATTTCAGGCGTGATGCACAAAGAAAACTTTCCCGCAATGCTGACTGATGAGTCAGCTTTTCGAATGAAGCATCTTTATTTTCCCGGCTAAGCATTGTAAAAAGGGCAGCAATCCGACTCTCTTTTCATCTTGACGAGGCTAGTTTCATAGATAGCGCATTAATTTGTTTTCTCACGAGATGCACGAACAAACCTTTTCTTAAACGCTAATTGCTATCTTGGCTTTCCAATCAACTCAGTTTTACCTGCTGAATTAAACATTACTCAACTGAAAAAGGGCAAGAGTTCGGCTGCACTCTTCGTCTCGACAGCGTTTCTGTCGGCGCAGCCGTCTTTTTTAAGGACGAGACATCACGGAGCGTGAAGAAGGCGCTCACGCTGCAAGAAGAGCTCTGTGCGCGAAAAGCGTGCTCAAGTGTCAGTCTCTGGCGGCACTCCTGTCCGTTTACTAAACAAAACTTTAATCACTGGAAAACTGACGATGATTTATTGCAATATTCAACACTTATGGTTATTGCATAGGAAATGTGGACCCTCCCCCCCTCCCCCACAAAAATCGGGGGTCCGAGACCCCCCAAGTACCTCCTGTCTTAAAGTACTAATGCCATGCATGTTGGAAATTTGAACTTGGGGGAGATGTCAGGTGTAACAAGCATTCCAGGGAACTTGCATTTCAGGTTAATATAGTACTCTGTAGGCACTATGTTTAAAGAAAATGAGAAGAGGCCCTAAATTTAAATTAAAATATACATTATTTTTTATTGTGAGGACCTTAAAAATTTGTAAACCTTTTCTTTCAATCTCTTTAGTAAAAAGCGTCGTAATTGCCAATTTAAATTTCTACGTAGCCCCACCTGTTGCAGCACGCCGAGTGCAACAGCGCGCAAAATTGGAGATGAAAACTAGCAAAGGTGACGTCATCAGCGGGGTCAGATGATCCTTGCTCGTCAATAAGCTAACTGAGGGTGCCGACGATGATGTCACGCTTCGAATAGAACAGGTGGCAGAGAGGCTCACTACATGCCCTGCCGCAATCGCTGCACATAATTTTCCGAATAAAGGCAGCTTATGTTTACTCCCGTCCAAGTTTAGTGAAAATACTGAATTCACGGCAGAAACCCATATAGAAGTCCGCTCCCAACTCGTATTTCTTAAAGTGCTTCCGCTTCTTTTTCAGGCTCGTCTGACCTAGTTGCAGAAGCCTGTGCCAGTGAAGGAAACAAGAGCAAATACATTGCTGTATTATGTTACTTTAAATGCTCAGCCAGTGGAAAAAGGTTCAGATACCAGTATGCCCGAGAAACTATACCTTGAACCCCTTAACCGTTTCAAACGAACCTGGCGCGTCCACCTAAAGCTGTCCCCAAATCATTTCGGACGAGTGCAGCTCGACCGCGTACCCCCGCTCGCCTGAATGCTGTTTTGGACGACCCAGGCTCGTGCAGAGCATACTTTGCGGCGCTGCAGAGGTGGCAGCACGTGCCGTGTTTTACTGTACACACGTTTAAAAGTTTTATTGCACGTGTAACCCGGGCCGCTCGTGCAATAAAAATTAAAAAAGCAGTTTAGACTATAAATTTCCGAAAAAATAAAATAAAAAAGGCTAAATGGTTAATTTGAATTAGGGTGGGTTGGGAAGTGCACTAGAGAAGGTGTGGCTGAATTGAATTTGCCTAATAAAACCGAATGTTTATGGAATCTTAATTTGGTTGTTTATTTTTTTCTCATGAACTTGAAGTATTAGTTATTCAAATCATTTTAACTTTTCACTTCGTTTGAATTTATGATAGGTTTGTGTCATATTTCATGTGCAATTGTAGTTTTGATTGCGTATTGATTTCTCATCTTCTGCTCTTTATTTCAAGGTGCCCTTACTTGCACCATAAGGGTATCCAGGAGGTATTAATTAAATGACAACAAAACACAAGCATTGAGGGGCCAGTACAAGGAAAAATATAATGTAATATTTCTTCAAACTTAAAGCCAGCCATGCTTTCCAATAAAGGTGTTGTTTCAAGACTTTTTAAATGGTTTGTTTGTTGAGCTGTCATATATAGGAGCAGTGATGTCACACAAACAAAATCCTGGGAACGTGTAGTGGAAGTTGTGTGCTGTCTTTCTTTTGCGAAACATAAACTCTTTTATTCCTTGCCTCGGCAAAAAATTATACAAGTTCATATACTAAATGCCGAATCTATGTACTATTTATGCCAGTCGTTTACCCCAAAGCTTCACGTGACTTGATCTTACTTGAACATGGAAGCTGTCCGTGCTGAATAATGAAGCACTCTACCTTTCCGTCTTGTTGAACGCCAAATCTAAAAGCCATCCGCACCAGTCCTGCACCTCCGATGCCCCAGATGACTCCCTTGGCAGTGTTGGAGGTCTGCCAGAGGAGTCACCTGATGTATCGGAGGTGCAGGATTTGTGCGGATGGCTCGTAGCTTTGTCCTTCAATAAGGCGAAAAGGTGTGATGCTTCGTTATTTAGAGTGGACATTTTTCATATTTCGTACTGATAGCTGTCCATCATGTAAACTACAACGCCTCGTCATTTAAAAAAATATATATATTCCTTGTTTTTACGGACGGTCCTATTTTTAGAAAACGGGAAATCACACCGCAATATTGAACCGGCAACGTTTGCTGTATTGGGGGGAAAACGGATGACTGTCCGTAATGTGAGCTATGCAGGTCCCGTAATTTTACGAAATTATATGCCTTATTTTTACAGACGATCCAGTTTCTAGATTACGGGAAACCATCTCGGCATTATTGAACCAACAGTTTTTGCCGTAAAATGGGGAAAAAATGTTTTAAAGTGTAGCCCAGCCATCTCATCTATCGGATAGTGCCTAGCTGGGTTTCTTTTATTCTGTGATATGGGCTTCTGATCCGCGGTGCAGTAATTCCTGCATGCTTTTCTGCAAGACATCACGAACTGAGAAAAAGAACTTGCGGGTTGACTTTTAATTCTTTTTTTTTTGTGAATTGAAAAATACTTGACATAATTGTTCAGCAGGCCCTCTCTTTCGAGATCGTTTAACGAGGACGTCTGCTAGGATTTTCAGCAACGCTTGGCGATTGATTTGTCTGGTCAATACGATAAAACTCGAAAGGCGACTGGATGTTACAGAACGCTGTTTATATTAATAAAACGTTAGGACTCAAACTAGTTTGTGGTGGTTGAACATATTTTAAACCGAACCCCGAAACTTGAAAAAAAAAAAAAAAAACGAAGTACTTTGTTGTGTCGTCCTTCGTTTTCTATCAGTTTCGGGGTTTTGTCTCAAAAGGCTTTTTCGCAGGAAGGCGCTGCATAGCTCTTTAATTAAAATGCCTGAATAAATATTGTGCTTACGGTATTCCTTGAGGTGCGAACAACGTGAGGTTGAGTAGATTGTTCCGCTAACTATACTCGATACTTCGCCGTGCCTTTCCGTATGCATACCGTATCGCTATCAAAGTGCAAAACGTATCTGGATTTTCTCTTGCCAATTCAGCCAAGGTTTTGGGGTCGATATTTTGATTTTGACAAAATATATAATTTTGGGTTCATTTTTGAAATGAAAGGAAATGCACACCGCAAGCTTGGTGGATACTTGTTTTTTGTATATATTTGCTATTGAAGCAGCCGAGACCAGAATTGACGTTTGTCTCACCTGTCGGCCGTCGAAAGTTTGACCACTCGCTATTGTTTTTTATTTATCAAGCAATTCCACTGGGACTCTTGTCGGACACTTTCAAAATAGATTTTATTATTCTAAATTAAACATAAAGAAACTTTGACCAGATAACTGAGGTGTAGCTATTTTTGTTTCATATAGTTTTAATATTAAATGTAAAAATATTTCATCAAAGCCATTTTGATTGTGATTTATCATGAAATATAAATAAAATGTATAGTATTTTGTATTTAGAAACGAAAATAAAGCTTGAATCTTGTTAAATGTGCGTTCGAAAACGACAAGCTTTGTTTCGGAGTAAAATCACTTTTAAATCGCTTTACACACTATTTTAGGTACTTTTTTGCTTACGTGAGAATTATTAATTTGAGGAAATTTTCCATATTAATGCCACAATATTGTCCAGAATATCATCTATGCGAGGACGCTCTCACAACGCAATGCTGATAAGTTTCAAATTGAAATTGGAGTCATAGGAACGTAACACTATATGTTCTGTTTATATCTTTGTAAAGCACAATCATAGGTTGTTACTTGTAAGCTGCGAAGCAAATAAGAAAATTGTTTTAAAGAAAAAAGGTTTCCAATTTGTTTTTCAAAATATTTGCTCATGGAAATATATAGCATGTCCCCCCAAAAAAATTATTTAGTTATTTTCACAACAAAAATAAACTGCGTATCGCCGAACATTTATTCTCCGCCCACATGTAGTGCTAGCGGTCTGAACCATATGCAAAAGTTTAAATCTTAACGTGTATCTTATTTAAAAAAATATGAAGTAATTTTCTTGAAAATGTCACTTTGGAAAATGGGGTTCATTTTCTCCCGTTTTCGGCAACTGCCGCACAAGAGCTGCATGTATTCGAGAACTCTGTCACTCGGCCGCCATTTCCCCATTAAAAGATCAGAAAATCCTGTATAACTGTTGAATGCAGTAACGGTTAGTGCTGAAACTTTGGCATTCCTTTTGGCCTGCCAGCGCTAGGTTTTGGAGGAAAATGAGCTTTAGAGTGTGCGTAGTTTATTTTAGGGTAAAAATAACCTTTAATTTATTGGGGGAAACTCACATGGAAATAACGGATCCTATTTTAGATATTTATTATTGAATTCATAAGCACTACAGGAGCTACGTTTGAGCTTTTCGGTGATATGTAGGTTCTTAAAATACCTTATGTAGGTCACATGTAATATATTGCCAAACTTTGTCAAAAGTCATTAAAAAGAGAGTTTCGATTTTTATTTCTTTCTAAAATTATTCGAAAATATTTTTTTATTTATTAAGCGTCATAAAATATATTTTGAAATTGTCACAAAAAAACTATTTTGTAGTAGTCCGAGAAACGTAAGGATAGCAAGCGGTCAAACATGCGATTTTGGATAGGTGAAATAAACACCAGCTTTCGCCTTTGCCGCTTAATGATCAATAAATTCGAAGCAAAGAATCCGCCAAGCTTGGAGGAATTTCTCCAAACCGCCTTTTTTATACAAAATTTAACCTTAAACTTGTGCCTGAAATGAGATAAAAATTCAACCGACTAAAATTGTTTTACGACAACAAAAAGCTTATAAATATTGCCCTATGAAAATCCTATGTGGGATACCAGGGCACCTGGGGCAAATAAGGTATTGTCGATGCGCCAAGAAGCCTAGCACGACATTTCACGCTTTTACAACTGCCCTTTCTCCCGCACGCTATGACCAATGGCTCGTGTAAGGCTTCTTATCTTTGTTTCATTTTTGTAAAGGAAAACTTGCATATACCCTGCAAAAGAAGAAACTCTCTAATTGAAAGCCGCCACAAGATATTTTTTTCTCTCACGTTTTGTGCAGTTTATGTGTAGTTTATGGGACTACTTTTCGAATTGGGGGGTGAAGTATTGACTCCCCGATCGTAGTCGTGGTATCCACCTATCTTACCCAAATGAAAGGCAACTTCATTTTTTTTAACAATGTCGACGTGTAAATACGTTACGTCTGGAGGAATGTCAAGCTAAATCTTAGCAAGATCGAAGTTTGTTTTGCGCTGCATTGCATGCGTGAGCCGGCTTTCCCACGTCGCCATGTGTCTCTCATACCGAAGTCCCTAACGATGTATTCACACGACATGTATTTCTTCCACAGTGAGGTGCAAACGTCATCGCGCTTCTAGGTCACGTGTGCCAGATTAAAAAAAATATCGCGTCGAACGATAAGTTTGATGGCGTGTGCACGAAGCATGTGGGAAGCTTGAAGTCGTTGTATTCTTACACCAACATTGTAAAAGTTTACGGTCTGACATTGCTCTTGTGGCGTCCTCACACGACGCTGATTTCATCCAGGTAGAGGAATATACGTCACCGTGTTTTGAGGTTACATTGGTCACGTCACGGACGCTTGCTAATCCCCGTACTCCTCAGGGAGCCGAGGACAAGCTGTTTCCTTCCTACAGAATGTCCCATCGCTCCGGCGAGAAAGGAAGATGGCGTCGAACGATCAGTTGAATTAGTTGCATAATATAGTGAAAAAACATGGTGGACGCTTGAAGTCGCTGCATTTTCAAACCAACAACGTCAAAGTTGACACTCTGACGATGTTACTATTAACGCTGAAGAAAGCAAAAGTAATCCCAATGCCAGGCTATCAACCTTGGAGCTGTTGGTGCATAAAGAAGGTGATCTCCAACTTCAACCATGTTTTTACACACAACATCGAACTTGTCGCGCGACGCCATGTTATGTTTTTCACCAGAATGGTAGTAAAATCTCCAGTTGTTGGCGGAGTGGCGTAATGCGGGGATTAGCAAGCATTTGTGAGGCGGCGCACGTGACATTGAAACGCAATGACGTCTGCTCAATTTTTTGCCAATACACCATAATTTTTTGTTAGATATTCAGGAAGCGGGAAGTTAAACTACCCCTAGAGGCACGTGTTGCGTCCGATGTGGGCGAGAAATTTGGCTCGCCTGTACGATGCTCATTGAGATCGAAACGTGTGGCGGCCTGGTTCGAGTGTATGATCCCTGGGTTCTGCAGCGCAATGTTTCCCTCCACGTTATTCTCTTGATGTGTTTAGTTTTAAAGCTAAATCTGCTGATGAACAAACGCTTGCTTCGTTCAGTAGTTGAAAGAACCATCGGCGAGCTGGAGTGAACTGTTGCGATCTCTTACGGCCTTTGTACGGAGATTGGTTGCTCCCTGCAGCCGCAACTCGAAGGGGTCGCTGCAACCATACCCTTCCTTCAGCGCTTTAATTTCCACTGAGAGGCACGTCCGTCTCACCGTGTTGACCTCTTTGCTCTGTGCTTGAGTTAAGGAGTTTCTGGAGTAATTGGACGCACAGGTCATGAGGCCTCTGCCTGCATGGACTTATGTGTAACGCCTCTTCCTCTTCAGCTCCTCAAGAAACGAGGTACTATAGAGAAGCGTTTAATTCTCATACGCTGAAAAATAATTCAAGCGCCTCACTGCAGTAATTTCAGATAAGTATATTGGCACATTTTTCTAATCGCAGTGGTCGGGGAACAGTTGTTCAGGATGGCTCGGGCAGTGTTGGGCAAGGTAGTGTGGTCACACCCCCAGGCGGCTGAAAAAGTTCCATTGCTCTTAGTCGAGTGTGAAGGCCGCAAGTAAAGACGCTCTCTAGCCCGGCCATGGAAGGACATGGCAGAGCAGTACTGATCCTCTCGCTTAATTTTATTTCGCAACACTGATTGCATATACTTGCAAGATCAAAATAGAAGCGCGAGGAAACTTCACGAGTTGTTATCTTGGTTGCTTATCATTAGTTGCAAAGCGCAAGCGTCATGGTGGGTGTAAAAGAACATTGGAAGCTTGGAGTTGTTGTGTTACTAAACTTACGAGGGGATCTATGGCCGAGTGAACTAGCGCACCTAGCCAACCGAGCGCACAACAGCTCAAAGCACGTGGAGCGACAGCTCGCGCTGCAGAATCCAGGTATGCTGGGTTCAATCCCCACCCTTGCCCGTTTGAATCTGGATGAGCATCGTACTGGCGTGCGGTCGTGTATCACTACTGCGTGGTGCACGTTAAAGACCCAAAGCTAGCGGTTGTACTTTACTGGCTAAATTTCTCAACTACAGCTGACTTCTTTAGGCTGTATAAATATACACACAACACAATTTATTAAACTAACACCGTGAAAGTTGATCGTCTGACATTAGTAGTATTTCAATAAATGAAAAAAAAAAAGAATGTATCAAAAGAAAGACGACCTAGGAGGGGTTTAGCCCAACGTGCAATGCTTTTGGCAGCGCACTTCACGGGTAAGGGTTTTAGGAGACTTTTTTCCTGAGCGTCAGATTTGTTTCCCAACAACCGGTTTTCTGTTACCTCACTGAGATACCCATCCGCTAAAATGGGTAATAACGAATTAACCCCAAGACAACGTTTTGCACATATAGCTGTTCTGTATAAAACTCAATAACATGACCCGCGACCACAAGGATGAAATGAAGCGTACCGAATCAGAGAAAGGAAGAGTCAGTCATGATTGCGCTCATGCACAGTTGCTTGAAAGCGTTTTAATGCCAAGGACAAAGTCAGCGCCACCCTGGGAATTTTCCTGAACAAGTAGTTCTTCAAGTTTTGTCAGAACTCAACAGATAGCACAATCAGCCATCAAAACTAAAACATAACCTGCTATTATGTTTTTTTTTTTTTGTGGAATTTAGACAAAACTGAGCAACGCTTACTGAGATCAGAATGTCAAGAAACCCAGCATTCTGCATTGAAATCAGAAGCTGGTAATTTGCATACGTGAAAGTAATCTCTCTTGCTTACACTAGCAGAACGTTTCAAGCGGTAAAACATATATTAAAATTATCCTTTTGTGTCTAAAAATGAAGTACATTTATGTGCAGTTAAAATTACTTTCAAAAACACCACGCAAAATTCAAAAAAAAGGGCCACGATATGCAAACGAACATATATTTAACATTGTCTGCAAGAAGTTCGGGTACCTTGTGTTGAAAACTAACGACGGTGCCTTTGTACTAAAAACACTGCCTATTTTTACCATTTTACTCATTTTCTCGCGAGCCTTACAACAAGCATTTACCATAATTCGTAGTGACATTTGGCACACATTTTGAGTCTATAATTATTAAGGACAGACACAAATTTCAGATGTAAATACCGAGCAGTTGTCGTGGACATTGATCGTACATTTATTCTCATCAAGCCTATTTCGCAAGAAATATGCCTTTTAATATAAGTTAAAAATAAAAAAGGGCCACAATATACAAAGCAAGCACTCTTTATCTGCACCTCTTAAAAGTTCTAACCGATTCGGTAAAACATTAAACCCTGCCCATTGGTACTACCAAACCATTTACGCCCAAAAACGTCACTTTTCACATTTTCCCAGCGAGCATTATTTCTCATATACTCATATATATTTTATATAAAATAAAAAAACATTTACTATTAGATATTCGCATATAATAAATATTTTAGGAAGCAACCAAGTGTAAGAATCGCGATTCAAACACCTTTTACAATTACCCAAATAAAGTTGTCATTGGAATTTACGAGGTTACTCGGAGAAGTAGTTAAGTTAGAGTAGTTTGAGTAGAGTAGTTGACCTACATCCAAGTCTGCCGTGATCCTAGGGGTCGTTAAAACCCTTCGACTTTGACTGACGGTCGCTGACCCCCCCCCCCCCCCCCCCCCCCCCCCCCGCTGCTGGCGGCGGCAAACAGCGACCGTGCATCTTCAAACGTCTTCGAGCCTCGACTTTGTGGGGATCGCGGCCGCGAGGGGGCTGGGCATGGGCCGGCGGTGGCAAAGAGAGAAGAAGGCAAAGATGGCAAGGGTCAGAGCTCGGGCAGCGAGCTCAAGAATGGTCGGCTACGGGACGGTGAACTGACGAGGCGCTGGCTCCAGATTGTACAGTTGTGAGACACTAGATCATTAGCACCCAGGCAGCACACCGTATTGGGCCAACATTGGATTTGATGTGGCAAAGAATGGCCCAACAATGGCCCAATGAGCCATATGTTTCCCAATATTGGAATCACATTGGACAATAATGGACTATCAAGCCAATGGTTTTCCAATATTGGTGATACGTTGGCATAGGCTGGTCAACATTGGACTGTCAAAGCCAATAGCTTTCCAATATTGGATATACGCCGGCATAAGCTGTCCAATATTGAACTGTCGGAGCCACTGGCTTTCTGATATTGGCTATACACCGGCATAATCTGTCCAATATTGGACTGTCAAAGCCAATAGCTTTCCAATATTGGATATACGCCGGCATAACCTGTACAATATTGGACTGTCAGAGCCAATGGCTTTCCGATGTTGAATATACGCTGGCTTAAGCTGGTTAATATTAAACTGTCAAAGCCAAGAGTTTTCCAATATTGGTGATGTAATGGTATAGGCTGGTCAATATTGCACTGCCATAGCCAATGGCTTATCGGTATTTGTGTCGCCTAGGCTATAAACCCGCGACCTTTTTTTTTTGCATTGCAGAGGTAGGAAAGTGGAAAAGAGTCATTCACGCGCTCGCTCGGGGCGAGAAGTTTCTTTAGCCAACTTCATGGAGCGTACGTCGCCGGTGCTTTATAACCGCGATCACAAATACGTCCTTAGCTGCCTATAGGACTATTGCAGTTTTTTTTTGCCGGCTGCTCTCCCTTCGCATTGCCTTACCTCGGCGTTGAAAACTTAATTCCGTTTTTTATATTTAATTATTTTTGTGTTTTCCAGTGTATTTTGTATGTATATGCCTTCCGTAGCGTTAACGTCTTCTACTTTGTCCGTGCCCCTGCCATGTTTGTATTTCTTTCTGCGTGCTCTATTTTTTATATTTAATGTTTCTTTGCATATTTGTCATTGTCGACGAAGTGACTTCTACTCTCAGTTTTACGAGAGTCTATCGCGCTAGAAAGCCGTCTATCGGATTCGAATGAAGTCTCGAGAGGGCTGCTTCGACTGCCAGTGCACATGTCATCCGTGTAGGCAGAGCAACGACGTAGCAATCGTGACGCGAGAGCATACTGCGCCTCCATCTGGCCGGCCGCGCTCGCTCTGCGGAAATGTGAGCGTGGTACTCTCGAGCCCCGTTAGCTTACTGAAGTTGGAAGACGCTACTTTGTCGTCGCGAATCCTTTGCCCTTCAAACGGTCGCGAAGCCGTTGCGCCCGGCGTATCCTACGCAGCATCTTTCCGAAATTGTTCGCGCAGCATCGCAACCTTCTGTCAGCGAGCGTCGGCGATTCATCGTGTGTTGAAAGTCGGACGATGTGCTGTCCGTGGTGTCTTTTCTGTGTAACTCTTTCGTTAAAAGAATTTAAAGTTTAAAAACGCGAACCTAACAGTGTACAAATAATTTTTAACTTATTGATAAAAAAAGTATATATATATATATATTTATTTATTTATTTATTTGTGGACATCGTGCGCAAATAATAGTCGCGCTTAGTTCTTCATTCTAAATTTTAATGTGAGTTATACGACGTAAAACATACTGTCTTCAAACTCGCCCCGTTTAGAATCAATTTTGGGCTGGACAGCTGGTAACCGGACAAAAGCTCACCGGACAAAAGCTCACCGGACAGAAGCTCACCGGACAAAAGCTCACCGGACAAAAGCTCACCCGTTTTTTGACAGACCCGGACAAAAGCTCACCCATTTTTGACAGTCCCGGACAAAAGCTCACCTCGATTTTTTTTTGTTGCTACCCGGGCGAAACACGGGCTGAAATAAAGTGCGGACGCGATGGACATTGGACCATTTTTATGAGAACTTGTACCCCATCCACCATTGAGTTGCAAATTTTTAAGAATATTTTGAAAGAATGGGAGTCGGGCCTTTTGGAAAAGTACAAGACAGATGACCAATTTAGAAAACTGTGCGGGATTTTAGACAGGCTCGCGTTCCTTCCACCACAGCTTGTTCCACAAGAACTAACCACCAGGGAAAAGTCTACCGGTGACATCGGCTACCTGCTGGACTATTTTGATTGCACGTATGTCAACGGCCGCTTCCGTTATGCTTCTGTTCAATCTGCGGCGGCACCCAGAGCGAATTCTTCCTTTCGCCTGACTCTGCGCCGACGACGGCCGGAGTTTCCCCCGTTACGGTGAAATATGTACGACGCCACTCTTCAAGATAAAGATCCTTCAAGATAAAGATCCTAACCAATCGATAAATGAACTTGTTTGTATTAAAATCAACAAACCATGCGCCTGCAGATTTAATTTATCGTTGCCTTTTTGTGTCGCACGCATGCACCTAAGTTGTCCGCACTCGTGTTAAGACCAACATGGAATTTTCTCGTGGTGAGCTTTTGTCCGGGTCTGTGAAAAAATGGGTGAGCTTTTGTCCGGGTCTGTGAAAAAGTGGGTGAGCTTTTGTCCGGTGAGCTTTTGTCCGGTGAGCTTTTGTCCGGGATTCGGACAGCTTCTTTAGAAATTCAAAAGCTGGCCTTCAAAGAGCTGTCTTGTTCAATCGGTATTGGCAGCAGGGTAGACGCTATCCGTGTTTTAGGCCAATCGTGTCTCCGGTTAGGGTCACGTGACTACAGTCTCGAAGCTGGTGATAAGGCAGAGCACAGAACCTGGCTAAAAGCCCAAGGCCACGCATAACATCCACTGCACTATCAACCTTGGGTATAAGTGACAAATCTTCTGGTTGGGTTCATTGTTGAGATGGGCCTGAAGATTAGCCTTTGTAAGCGCACCCCCCCCCCCCCCCCCCCCCGTTCTGGGCTGCTTTCTTTCTACTCCTTCTTTCTTTTTCTCCCTCTCCCTAAGCTGAAGGCCTGGTAGACGGTGCGTACTCGCTTGAATCCGCTCTCTGTGCGCGGGTAACGGCAGAAGCGTGATCACGTGGTTTGACGGATGACGCATTAGCCGTTGACAAACCCGGAATGCCTGCGAAGACCGGACCTAGTTTCGCGTGTGATGCGGCCTGCGGGCCTGCTGTAGATTTCGCTTCTGTAGTAAATGTGGTAAATCTACTTCTAGAGTTCCGATCACCAGCAGCGCATTTCGTCTTAGTGCCAAGTGCGATCTTCAACATGCGGATGGCCAAGATTATGGATATTCTTTCGGCAGCGCCTACACACAGGTGATCTTCCTTTGTTGTGGGCATAGATGTGACCACTAGCTTCGACGGACCGAAGACACGACGGACCGCCTTATCTTCTATGTGAGTGACAAGGAGAAGTCCTCCTGAACATTGGGGATAGGTATTCTTGCTACGCAATGTACGTTTTGTCCCTATCCGATGACTTTGAACCGTATCGAACTCTGTGTCAGGAATCTCCGACGAGTTCAATGTGTAATCCAGAGCGATCGGCCCGAAAGGCCCTGTACAGCGCTATTTGCAAGTGCTTTTTATTCTAATAGACCGTGAGAGACGTGCTGATTGGTTATTTTTGTGTTTGAAGTCATTTTTATTTAATCTTTTTTTGTGTGGCTATTTTTTTGGCGGTAGATGTGTGCTGTAGTAAAGAGTCCTCCCAGGTTGTCCAAAGCCGAATATCACAAAGCGTTGAGTAGTCCTTATTTGCCAAGGTTCGGCTTGTTGGGTGCGAGTGGAGTGTCAGTTGTGTCACCGCGCTCTGCGAGTGTAGTTGCCAGTAATTGTCTTTACACGACAAGCTATTTTATGTGCGCGATTTATTTTAAACTCTTGATTGAATCAAGCATCAGGTTCTGTTCAACTGTCATGTTCTTACGTATAACGGTGTATTTATTGAACAGTTAGTTTAGTAGTGCGTTTGACACTTGTGAGCTGAAGAGGGAGGCCGGCGGTGTGATTTATAAATTGTAAATATTATGGAGGCAATATGGTTACACTTATAACTACATATTTCCGTGCAGCAAATACCGTAAATCTTAAAAACCTTTTTAGATGCGGAGCATCTCTTGCTCGGGTCTATGTCCCGCGGCGTCGGCGTTGTAGTCGGCACTCGAACGACGCACGCGCAACTCTCCTCCTTCCCTCTTTCCATCAGCTGCGCGTTACTCTCTCCGCTCTCTCTCTCTACCAGCTGCATGCACTGCGCGTGCGTTCGCTTCTCCTCACACCGCGCGCGCACGCGCAACTCTCCTCCTCTAGTCTCCTGTCCTTCAAGTGTGTAAAAAATAAACGGCGAGCGGCGAGCGTTCCAAGTTTCTCTGCCGCGAGCTGCGACGAAGGCTCGCGTAGGGGGTAACGCTAGGGCAGTCGGTGGCGCCATCTCTCGACGTCAGCACGCAACTGACTCTTTCCTCGGAACCAACACGATGCTCCGCATCACCCCATGGTTCCCCTCGGGAAGATGGTGTAATTTTTTTTTTTCAAATCAAAGTAGAAATATTGGTGTGAACTTAAATGGCGAGATTGTAATACTTAAGACTTTTTAAAGCTAGATGAAAGGTTGAGGGACGACATGATGTTGCAAGAGTAGAGTTAAGCAATTTATGAAATAACCTTAGTACTATTCTATTAATTTTTTAAACCACTATAAATATTTTAATCTAGATCGATCGAGCTCTGAGTAAGGACAAGTCGGACGAACAAAACAATAGTAAACGTCTGGGCCGTCTTTCTAGAAACAGTGTCTCAGCTGAGACGGGGTAAAAGAAAGCACTATCAAAGACAGCGTACGAGCTGAACGGGAATCAAACCTCGACTCAAGACGCTCGTGCGTCCCAGCCTTTAGAGTGCTTTTTTTCACCCAGTCTCAGCTGAGACACTGGTTCCAGGAAGCCGGCCCCGGTGTCTTACCTGTGAATCTATTTATTTTAGAAGTCGGTACTAAGTTTTTTTTTTACATACAAAATAACGAAAAATAGTTCACTGGAAAAGAAAGTTTATAACATATAAAAGTAAACATAAAAAAGTCGGTAGGCCTTTCCGAGGTTTTATACTTGCAGAGCAACTGAGCCGATTAATCGAATAGTTAATTAAAGGGCGGCGAATAATAATGAAGCTATGTTTTATTTTGATATTCATTATTGATAAGCCTAAGAGAGAACTGAGAGCCTCTGAAACCCTTCACCTGAATCCAAACCCCCGCTTCCGTCTCTTTCAGAATGCTGTGGACAGGCCCCTGCGTGGAATCCCTTTGCCCAGCCCCTTGCCCAGCTCTTCGCCCAGCCCTCTGCCCTGTCCACTACCGAGCCTGTCGCCGAGCCTGCCGCCGAGTCTGCCTAGGCCCCCCTGGTTGCACAATTTTTTTAAATCTTTTATTCGATTTAAATAAACTATGAACTGTCAAACGTTATGAACAATTCATTTGCATGCTTTAATGATTTCTAAAGTGTCCAAATATGATAAAATTGCTTCATTTATTAGATTTTAGTATCAGAAAGAAAACAGTGCTTGAGGAAAAAGGGTAAGGGACTTGCTTGGTTCTCTGCACTGTTTTTGTGACACTGGTTAGAACACTGACTGAAAAATGGCATCCAATAATGTCATAGACAATGGATGCAAAAAATAGCCAGTGTATTAGACTGGATGCCAATATTGGAATGGCCAATATTTAAGCCAATGTTGGAAGAGCCAGTGTGTAAGGCGCTGGATGCCAATGTTGGTTCAGCCAACGGTGAAACCTCTATGCCAATATTGGATAAAAAAAGCGCAAACCACGTTGGTCCAACGTGGGCTAGAACGTTGGCAAACCAGTGGTCCAGCATTGTCACCAATGTTGGACCACCATGGGATCGGGTGGCGTTTTCGAAAAGGCCAACGTCAGACCAATATTGGAACCATTTTTGCCAACATTGGGCCAACGGGGGTCCGACAATGGTGTGCTGTTTGGGCACCTTGCTCTGTTTGATCTCCTTCGGGACAATCGGGGCGGGGCCTGATCGGGCGGTGGCTAAAGATGAACCCCCACATTCTATGGCGCCCAAAATGGAGCCGTATCAGTTGGTCCTTGCTTTCGGTCGTTGCTCGACCATTTTAGTGGAATTGCGCACCTAATTCGCTAAACGATTGTTATCGTGGAAGCTAACGTTGCCCGTCGATACGACGTCGAGAGGCGAACAGGGCTTTATCTTTACCCACCACCCGAGATTTTTTTTCTTTATTGGCCGCCCGATTTTATAGGATATGATAGGGTTCATAGGCTGGGCTTCACGGAAAAGTGTAAAGCTCCTGTGTGACCAAAATGTATTGCACGAAGGCTAGAGCGACATAAAGGAGGCATAGCCCGTAGCAGGCAATATGCATCGAAACCAAATGCAAGGCATAATTAGTCATATTAATACCAAAAAAAAGATATAACCCGGCACATATAATCGAAGGCAGAAAGATTCACATGGGAGCCCAACGGGAATCGAACACCGAATCACGCGATTCCTAGTCCGACATCTTTGCTCGGCGCCGCAAGCAGAAGATCAACGACAGCGCAACAGCTGGACTAACCATGACTTGCCACCGACGGTTGCCTGAGGTAGCACGCGTGTCTATTGAAAAAAAGACAACATATAACTGGTATACAGGAAATGTTACAGAAAGGCGGTTCCTGGGAAGTGTTATAGGAAGGCATTTTTTGTTTACTCTTACATGGGTTCTTTGCATGAAAAATAGTTCCTCTAAGGGAAGTGTTGCATGAAGGCATTCCCTGGTTATTCCTATATGGGTTCTTTTTACGGGAAACCAGTTCCTGTATGGTCTGTGAGGAAGCAAATCAACTCCCGTATACACTCAAAGAGGAAGTCGTAAAAGATTCCTCACAGGAAGCCACGACCTGTATGGCCTTATATGGGATGTCAAACTCCATTAGTGTCATTACAGGAAGTAAGGTTTTACTCTTTAAAACATGTCTCATGCAACATCTCAGTTTTAGTGCACTCCCTAGCGAAAATGCAGATCGAGATTGGTATCGGACTAATAAAGATTTCTATCGGTCCATAGGACACTGTATCGGGGCCATTGGAATGCCTGTTGGGACTGTAGCAATCTCTATCGGTCCACTAGACATTCCTATTGGTCCCATAGGAGGTCAGACTGTTCCCATAGGGACTTTATCGGACCATTAGGAATTTTCATCAATCAAACGAAAAGTTTTGTTGGCCGAATAGGAATGTCTCGTTGACTAGTGGAAACCTCGATGGTCCAATAGGAATGCCTAGGCCAATTGTGCATGTATATTTCAGCAATAGGAACCAATGTCTCCTTGACTATAGTGGAAACCTCGATGGTCCAATAGGAATGCCTAGGTCAATTGTGCATGTATATTTGAGCAATAGGAACCAGTAATACATATGTCTGTCAGAACAACGGAAACGCATATTGGACGCAACAATTGAGAATGGGATCAATGCGAATATGTTTTCATACTTTTGGAAAGTATTTTTTGGACGAAACTGATATCTTTGTCAGACATCCAACTGAGGTAAAAATAGTCGATGTCAGAAATAAACCGGCCCTTTTGATGCATGTGTTATGTAAACTGGCCTGTGTGATGCAAATATCTATTCCACGTCCATAGGATGTGTCAACACTATAATTCCAGCATGTATAAAAGTACATTACTCAAGTTAATTTAACTTTCGAATGAGTTTTATATATAAAGACAGGGGACGGGACAACATATGTTTAAACTTTCAACACACAAATGATTGATTGCCGGCACACATCGCCTTGAGAAACTTACCAAAGGAAAGGAAAAAGGTTAGACGGAGAGGGGGGGGAAGGAGGGGGGGGGCAAGAGAAGGCCCAGGGAGAAAGATGGGGTGAGGGCGCAGTGGGGAAAGTAAAACGCACAGGCAGCGGTGAAAGAGTGGAAGAAGGAAGGCGACATCCCTATTTTTCTCTCAAGAGCAATGCCTACTCGCCCGCTCCACCAAGGTTGCCAACTCTGGTCCCAGGAAGGTCAGCGACAGCGGAACCGACGAAATGTTCCTCGGCGCTTTTTTTTATGGCTTACGCCTTCAAGATCTTGCGCCCGTAGCGGTTCTTGTTGGCCCTCAAAACGCGCGTGGACAAGAACTCGGGGGCACAGGGGGTGCAAACCTTGAGGTGATGGACCATGGGGTGCTGGGAATCCTCTTCGTTTTTTGTTACTTATCTTTCGTGTTCGCGCAGGCGGCCGCTGACGCAGCGGCTTGTCTCCCCAATGTACTCTGCGCCGCACGAGAAGAGCACGAAATACACCCGTCCGGCCGAACAGGGAATAAAGGGGGCCGGTGCCTCTTGGCGAAGCTGATCTTGGGAGGAGGAAGGGAATGTTACGCCTATTTTTTCTTTTCAATATTTTCGGATGTTAAAATGGTTTCAGCCCAGGTTGCATAACACACCATCGTTGAACATCAATGGGGTTATAAAAATTCAAATAATTTTCTGGCTCGAAATTAATGATGGAATGAAAAACTGACATAGAGTCACAATTTACAGGAAGATAGCATATTGTAGTGCTTGCTTTTCTGACAGAATTTTAGGACAATACTATAAAGAAAACGTTGAAGCTTGGTGCGTTTAAATAATTTACTAATGAAATATCGTAAGCTGAGTGAAAATTAAAAGTATTCTGCACGAAAAATAAACAAAATATCTTATTGCCCGGAAAAACACGTATAACGGGGTATTTATTGAACTGTTAATTTAGTAGTGCGTTTGGCACTGGTGAGCTAAAGAGGGAGGCCAGCGGTTAGATTTCTAAATTGTAAATATTATGGAGGCAACATGGGTACATTTATAACTACATATTTCCGTGCTGCAAACACCGTAAATCTTAAAAACGTTTTTTTTTTTTTTTTTTCACATCAACGTAGAAATATCTTTGTGAACTTAAATGGGGAGATTGTAATTCTTAGGACTTCTTAAAGCTAGATGAAGGGTTGAGGGACGCTATGATGCTGCAAGAGTAGAGCTAAGCAATTTATGCAATAACCTTCGTACTATTTGATTAATTTTTAAAATCACTATAAATATTTGAATCTAGATCGATCGTGCTCTGAGTAAGGACAAGTCGGACGAACAAAACAACAGTAAACGCCTGGGTCGTCGTCTTGCTAGAAACAGCGTCTCAGCTGAGACGGGTGGAAAGAAAGCACTTTTAAAGCCAGCGTACGAGCTGAACGGGAATCAAACCTCGACTCAAGACGCTCGCGCGCCCCAGCCTTTACAGTGCTTTCTTTCACCCAGTCTCAGCTGAGATACTGATTCCAGCAAACCGGCCCCGGCGTCTTACCTGCACATATATTTATTTCAGAAGGCAGTACTAAGTTTTTTACATACAAAACAACGAAAAATAATTCACTGGAAACGAAAGTTTATAATATAGAAAAGAAAACATAAAAAAGTCGGTAGGCCTTTCCGAGAATTCATACTTGAAGAGCAACTAAGCCGATTAATCGAATAGTTAATTAAAGGGCGGCGATTAATAATGAAGCTATGTTTTGTTTTGATATTCATTATTGACAAGCGTAAGAGAGGACTGAGAGCCTTTGAAAACCCTTCACTTGAATCCAAACCCCCGCTTCTGTCTCTTTCAGAATCCCGTGGCCAGGCCCCTGCGTGGAATTCCATTTTTTTTTATTTTATTTATTTATTGATACTGCAATCCCTGAAAGGGATTTTAGCAGGTGGGTGCACTTGATTCACAAGAGATGCAGGCATACAAAATAGCAATCAAGTCGCAGAAACAAAATAACAAATATTTTTCAGAGGACAAATATGTTTCAGAGAGACAAAACTATATGAGAAGGGATTCAAATAAAGACAATGATGGCTGCATAACAACACTTTCAGAAAGGCTATTCCAATCAGTCACCGTTCGCGGAAAAAAAGAGTACTTGAAGCAATTATTATGCGATCGAAAAGGAGTTATTGTTAGCGCATGCCTCTGTCGAGTAGCGTAGCCTGATGAGAAGTTTATTAAGTTAGACAGATCTATCCTATAATGTCCATTTATTAATTGATACAAAAATTTTAGTCGAGAATGCTGATTTCTAAGAGATAATGACTTTAGGTTAGCTCTGGTTAAAAGTTCGGTTATAGAGGTACGTCCAAAGCTATTGTAAATGTAGCGAGCTGCCTTTTTCTGCACACGATCGAGCTTGTTAATATTTAGTTTGGTGAAGGGATCCCAAATGATAGCCGCGTATTCTAATGTTGGCAAGACTATGGCTTTATATGTTAGAAGACGCAAGGAAGGGGTAGAAAGTCTTAGGGTCCTTCTAAGAAAGAATAACTTTCGAAGAGCATTTGATGTTACATAATCAATCTGTTTTGTCCAAGTAAGATTATGAGTAATCCATAGTCCAAGGTATTTGTATTGTGTTACTTCTGATAGAAGAATATTATTAGTATTGTAAACAAATTTCAAAGGATTTCTTTTGTGAGTAATTCTCATAAAAACCGTTTTTTCAAAGTTAATAGTCATTTGCCACATCGTACACCATTCCGCGATTTTTTGAAAAGCTCTATTTAACAAAAGTTTATGGGAAGTGCTAGCTATTTCTGAGTAAATTACACAATCATCAGCGAATAACTTGATTTTTACCGGAACATCTTCTACTATATCATTAATAAACAACAAGAAAAGGAGAGGTCCGAGCACAGAGCCCTGGGGAACGCCAGAGTCAACAGAAAGTCGTTCAGAGCAATATTCACCATAAACTACAAATTGTCGACGATTTGAAAGGTATGCTGAAATCCATTTAACTAACTGTGTGTTCTTACATATTTTTTCTAATTTGTATAGCAAATTTTTGTGAGAGACCTTATCGAACGCCTTTGAAAAGTCCATAAAAATGGCATCAATTTGTTTTCCATTGTTTATTGCCCAGGAGAAATCGTGAACAGTCTCAATTAATTGAGTACATGTTGAAAAACCTTTTCGAAATCCATGCTGATTTTTAGTGAAGATGTTGTGTTCGTCTAGGAATTTTGATAAATGATTACATATTATATGTTCAAGAAGTTTACAGGCAGTGGAAGTCAATGAAATTGGGCGGTAATTTTGAATGCAGTGCTTGTTTCCGTTCTTATGAAGTGGTTTGACTCTGGCCGTTCTCCAGTCGTCTGGAACCTGACCTTCGGACAGCGATCGTGAAAACAGAACAAACAAATATTTTGAGACCCATTCAGCATACCTAGATAAAAATGCATTGGGGATACCATCAGGCCCAGGGGATTTTTTTACATCCAATTTCAAAAGCATATTCAATATACCACATTCACTAATTACAATATCAGGCATAGGTGGATAGTCAGCGTCAAAATTTGGTAACACATCGTCGTCTTGAGTAAACACCGATTTAAAATGTTGATTAAATGCGTTTGAAATTATTTTTTCGTCATGGGATAAGTTATCACCAATTTCGAAAACATCACAATCCCTGGAATGTGGAGATATTAATCGCCAAAATTTCTCCGGTGAAGTAGATATGAAGTTTGGCAAAGATTCGCCGAAATACCGACTTTTATCAACTGTAACTTGGGTTTTAAGTTGCGAAGAAAGATCAAGACATTTTTCAGTCAGTTCACACGAATCGGCGCTTGTTTTCATTTTCTTTTTCAATCGTTTCAATTGTCTTTTTAACTGTAAGGCCTTTCTAGAAATCCAAGGGTTCTTTTTATTCTGCTTTTTTACAATTAATGGCACAAAACGGTCAATACATTCACTTACAATAATTTTAAACAAATTCCAAAGGTCATTTACATCACCAGTACTGTTTACGAAATCGTCTAAATTAAATGAAAGCATGTCTATAATAGAGACATCATCTGCACGAGAAAAATTTGGATAACATTTCGACTTGGTTTTTCTATTTACAGAAACATCTTCTAAGGTTAACAATACTGCTTTGTGATCAGAAATACCAGGGATTACTTCACACCCAGATTTAGACGAAATCATACCGCTTACAAAAATAAGATCAAGTATAGATGCAGAGTTTCCTTGGATTCTCGTGAAATCCTCGACGACTTGCAGTAAGTCAAATTTAAAGGCAATGTCTAACATTGCTTCCCCTAAGTTATCGTTCTGATGTTTCAGTGAAAAATTTGACCAGTCAACGTTTGGCAAATTAAAATCTCCTACCAAAATAACTTGATCGCCAGGCTTCACATGTGTATCGAGATACATTTCTAAATTATCAAGAACAGCCGTAGAAGATCCAGGGGGTCTATAAAATGCCCCAATAATGTATTTACATTTACCATCGTACGCTTTGCAAAAAATACACTCGGTATCAGGTATTTCAGGCATGCTCACTATATTTAGGAAGTTCTTAAAAAGAATACACACACCACCCCCCTTACTACCACGGTCTTTCCTGAGTGCACTGTAGCCAACAGGGACAAATTCACTGTCATATATCGTAGCATTTAACCAAGTCTCAGTCAGAACGGCGATATCAGGATCATGACAGAGCAAAATTCCTTCCAACTCTGTGGTCTTGTTAAGGACGCTTCTACAATTGACATTCAACAAACGCAATGACCTAGAAGCACTTCTACACCGTCATTTATCTGTTTTGCTTATCTTGAAGCGTGAACCCTTCCCTTGATCCCATCCAAACAGCACACCGTCCACATTCAGCTTATCATACACCAGTTTAACTTTTGCTCCGTTTTCTTTCTCTTTAGCCGCACTTTTCCATAATTGCTTTCGAATTTCGCGAACTCTGATTGAGAAATCCTCAGATATCGATACCTTAGTGCCTTTTAGTTTATAAGATGACCTTAATATTGCTAATTTTTCCCGGTAATCGATGAACTTGAGAATAGCTGGACGGGGCTTGTTTTCAACTTTTCGGCCAAGCCTATGGCATCTCTCAATACCGGTGACCGTTATTCCTAGTTTTTGTAGAAAAACCTCGTTTTTTACTTTCCCTTCAAGCTCTTCAACTGTCTCAGTATTAGACTCGTCTATACCATAAATTATCAAATTATTTCTGCGGCTTCTGTTTTCTAAATCATCTACTTTAGCATTGAGTGAAGATAATTGTGTGTCAAATCCTGACACTGCTGCTTCCATGTCTTTTATTTGCTTGGTCACCGCGTTTAAACTGGTTACCTGTCGCTCCAGCCCATCAATTCGTTCAGTTAACGCAGTCATTTTTTTGTTAATTTCATCTTGAGAGGCAAGAACATTTAGAACAGTATCATTCATCTTGCTCTGGCCGGAGAGAAGTTCCAACAAAAGCTCTCTGTCGGTGGGCCCTGGATTTGCCTCCACATCACCACAGACCAACAAATTTCGCGGCCAAGAAATAACAGAAGTAGCAAAATCTATCAAGCGTTTCACAGTAAGTTGGCAAGGCAGCAGCACTAAAAAACGGTTATCACTTCGATAACAACCACAAGGTAAATATTCACTAACCTGTACCCGGAAACAAAATGGGTTGCTGAGCATGCTGCCGGTTGTGCTGCCGCCAAGCCCACTGAGAGAGTCCGGTGTCGTTGGCGCTCTTGTAGCTTTCAGACGAACCACGTGATGGGACGTCACCGATGCCGGCACAAACGAAGACTCGCTGATGAGGGGCACGAAAGGCTCGACGACCAAGCTCCAGCCAGGTTTACAGCTTGCAGTGATGGACCCTGGCACTCATTGTTGTTTAAATTTTCCTTCAATCGAAACTTTAATAAAATGTATTGACGGTACACTTTGCATTTCAGACTTTTATATTTATCTGCATGTAATATTGACTTAATATTTTTCACAGTGAATGTGGCTTGTCTAAAGCAGCTTTCTTTTTAGATGTATATATAGTGTTCTACTGAACACTATAAATACATCTGAAAAGAAAGCTGCATGCCCGCTAAAATGGCTGCCGAAAAATAGTGCAGCTGGAGCTTAAAATCGGATGCCGAAATCGAAATATCCAGAGCGTTAGGTTGGGAGCAAATATTGGATAAGCCAAAATACTTAAACTTGGATGCCAATATTGGTTGTAAGACCCACAACAAGAAGCGGTCCAATGATGGCTTAGGTGTTGGCTAAATTGTGGCCCAACGTTGGCTTAAATGTTGGTTAAGAGACGGTCCTACGATGGCATAAATGACGGTCCAATATTGGTTCAAATATTGGTCGAATCTTGACCCAACATTGGCATTAGTGAATGGTCCACCATTGGATCGGGTAGCGCTTTCGACAAAAACCAACGTTAGGCCAATATTGAAGCCAAGTTTTGCCAGTGGCGGGCCCATGTTGGTCCAACAATGGTGTGCTGCTTGGGTTTCCCCCTGCAAAAAAAGAAGAAAAAAAAAAAAGCGAGCGGAAGTGGAGCGCCGAACAATTTGTCGGAGTCGTGTCGGCTGACAATTTTTGTAATGTCCTGTTTTAACAGGTTTTAAATTTGGCGGGAAAATGTTCGGCTAAACTTGACGGAAATATTTTTTTTTAAATTTAGCGGAACATTTTCCCGCCATAATTAGCGGGTCAGTAGGGTCATGACGTCGTAGCCACGTGCGACGTCGCACGCGTGACGTCACACGTGCCTGCGCGCGTTGTATTATGAAGCTGACTTTGTTTACAGGACGGGAGGACTGCATCCGTAACCCGCCCATTGCAGCCCACTTCACCATGGTGCCGGACGTCTTACCTACCGGCGTTCGAGAATCGTTCCGAAAGTACCCCGCAAGCAGCCAGTAGCAGCCGGAGCTCCAAACCGTCCAGCAGTCTTTCTCACCAATGTTTACGGAAACGCCTAGAAAGACTGACATCCTGTTGCATCGCATTGAAACCGGTGACGCGCCGCCTCGGAGATGCAACCCTCGACCGGTCAGCGTCCACAAAGGACACTAACAGATGCGGCGCTCGAGGAGATGATCGATACCTGTTCAGTACGTGGGTCGAAGAGCCTTTGGGCGATCCCCATCGTTCTCTCCACAAAAAGAGGTGGACCAGCCAGACTCTGTGTGGATTACAGGCGGCTTAACGATGTGTCCGTACAAGTCAGCTGCCCTTTCCACAGCATTTTCTCTGTGATGTACGCGCTCGGTAGCGCGACCGTGTTTACAACGCTGGATTGCAATCACGGGTTTCTTCAGATTTGGATTCACCCATCAGACGTTCAAAAAACTGCGTTCCTCTGCCACAGGGTTGTTTGAGTTCACCCGACTGCCGTTTGGCTTGTCCTAACTCTCCAGCCAGTTTTAAACGCCTGATGGATCTAGTACTGGGGAGCTCGAAGTACGAATTGCCATCGCATACATGCATGACGTGGTTGTTTTCTCGAGAACTATTGAGGGGCATGTCCGAACACCTTCGCATCGCACTTCAGCGAATGCGTAATGCTAGGCTCACAATTCACAACAGAATAGTACGCTTGGCCGCACCCAAGGTTAACTTCCTTGGATTACTTGTGTACAATGGCACGCTCCGCACCAACGAAGATCAGTTTCGCGCGCTAACAAAATACCCAAGCCCACATAACGTAAAGAGCCCACAAAGAAACCTCGTAATGATTGCGTTCTACAAGGATTTCCAACCAACACAGTTGAACCAACACAACCTTCTAAAAAAAGGCGTCAAGTGGTGTTGTGCCGAACAACGATGCGCATTTGCAGCCCTTTCAAATGCCGTGTCTGGCAACGCTAGTTTACATATTCCAGACTTGAACAAGCCGTTCGTTCTGCAAACAGATGCAAGCGACTGTGGCCTGGGTGCTGTCTTGCTGCAGGAGTGTGACGGTGTGCTTCGGCCAGTTGTTTTCACGAGCCACACGCTAACTCCATCCGAGCGCCACTACGGTGTCGCAGAACGTAAATGTCTCGCCATTATTCATGCTCTGAAGCGCTTCAACATGTACCTAGATGGTGCAACGTTCCACATTCAATCCGATCACTTAGCGCTCTCATGGGTAAGGGGACTTAAGAATCAGGCTGGACCTCTCGCTTGTTTGGCGCTTACGCTACAAAAGTACGACTACTCCATCGTGTACCGCCCTGGGTCAACGAACAAAGTTGCTGATGCGCTCTCTCGTGCTCCACTCCCCTAGGAACACTCGCCGAATACCCATGGCTTGGTGACCGTCGCGGCCACGGCACGAGGATCCCCAGATTCACGGTGGGGAACGTTGGTGAGCCGCAAGGGGCTTCGCAAGGTGCACCTAAATGACGGACTCTGCCAACGCGTTTCCGCTTGGCTGGCAGCAAGAGGTCCAGTCAACTGTCCAGGTGACAAGGAGTTCAAATCCTACTTGATGAGCGACGACGGCCTCCTGCTGCTCTACATCCCCTAGGCCGACGACAATCTAGCTCGGCGTTCCACACCGTCTTATCCAGGAAGCTACATAAGCTTTTCATTCGATACATGCATGACTCTGCATTGGCAGGACACAGCAGTGGGAGCAAAACTTACGAAAAGTTATCCTAAATCGCTGCCTGGCCAGGCATGAGGCAGGATATGCTCCGATTCGCTCGTAGGCGCTCGGTGTCCCAGAAAGCAAAACCACGTGGTGGTCAGCCCTCCGGTCTCATGCAGCCAATCGTGAGCCAGAGCCCTTAGCAGATTTGTTGCTGTGACGTCATGGGCCCCTCCTCACGTAGTTGCCGCGGCAACCAGTACTTGTTCGTGGTAACCGACCCCTTTACGAAGTGGGTTGAGTTATTTCCTTTGCGAAAGCTAGATTCGCCAAAAATCCGGGACTGCCTGCTGGAAACACTCGCTAGGTTCGGCTATCTAGAGCAACTTGTAAGCGATAATGCCTCCGACCTAACGAGTAAGGTATGCGTGGACGCGTGCGCGGTGCTGGAAATGAAACACAAAACAACTTCCCCGTGCGACCCACAAGCAAACATCACGAAAAGGGTAAATCAGAACCTTAAAGTGATGTTAGTGGCCTTCACAGAGCGCCACAAGGACTGGGACGCGAAACTGCCGAAGCTTGCATTCGCAACCCGTACGACCACTAATCGGTCAACGGGTCTCACTCCTGCCCAATTGAATTTCGGCAAAGAGCTCGCGTTTCCGCTTTTTAACTTCGTCCTTTGTACAGAGTCTGGGGGAAGGCTTCGCCCTTACGTGAAGTTTGCAGGGGACCTACGAAAGCGTTTCTCAGACAACCTACGAGAGGCCCGAGAAAATCTCGACGTCGCCCGAGTCCAGCAGTCGGAACGGTACAACCAGGGGCGACGTGACCTGCAGTTCTAGGCGGGAGATTTAGTACTCCGGCGCACTCACCCATTGAGTGACGCCGCTCGAGGCTTCGCAGCCTCCCTCTCGAACAGGTGGGAAGGTCTGTTTCTCGTGCATGACAAGTGCTCACCACTCACTTGCAAACTTGATCACTGTGAGTCTTGTGAAGAAATCGGACCTGTTCATGTCACAGATCTTAACGTGTTTTCAAGCAGAACACCAAGATTTCTCGCAGGACCGTAACGACACTGACGGCAGTCCCGTTCTGGAAGCCCCCTCGTACCACGGCGGTGGTATAACCTGCGACATCGGTGACACCAAAGGAAGAAAACCCCCTTTTTTTTCTGTCTCCTCCGCTTCGCGTCTTTCGCATTTCGGGGGTAGTTTTCTACTTCCACGAATCTGCTCCCTTTTCAAGAGGGAGGGGGAGGGGCGGGGAGAAGATTGTGTGCCCAACTCAGATCCGTTATTTCGAACTCTCTGGAAGGGGTTCCAATATAACGTTAGGCTCAACCCTCAACAAAGCACCCATGTCCACGAAGATGCCTCGTGGACAACACTGTCACCACACTCCGCCATCGGAACGACATGGCGTGTGGGCACTCAGTTGCCAGTCCCGGGTGCAACAGGCGGCAGACTTTCCCGCGTAACAGTAGAGTCAAGCCGGCCGCGCGCACGGAGCGCGCGCGTCGCCTTGATAAAGGCCCATATGCACATTCGCGTTTGAACGCGTTTGAGTGCGTTGTGGCGTCCTTGCGGCCAGGAGCGGTCGCTTGCGGTGCGACGCGCGCCTTACCGCTACGCTCCGTAGCGCGACCCAAGCGAGTAGAGACTCGCTCAACTTAAGGCCCATACGCACATTCGCGTTTGAGCGCGGTGCGTTCCGTCGCGGCAAGCGGACGCGTTGCGTTGCGAAGAGCACTTGTGCCAAACTTGTACGCACAGTTGCGTTGACACGCAGTCAACCGCAATCAAGAGCCAATAAGAATGCGCTATCGTCGCTAGCGGCTCACCAATAGTAAGCGAAATCCAAGGCAACATGGCGGCGCACAGCGAGAGCGTCGAAGTGTTCGATCTTGGGACAATCCCGCCGGCTTCCCCGACGTTTTGTCAAGCTTGATTCTTGAACCATCGCAGCCTTGGAAAATACACTTCCCACCGCTCCCCAAAACAAAAATTCTGCGGGCGGAGAACCGGATACGTCTCGCCGAGTCGGCCGAGTGGCGCGAGCGGATACGTCACCCTCCTCTCCTCTCTCGGCTTCTGATTGGTCGAACGCACCGCAACGCTTCGGAAAGTTGAGCGAGTCTACTCGCTTGCGTTGCGCTGCGGAGCGTTGCGGGTAGGCGCGCGTCGCACCGCAAGCGACCGCTCCTGGGCGCTAGGACGCCGCAGCGCACTCAAACGCGTTCAAACGCGAATGTGCGTATGGGCCTTTACCGACACGTTGCGGTGCGTTCGACCAATCAGAAGCCGAGAGAGAAGAGGAGGGTGACGTGTCCGCTCGCGCCACTCGGCCGGCTCGGCGAGACGTATCCGACAGGGATGCCGCGAACTTTTTTCGAACCGAAGTTTCAATGATGGAATCAAGCGGTCCGAAAGGTTCGAAAAATTTTGAATTTTCGAACTTCCTATATTGTAAAACTCGATGGAAGTCGAATTTTTGAACTAGTTAAACTAAGAAGTTCGACTCTTTTCGAACCGTCGAACTTCTTACGCTAAAATATTCGATCCTTTTTGAACTTTTGAACTTATCACGCTGCAAAATTCTATGCTTGTCGAACTTTCGAACTTGATGGCCCAAAAATATCGACAATTTTCGAACTTTCAAATTTCTTGCACTAAAAAGTTCGAAGTTTTTCGAACTTTCGACCTTCCTACGCTAAGGAATTCGATAAGTTTCGAACTTTTGAACTTATTTATCAAGAGAATTCAAAACGTTTAGAACTTTCGAATCCTGAAAAGTCAAAAGTTCGACAAACTTTGAACTTTTAGGGTAAAAGTTCGACGTTAATCGAACTTCGAAAGACCGGCGGACGGTTTCATTTGAATTCAAGTAGTGAGGTACATTCGTAATTTTTTTTTCTCAAATTCTTACATGCGGTGCTGTGTTCCTTACGAAAGACAATGCCGTTTATTTCAATGTTCTGGCATGCTTAGTTTTAAAGAAATAAATTCCCGAAGGGGCGAAGAAGGACGACGGGTTTTTGACGGTTGTCGTTTGTTCCATATTTGAAACGCGCTATAGCCGAAGCTATTTATGGTAGAGATGTTAATCTTTTTTAAGAATGATATTTGTATAGCCTACACTCTGAGAAATGCCTGCGCTTCTACTTACCCGCAAAGCACTCAAAGATTCAATCATTGCGATCTACGAAATCAGCTCAGCGAATGATGAGGCGGAACATCTGTTTAGACCTAAAACAGAAGTCTGCGCTGTGGCATTATGCAATGCAAAGCGTCATGCTTGCATTGCATAATACCACAGCGCAGACTTAATTTTGAGGTCTAAACAGATGTTCCGCCTCATCATTCGCTGAGCTGATTTCGAAGATCGCAATGATTGGCTGTTGGAGTGCTTTGCGGGTTGTAAAGACTCGGGGCTTGTCCAAGTAGTCGATCTCCGCTGGAGCCATGCGTCGCCCAGGACATCGGGCAGAGTTGGTAGCGAGCCAGGGTGTCTCGTCTCAAACTGTTTATTTACATACTATGTACAGTCTGCCGTTCGGCATGAGAACAACATGAGAACACGAGGAGAGCGCGTAAAACCGCTCTTTTTATAAGGTCCCCTTTCCCTACGTCCCTAGGCCAGGACGTCGTTCCCCAAATGGTCAGGCTCCGCCCACTAGCACGCACATACACACACAGAGGATAATTGCTCCGCCGGTTCCTCAAGGCTTGTAGTGGCAGCCGTTTCCTCAGGGACGCTTGAGATGTGGCTTGCTCCCTGGATTCTAGGTCGAGGTGACACCCAGAAGGTCATCCCCAAACGTCCAGGCACCGCTTATGAGCACGCACAAACGCACACATGGGTTAATCGTTTCGTTTACTCCAAAAGGGCACGAACGCCCGGAGGATACGGTCCCCCTCCTTAGTCGGGACGGAAAGGACCTTGGACGCCGATAACCGGGCAGTTCTCGTTCACTTGCTTATCTCCCTCTTTCGGCTTAGCCGGGATCACCGTGGCCGTTGGTTCCTGCTTGGGCGCCTCGAGGAGATCGCCTTGCCTTTTCAGCACCTTACTTTAGCCGGTATCGACGACAGCTTGTCTGCCTTTTTTGTCGACGGTACGGATGTTCACCCTGGCAGCGGGGCAGATAATCGTGGCTCGAGGTTGTCAGCGAAAGTCGTGTCCTTGGGAATGTTGGAGAAGGAGTGGCGCTCCGCGTCCAGGTGCGGCCGCGAAGGTCGTTCGTTACAGCTCCTCCACGCAAAGGCAGATCTCGGAAGGGGAGGAGTATCAGCTGCTTTCCTGGAGAGATCAGCTTCGAGATCGTCGTGAGCAGCCAACACATCAACAGAAACACGAACCGCTACAACCAAATCCAGCGAGCGGCAACACCCTCTCTCCAACCGCCAGGCCTTTTTCTGCGGCAATAAACCTATCCCCTTTTCTGTCATTAAAGGGGTACGGAAACAAAAATTGAAATGTTCAAATTTCGTTCGGAAATGAGTCAAGCATGACGGATAATAACCGTAAATGATAATCGCACGTTTGTATTTTGAACGATTGGCTATATTTTTCGTTCCAAACGGTGCACTCGAGCAAGCGCTCGAAGAGAAGCGAGTGGAGAGCCCGATGCGTCATGGGATGTCAGGCGCAAACAAAAACAGAAAGGAAAGATTTCCCGCGCTCGTGGAGTAGCAAGGCAGGCGTGCTTATGAGCTTTGCCCTTGGTGGCGTTGTCAGCGTTGTGGTGGTGTCAATAGCGTCAGCGCGTTACAACCGAGCCGTTCGAAGTACCCGTGGGGTCACGAGCGTGTGGCTGGGCAAGGAGCACGTAGCTTCCACAACACTGTCAGCTTAGGGCTGAACGGTGTGGGGAAAGCAACTTTTGTTCGAGTTTTGAGGGACGGGCTAATCTTCTAGGGGGAGAATGGCTGCTTCCGGTTGCACGAACGAGGGTCCGAGAAAGAGGGGAGTCCTTCCTTTCCGTCTTCTTGGACCGTTTGGTACAATGCGCGATTTGTGAGTTGAGCTAGGAGGAAAGCTAAAAAAGAAAAATGTTGAAATTCCAAAAGGCGGCGCTGCTCCGAAGGAATCTGCTACGTCACGACTACGTATCAGATTCCACAACGTTGCTAGACTACCTCCCAAATAGGCTCCGCATGCATCCACCAGGTGCACATTGAAATATCGTTTATTTAGCTTTAAAATTAGTTTTCTTGTGCTTTTCAACGGAAGACTGGTGTTTTTGAGGTTAGGGTGCAACATGGAACACATTAAAGCTAAAAAATGAGCGCTGAAATTTCGTTTCCCTACCCCTTTAACACCACCAAGAAAAGCCCGCCATAGGGCAACATTGCACAAAGTGAAATTGCTGAAACGTGTGAAGATTTAAAAAAAATAAAAGAAAACGCAATGAAACTTAAATTTTGGCCCAAATTGTAAGGCACCATCTAGAACAAATAATCTCAAAACGACCTGCTAAGTCCGTCTACGTTCGAGTTTGCCGCCCCCTTCTTGTACTTAACCGTAAAGGTTAATTCTTGCAAAGCCAAACTCCACCGCAGAAGTCGGGCATTCTTTGTCGACATTTGAGTTAGCCAAGTCAAGGGGCAGTGGTCGGGGACGAAAACGAACGGAGCTCCGTACAGGTAACATGAGAGCTTTTGAGTTGCCTAAATTAAGCCGGCGCATTCTTTTTCCGACGCACTGTAAGCCTCCTCTCGGCTGCTGAGTTTCCGGCTGGCGTACTGCACGGGGTGCTCCTCTCCCTCATCATCCTCCTGACATAAAATCACCCCCAAGCCGCGACTGCTCGCATCGCACTGCACTATAAACGAGCGACTATAACCTGGGGCCCGAAGTATGGGGGAACAGCAGAGTGAATTTTTCAACCCCTGGAAGGCCTGTTCTTTTTTGTGGTCCCACCGAATCTTATCGGGCTCGGTCTTCCGCAGCGCATCTGTTAGGGGGCTAGCCTTTTCTGAGTACTGAGGGATATAGCGTTGGTAATACCCCGTCAGCCCCAAGAAAGCTCTTATGCCAGTTTTTTTCTTAGGTCGCGGGAAGTCTCTAACGGCCTCGACCTTGAGTTCGTCGGGCCTTCTCAGCCCCTGACCCACGATATGGCCGAGGTATCTAACCTCACCTCTCGCCAGCTGACACTTACTTGGTTTCGCAGTTAAACCCGCGCTCCTCAACCTTTCAAATACGTCAGAAAGGTGGTTCATGTGATCTGCCCAAGTTGGCGAAAAAATGGCGATGTCATCTAGATACGGTAGCTCGTAGCTTTCAGCCCCACGCAAAATTCTGTCCATCATTCGCGATAAACAGAACGGAGCGTTTTTAAGACCGAAGCTCAAAACCAACGGGCGGAATGTGCCCGCGGGGGTCACGAAGGCTGCGTAATGGCTAGCTCTTTCCGTCTTCGGGGCCTGCCAGTATCCGCGTACTAGGTCTAACGTCGAGACATATCTAGCCCCACTAACCGTCTCAACTCTTTCCTCTACGTTGGGAATTGGGTAAGCCTGGTCTCTGGTGATTGCATTGAGCTTGCGATAATCAATGCATGGTCGGGGGTCCCTTCCCGCAGCCTCTACGATGATCATAGGAGAAGAGCATTCACTTTCACACGGAACGATTAGTCCTAAGCGCAGCATGCGCTCCACCTCGTCTTTTAATATACCCTACTGCCTTGGTGACATGCGATAGGGACGGGATCGTACCGCGACGTCTGATGTTAGCTCAATGTCATGCGTGGCAAGGGAGTTTCGTCCGGGTGACTTTGAGAACAAGTTCTCGTACTTTTCCAGAAGAGCTCTCAATTCAGCCCGCTGTGATACCGAAAGATCCTCCGAACGAACCGCCTGAGCCATGACTTCATCTACTCCGACCGGCGCTCCAGCCTCCCAGAGTAGCGGAATATCAGGGTGAACTTCCTCTGGGGCGTTTAGTGGTAAGTTCACAACTTCCGTTTCGCTCACATAACGCTTCATCAGATTGCAGTGATAGATTCGTATTTCCTTTCTCTTGCCTCTGGTTTCGATTGCATAGTTAGTATCCGACAGCTTTTGAGTGACTTTGAAAGGTCCATCCCACTGCAACTGTAGCTTATTTTGGCGTGAGGGACGAAGCAAGAGGACTTGATCGCCCGCCCGGTACTCCCGGACACGGGCGTTTCGGTCGTAATACCGTTTCGCTCTGATCTGGGCCTCGTGCATATTAACCTCCGCCATCTCTCTCGTGCTTCGGAATCGCTCTAGCAGATCAAGTATGTACTCTACCACGCTCGGATCGGATCCCTTGGTCTCCCAAGTTTCGCGGAGCAGCCGCAGTGGAGTCCGCAAACACCGTCCATACACTAGTTCGGCCGGGCTGAAGCCGGTTGCCTCGTGAGTCACGGAGCGCAGCGCAAACAACATTGCCGGGAGGCAGGCGTCCCATTCGTTCCCACTCTCATAAGTTAGCGCCCTCAGGACCCGTTTCATAACTGAGTGACACCTCTCAACACTGTTGGACTGCGGGTGGTATACCGAACTGTGTATAACCTTTATACCGCACTTATCGAGGAAGTCAGTAGTCAAAGCGCTTGTGAAAACGCTCCCTTGGTCGCTCTGGACCTCTTGGGGGAAGCCTACCCTGGCGAAAATTGACAGAAGTGCGTTCACCACCTCCACCGAACTCTGTTCCTTCATCGGGACCGCTTCCGGGAACTTGGTAGCCGCGCACACGACCGTTAGAGCATAGCGGTTCCCAGCCTTAGTAGACGGAAGAGGACCCACCACATCAATGACCACCCGCCTGAAAGGCTCCGAGATTATGGGCACAAGTCTCAGAGGCGCTTTACATTTTTCATTGGGTTTGCCCACCCTCTGACAGACATCGCATGCCCGGGAACGCGACAGAACAGCACACGACAAAACAGCACGCGACAAAACAGCACGGTCAAAACAGCACGCGTCAAAACAGCACAGCGTCAAAACAGCACGGCGACAAAACAGCACGAGTCAAAATAGCACGCGATAAAACAGCACAGCGTCAAAACGGCACAGCGACAGAAGAGCACGTGCCAAAACAGCACGGCGTCAAAACAGCACGGCGACAATACAGCACGCATATAGCAACTTCACGCGCGTTCTTCACCTCTCTCTGCGCGAATAATATCGAACCTCCTTGACCTTTTCATTTATGGTCCCTAGGTTATAAAGGAATTTATTGCCTATTTCAGAGCTTTACAAACTCCGCAACACGGAACCCCCCCCCCCCCCCCCTTTTCCAAAAAAAAAAAATATCGCGTCACGACCCTCCCTTGGGCTTTTCACGAGGCTACAAGAGTCAGTTACAATGATGAATACTAGTAGCAGTCCACATAATAAAATATATGCTGAATAAGACTAAACTTATAACCACAAAAAAAAAAAAACTGGATCTGCCTGACTTACAGTTTACAAGGCACGGCAGTTGGTAGTGGATCACGAATTTTATCACAACAGGAGTTACCGATCGGCATCCAGCGGAAAGCTTTAAACAAACGAGTGCAATTGTTCGAACCTCCTTCAGCGAAGCTCTTGTTGGTGCGTTTGTCGGATTTTCCCGTGTCGTTTATAGTCAGCAGAAAAAGAAAAGGTCAGTAAAGAATTAATTGAAAAAATTCAGTATTTTCGAGGGCGTTTGGAGGGGTGGGGGGGGGGGGATGCAATTCATTCCTGACTATATGACCCCTTCCTTTCGCAGTTTTCAGCTTGTCTCAGAGGTCGGTTCAACTTTCAACAAAAGCTCCGGGGGCGCAGGGGTCTTCAGGTTGAAATCTGGGTTTTTGACCTGATAGGGACCTGATAGGGATAGGGATAGGGAAGAGGAAAATCTAATCGTGAACTGCACAATGCAAATCAAGCGCGCCTGTAAATTCCGCACACTTTTTAACAACCCTAGCTTCCGTCTACTCGAGAAGGGAATAAATACGATTGTTTTATAGCCGTTTCTGTGGTTGTCGCGAATTTACCACCTCTCGCAATCGTGAAAATGGGGAAAAATCGCACTGAGTACAATGCTTGCAAATTTCTGGATTTTGACATTTTTCCTTTCTGACCGAAGCAGTAGTGAAGCTCTTGTTCGTCCTGTGTACAAATACGGGCACACGAAAATAATGTAAGATCGCGACAGGGCCCCAGTGTGTCTTGCAGAACAAGTAGCGTCGGCTGCCACAACAAATACAAATATCAGTACCTGGTTAACTCACTATACATTTTAAACAAACGCTTTTAAATATTACATTTTCGTCAGTATATTGATTTTCGTCAATAAACCGAAAAGAACCGAGCAGTTTATGAGTCTACAAATATTTACCGCAATAATTTCCTAAACACATTTTTTTGGACGCTGTGCTGTCTTGTCGTTTTGCCGTTTTGACGCTGTGCTGTATTGTCGCGTGCTATTTTGACGCGTGCTGTTTTGTCGCCGTGCTGTTTTGACGCTGTGCTGTTTTGACACGTGCTGTTTTGACCGTGCTGTTTTGTCGCGTGCTGTTTTGTCGTGTGCTGTTCTGTCATGGTGCCCGCATGCCCGCACCCAAGACTCGGCATCTCGGAAGCATCCCGGCCAGTAGAATTCCGTGAGGAGCCGATCTTTCGTCTTTTTGTTGCCCAAGTGACCGGACCATCCCGCTCCGTGGCACAGACGCAACACATCCGCTCAATATTTCTCCGGCACTACCAGCTGATCAAACGTCCGACCCGACCGGTCTCAGTAGTGTCGGTACAGCACACCATCTCGGACAGGAAATGTAACGTTTTTCCTGGCCACGCCCTCCTTGGAGGTTTCCCCAATCTTATCTAGACTAGGATCAGCCCTTTGCTCCTTGATAAGAACTTCCTTTGTTACGGACACGAGTTTCTCAAAGTTTCCCGACGTCGGGGGCAAGGTTAACTCGTCCAGTTCGGTTAGCTGTTCCTGGCGAGTTTCTTTTTCGACCGCGACGTTTTCCTCACTCCCCCGGTCTTTCTCTGCTTTCCCGGAACTGGATTGCTCCGAGACCCCCGTCGGCGGATCTTTCGGTTTCTCTGGGCTAGCCCCGTCATAACTGAGCCGCGTGGAAATCTCGCGAGCTTTAGCCCTCGTGAGCGCTTGAACGAGTCCCTCCCCGAGGCTCTTGCCCTGTTCCTTCAGGATCCTGTCTGTTCGGTTCGAAAATAGGTAGGGGTACTGTGGCGGCAGTTTGTCTGAAACAGCCGCCTCAGTACGCACCTCTCCGAATGGTCCAGAAATCAGAACATCGGCCACAGGGAGACACACACTCCCCTCGTCCAGCACCGACTTGATCCAGCTACACTTCCCATTGTAATGGGTCTCGGTAACGTACGACCAGACTTGTGCCTATCTCAAATACTCTACTCAAGATACTGTATCTTAAATTCTTTTCGGAGTATCGTAGTATCTTGCAAATACCTTTGACGGAGAGTATTTAATACTCTATTTTAATTACAATTCTGAGTATCTTGTACTCATTATCTTAAATACATTTTTGACATTCCGCTTTTTTCCGAGTTTTTCGGTAGGAAGTGGTGTGGGCGTGGCACGAGCAAACGTGAACATTCTTTCGAGCAACCGAATTCTGTTGCTAGCTCCGATTAGCTACGGTGACTTTAACTGAGCTCGTGAAAATATCGCTTTTTTGCGAGCTGTGACTCATCTTTCAGCCCAAGGTTCGTACAATGAAGGTTCTCCCCTCGCCTTCCCAAAGGTGCCTTTTGTTTGTATAAAGTTTCCCCCCAAAAAATCCTCAAACAAAAGGTGTGGTTTTACGGAAGTAAAGATGCCACCCTGACCCTGAGGCGCAAGCAGACCGGGAAACGACCAGCGAGAACAATGCAGACTTGAGTGTCAAGAAAATAACAAATAGAAAAAAATGAGAAGTGGACTCACAAAAAAGTAGACATTTTTGTTTCGCTTTTTGTATATTTGACCCTGCTAAGGCAAAACGTCGAGGTTTTTTTTTTCTTCTTTTCTTTGTGTTGTCAGTCCGGCACTTATTGCTCTCGCGAACACTGTCTGTAAGCGAACATTGATAAGCAGAGAACAGTACAGGAAACGAACTAGGAGCTGCTTGACTCTCAAAATGCCAACAAAGTGTCCCACGACGTTGAGTGCTTTTCTGAACGCAACCTACTTGAAGAAGGTGCGACCACTGCCGTGGCTATTATATGGGTTCTCTTTGTTATTCATTCACTCATATCCGTGTCCCAAGTTCGTTTATAGTGAACTCCCCGTATAGGGAATATGGATTGTAGTTAAACGATGCGTCTGAGGTGCGCCGCAGGATGTGATATTCAGCGATGTCACTATTGGCGAAGCGCTCTGACCCGTTTGTCACCCCCACACCTCGGTGTTTACCCAACACAAGGCCTGTGCACATGCCCATAGGCCTTGTGGGCATGTTCGTGTCATGTTTTTTAATAGAGCGCAAGGCACAGTAATGAAAAAATACAAACAATTAGTGATGTGACGTTAAGTGCCGGGGTAACCGGACAAAAGCTCACCGGTCAAAAGCTCACCGGACAAAAGCTCACCCGTTTTTTGACAGACCCTGACAAAAGCTCGCCAATTTTTTGACAGACCCAGACAAAAGCTCACCTCGTTTTTTTTTGCTACCCGGGCGATACACGGGCTGAAATAAAGTGCGGACGCGATGGACATTGGACCATTTTTAGGATAACTTGTACCCCATCCACTATTGAGTTGCAAATTTTTAAAATACTTTGAAAGAACGGGAGCTGGGCCTTTTGGAAAAGTACAAGACAGATGACCAATTTAAAAAACTGTGCGGGATTTTAGACAGGCTCGCGTTCCTTCCACCACAGCTTGTTCCACAAGAACTAACCACCAGGGAAAAGCCTACCGGTGACATCGGCTACCTGCTGGACTCGGATTGCACGTATGTCAACGGCCGGTTCCGTTATGCTTCTGTTCCATCTGCGGCGGCACTCATAGCGAATTCTTCCCTTCGCCTGACTCTGCGCCGACGACAACCGGAGTTTCCCCCGTTACGGTGGAATATGTACGACGCCACTCTTCACGATAAAGACCGGATGAACAACACCTGCGAAGGATGGAGTACCGGGTTCCAGAAGCACGTCGGCCACGCCCTTCCAAGCGTCTGGAGGCTGATTGAATGCCTACAGCAAAATCAGGCACTCGTTGCCACGGCATTGACATAACGCCGGAGAAATGAGCCCACAGTAAAGGGGTGCGAAAAACCACTCTGCGCCTGTAGAATCGTTTTAGAAATATTTGCGAGGGCTTGCATGTACATCGAGATCTACCAAGACTGCTGGAGCTAGTAGGGGACTGCATTCGCTCTTAACCAATCGATAAATAAACTTGTTTGTATTAAAATCAACAAACCATGCGCCTGTCAGATTTAATTTATCGTTTCCTTTTTGTGTCGCACGCATGCACCTAAGTTGTCCGCACTCGTGTTAAGACCAACATAAAATTTTCTCGTGGTGAGCTTTTGTCCGGGTCTGTGAAAAAATGGGTGAGCTTTTGTCCGGGTCTGTGAAAAAATGGGTGAGCTTTTGTCCGGTGAGCCTTTGTCCGGTGAGCCTTTGTCCGGTGAGCTTTTGTCCGGGATTCAAGTGCCGGATCTCCCCCGAAAGCAGTCGTCAGGGGATGCGAACTTGACCCACTTAGGCTTTTGTGCTGAGCTTGGCACTGTGCATGCTGCATTGTTCATGCAGGCCGGAGTGCTAACAAAAGAGCCCCCTTTCCCCTCACCGGAGAACACGAACTCCAGCCGAACGCTGACGCCGCGTTCGGTTAAGTAAGCCGAGCGCTGAGCCATTGTATTTGTTGTCCCCATCCATCTAGTTCTAAAGTTAACCGCTTGGGGCGCCACGGTCTGATCTCCTCCCCAATAGTTAAAGCGACCTCTTTCTTGTTGTCCCAGAAATGTTTTGTAACATCTATCAGTGATATTGCCACGCGCGTTGCCCAGCGAGCGCATGGCCGAATGGTTACCGCGCTTGGCTCTCGCGCGGACGCTCTCGCGCGGAGGCTCCGGGTTCGATACCGAAAAGCCGACTTCTCTGGTATTTATTCCTTCAAGTTGACATTCTGGTAAGTTCGAGAATTTTGTTGTCTGGTCGAGTTACGAAGGTTCTACGCGCCAAACGTTCTACGCCGAATGTTCCAGAAACCCACGCGGGTACAAAAGGTGCTCCGAGTGGCGGTCCAGAGTCAGTCTCGTCCCAGCCGTCGATCTGGCTGTTTCGCCGACATCGACGCCTGCGACGCTAGCCTTTCTCTATTTTGTTTTGGGAACAAGTTCGCCCCCTTAAACGTTTAGTTTCTTCAGTTATTCGCCGCCTCATCATTTATCATTCGTGACAATATTTTGCTCTTTATAGTCGGACTGCATAAAATAGCCCAACGATACTTTTTTTCCCCGTTTTGTGTTGTTGCGTGCTAATAAACCATTCTGGTAACCCAGATTTGCGTAGCTGCATAATTGTCGTTGTCAATGACGTCGATACAAATTAAGCAATGCGGAAGTATCTTCAAAAGTAACTGAAATACATTTCTAAGTATTTGTACTCTACTCAAGATACTTTACAGTGAAAGTAACTTGAGTAGTATTTTAAATACTTTATGAAGCAGGTATTTAGTAACTTAACTTAAATACTTTTATCGAGTATTTTGTCCAACACTGCGTACGACGGGTGAATTAGGTCAATGGTAGCCCCACTGTCGCGCAACACGCGGCACGACTTTCCGTTCACTGTCATGTCGAAAATATACGGACCCAGGAGCTCATCATTCTCCTCGCACTTACTCGCGAAGGCGAAAACCACCTTCGGTTTTTGACATCCCGCGGCAGTGTGCCCAGTTTCGTGGCAATTGAAGCACCTTATTGGCCTCCTAGCCTCAAAGGGTTTCTTCTTTTGCTGACCGTCTGGCCCGTTGCCCCGGGAGGTCGAGGAGATATTCTCCTCCTTGCCTTCCTCCTTTCGCGACTCTGGTCTTTTCCAGCCCCCTTTTCTCCGCTCATCCCCGCTTTCCTTCTCAAAGGCTCTCCTCATTCCCTCTTTTCCGCCTCGACGGGAACTGTACTCATCCGGAAGGTCTGCGGCTCGATAAACAGAGTCTACTCCTGACTTATCTTGTATCCAGGTTCGCATGCTTTCAGGGAGACTCTTATAGAACTGTTCGAGCGCGACCGTCTCCAGTATTTTCTCCTTGTCGTCATACGACTCGGCGACCTTCATCCACTCGACAAGGTACGACCGAAGTTCGTATGCGAACTCCGCATAACTGGCTTCCGACTTTTTGGTCACGCCCCTGAACTTCTGTCTGAACGCTTCTGCCGACAACCGGTACTTCTTGAGCAGGCAGCTCTTCACGCGCTCATAGTCGTCTGAGTCGTCCGCGGATAACTTCGCGATTACCCCGGCTGCCTCGCATGGCAGAACACTCAGCAACCTTCTGGCCCAAGTGACCCGATTGAAACGGGCCCTCTCGCAAGCTCTCTCGAAGTTTACCAGGTAGAGGCCCATATCTTGTCCCACCTTGAAAGCCTGAATAAGCTTCGTCATGTCATAGAGACTTCGGGTGCCTTCTACCTCCGTTTCTCATCCTCCGCTCGTTTTCCTTAGCTCGACCTCGAGACGAAGTTTTTCTAATTCTAACTCCTTAAAGTTTGCTTCGTCTCTTTTTTTTTGTTTCGATTTTTTCCCAATCTCTTCGATTTCCTCGTTTTCAAGATTTTCGTCCTGGATAGCCTTAACAAGCTCTGTTTTTTTCATTGATGTGTTAGCGTCTACCCCGAGCTCCTCACACAAGTCGAACAACTGACACTTTAGCAAACGCTGCAGATCCATGTCTGTGACCTATCTGGGTGGCAAAACTCTGCACTACCGACAAACAACAACTTTAACAAAAAAAAAATGACTTTTCGGTAGTTCCTTACGCCCCTGCAAAATACACCTCGACTTTACAGGCCTGGCGACAGAGAAAAGATGCCGTCACTCACCAGACTCGGCTCACGGCCCATGAGATCCGTTGTTGCTGCCGCTCAATGGTCGTAGCTGTCGATCCCACCGTCCGCCATCCAGTTGTAAAGACTCGGGGCTTGTCCAAGTAGTCGATCTCCGCTGGAGCCATGCGTCGCCCAGGACATCGGGCAGAGTTGGTAGCGAGCCAGGGTGTCTCGTCTCAAACTGTTTATTTACATACTATGTACAGTCTGCCGTTCGGCATGAGAACAACATGAGAACACGAAGAGAGCGCGTAAAACCGCTCTTTTTATAAGGTCCCCTTTTCCTACGTCCCTAGGCCAGGACGTCGTTCCCCAAATGGTCAGGCTCCACCCACTAGCACGCACATACACACACAGAGGATAATTGCTCCGCCGGTTCCTCAAGGCTTGTAGTGGCAGCCGTTTCCTCAGGGACGCTTGAGATGTGGCTTGCTCCCTAGATTCTAGGTCGAGGTGACACCGAGAAGGTCATCCCCAAACGTCCAGGCACCGCTTATGAGCACGCACAAACGCACACACGGGTTAATCGTTTTGTTTACTCCAAAAAAGCACGAACGCCCGGAGGATACGGTCCCCCTCCTTAGTCGGGACGGAAAGGACCTTGGACGCCGATAACCGGGCAGTTCTCGTTCACGGCTTATCTCCCTCTTTCGGCTTAGCCGGGATCACCGTGGCCGTTGGTTCCTGCTTGGGCGCCTCGAGGAGATCGCCTTGCCTTTTCAGCACCTTACTTGAGCCGGTTTCGACGACAGCTTGTCTGCCTCTTTTGTCGACGGTACGGATGTTCACCCTGGCAGCGGGGCAGATAATCGTGGCTCGAGGTTGTCAGCGAAAGTCGTGTCCTCGGGAATGTTGGAGAAGGAGTGGCGCTCCGCGTCCAGGTGCGGCCGCGAAGGTCGTTCGTTCCAGGGTAAGTAGACGCGAAGGCATTTCTTAGAGTGTAGGTAAGTGTCGTCTTAAGATGTGAATATTGTTATTCAAGGTGAGTTTCGAAGAAATGCCCAAACATGTATCTACGGGCAATTATGCCCTAAACTTGGCATTTATTTTCGTCTAAGTTGTTTGAGGTATCACATTTAAATTAACACCACAGACAGCACATATCATTGCTATCTGAAGAATACAAAATAATGTATTTATTGTTTTTTCACGTTAAGGAATAAATTAACTCATGTGAGAAGATTTCTAATACTGTTCAAGTTCAGCACATAATTAAAATATTTTTTTTTTTTTGGCTTCACGTTCCTGGGACGTGTTTCTTTTAGCCTGTACACATTTTGGCAGGAGAAACTTGTTTCGAAGTTCTGAGCCTCTGAATATGCATGAATACGACCCTTCCGGCGAATTCTTGATAGTTTTTGTTTCTCCAGCTTTTTATCCCCGCATTTATTGTTATTTTTTTGTTTTGTGTTTTACTGATGGCACA